>CM030364.1:11006091-11495343 GCA_017893485.1 Hemerocallis citrina | reverse complement strand
CTAAACCTAGAGAAGTGTAGTTATCCTGAAGAAATTGGTTTTGACATAAAGATGCAGGAAGTTTCTGAATTCAGATTTCAAGGTTCGGATTTGGTTGAGAATCAAAGTGTGATTGACATTCCTACAGTTAGAACAGTAGTACTGAAAGCTAACTTACCTGGAGACTGAACAAATGATAACAGCATAGAAAACTAATGCAGCTGAGTATGGATTGGTCAGGCGTAATAAATATTTTGAGATTTGTATTCAATACCAGAAGACTAACCCTAAGCGCTTGGTGTATCGAAGTATGCATTAGTCTTTTCTCATTTCTTTCATCAGTTACGATCTGGGTATTGCAAATTTTTACATGATATTATTAAAATATTACAACTAGGTGTGGCTAATGTCACGATTATTTAACTCATATTCATCTACTTTTCCTTTTTTTACTGTCAAATTGAATATAAATTCTTCCTCTATTTTTTATTAACTTATTTCGACCTTTTCTAATTTCAATTATGTTTCCTACGCAAACATTAGTCTACGGCATTGAACATCTCCGCTATGAATTCTTTCGGTAACTAGGAATGCTTGGCTCTGGAAGTACAGGCCACTTTTATGTAATGACATGCTTACTTAACTTGTTTATCATACTAAAGTCGCTACCAATCTCATTCTGATATGAAGGGCAATAACTTAACAACCTTATAATATTAAATAATCAATTTCAAGTATAAACCTTTAATTTTTATCTTCTTTTTGAAAAATATATAGGATGACGGCTCATTCGTACTTGACAGTAACAAAGATGAATATCCGGGACATCCAAACATTATCCAAGTACAAAAGATGAGTTATCTGAGAACCATAAAGATAGAAAAAATTATGTGTGGGGGTGTTCATTTGGATTTGTTGGACTACTTGTTAAAAATTGCTTTGCCCTCCGAGAAGTGTTCAATCGAAATGGCTGAGGGGGAATGTCCGCACCAATATGCAGTCTACTTCCGTGGTCTTATCGGAAACAAAGAGTGTGCTTTTAAAGTTGATATTTATTGATTGATGTATTAGTCATTTTGAAGAAGGAATTAAATATATAACTTTCATTTCTTGTTATGTTTGACAAAGATGGTTAAAGGTACTCTAGACGTAAAACATTAGACCATCATGTGTTATTTTGTTTCTGTAACGGTATGTCTCTATAATTGGATGTTGTATTGGGTTTGGGTATATAGTTCTGAGCCCCTGCTTGTAGTAAAATATATCATTCTTTGTAGCTCTGTGTTTTTCTTCATACCAACTAATGAATAACTAGGGTTACTGAATTGTTAGATCAATGGTACACTCTAGTTTACAATTGTATTGTAGATATGTTAGTGTATTGGGTGATTAAAGGGCATCAAAAAGTTCAAATACCAGGTAAATTCCTAGGTTTTCTTTGTATATTTTGGTTAACAGCTTCAACAGCTTTGAAACTTAAAAGAATTTGTGTATCGTTCTTATAACATACGAGATGGATTATAATTCTCCAAGTTTAGTAATTTGATTTATTATCATTCATCAAAGTATGAAATTGAACTAGTTTCATAGCATATTCAATTTTGCAAATGTCTTTAATTAATTAATTTATAACCATATTATAGATATCTTTTGGTCAAAAAATATTGCAAATATCTTGCAATTGAATGGGTAACTATATGAGTAGAGAAATTGAACTAGTTACCAATAATTTGTTTTTCTTATAACAAGGATGAAAATGCCAAAAATAAGAGGTTTAGAGATGAAAAGGCCCAAATAAGAGGCCCAGAATTAACCAAGATCCAAATTTGGAATCTGAGGCTTCGGCGAAAATATTGCTTGCGGCTCTTTCTTTAAAGAGTAATAAATATCATCGATTAGACCCTTGACTTGATACTGAATTTCTATAATAACCCTTCTTTAAGAAGACAACTATTATAAAACCCTCAAATAGTATATATATAACTCATACCAGTAGTACCTAATTCAATATCATATATAATGGTTTGCTAGTTATCTACTATTCTTGATACTGTTTGAAAGGTTTATAATATAGGGTTTTTTAGTATAGGAGTTTACATACAGAGTTGAAAAAACCAAAGGGTCTAATTGAAATTTAGTATCAAACCTCATTTCCCGCATATTTGAATCATGGATAAGAACTCCAGCTCCAACCGAGATAATGAGGCGCAATTCAATTGATTCGAGCTATCATTACTTGTCATTTTCTAATATTCATGAGTATGATAGAGTTCTTGATAAATAAATTTAGGGTTTTCATGAAAAGTTTAATTATATTTTGGATCAAAACTTTTGTAAGATGTGTGATGTGATTCATGCTCAGGTCTTGGTGATTTTGTTATTGAGTTTTGGAGATGTCTGGACCTCAATTCGGTAGATGTCCAGGCCCCCACCCTAATATTGTCCAAGACACTGCTCAGTGTACTCATGTCTTGGTGGTGGCTGCGGAGAACAACGCCATGAGAATCTTGCCTAACTTTGAAGGTGCTATAATATTCCTTCACAATGGTTTTAATTCTTCCTCTAAAAAAAACAACGGTTTTAATTAAATCTCTTTTACCCTCTCATTGGTTATAAAATATTCCTCAAGTGATACAACAAATTTGGTCTTCATCGCAATTCATGTTATAATATGATGTTTTTGTTTCTCTTTCCCCGTTGCGTGGGTTGTAATGCAATTGACCATTTAAGATTATTTCAACAATGTTGGCAAAATGGTCATCCACATATCTGTAAAATATTATCCTGACTTCTACTTAATATGAACGCGAGTATTTTTATCTGATTTTTTTTCATGTTCTTGCTACAGTCATCAATGAGCAAGAGGAAGAGGCATGGGAGCAGAAGCAAGATATTTGGGTGCACAAAAGTCATGTTTATCATGCTCATTCATATCGTAATCATTTTCTTAGTTGGCCCTATGATATTTGATACTAATCCTGGTCCTGGTGCTTTTTGGTTTGCGGTGGGCTGGCTCTTACTCGCCTTATCATTCTTGACTTCCATGTTTCTGGGGATGTGCTTTACGGACTGCGCACGCACGATTTCTTCTCAATGGATTCCTGCTTTTCGTTTGGCTTACCTTCATAATAAGTTTGGGCATGATCTTTCGGTATCTCGATCTTCTTACTTTTATAATATGTTTGGGCATTGCTTTTGGCTTCTCAAACCTCACCAGGGTCAAGGGTGAATACTACCGGAGAAACCCATAGTTTGCTGTTAGGTGTCCATCACAATCGGATGGATGATGAACGGTTGATCATCAATCAAATTTAATCAATGAAAATTGAAATTAATTGTGATCACATTCTGTTGCTTAAAACTTATAACTAGTGTTGTTTAGTTTGGTTTGCATACCGATCTTCACTCTTTAGCCTAAATTTACATGCATACTACTGGCTGCTTCGAGTCTTTTTACCAGATTTTTGTTGTGGAGAAACCATGTCTAAAATGTGCTTACAGTTTTGCCTTTAATTTGGCCTGAATTTTGTGTCTTGCAATATAGTATGCATATATATAGGGTGATTAAAAGGTATTAAACAGCTCAAACATCAAGTAAATTCCTAAGTTTTTGTTATTATTTCAGTTGACGAATTCAACAGCTTTGAGATGTATCATTCTTACCTTGGGCCTATTGGTTGAGATTTACACTATGGGTTCAAGCCTTGAGGGAATGGTACACCCAATAACATTCTCAAAGTTGTTCCCAATAACATTATCAAATTGATCATTTTAAGTTTTTAACACATTTTTCACTAATTTAAGTTTTTAACACATAAAATCACTTCTATACAATCTTTTTTTTCCTAAAAGAATTTGTGTTTGGTTTTATTTTTGCAAAGTGAAAGACCAGGGCTAATGGAATTGACTCCCTTAGCCTCGATCTATTATTGAAAATGAAAGATAAAAACATCAACAAATGTGGGTCAGTCCCCTGGCATCAGCCTCAATTACAAGCCTCAATCAGAATCAAAAGTTGCGACAAATACAAATCACTCTCAGGCTCTCTTCCCCTCTTGGCTAACCCAAAATTGGCCTCTTTATAAATATGCCTCAGATTATGAACTTGATATTCATTCATTCATTGTAAAAAGCCACACTCAATGGGATCGTCAGCACACTTTTGCAAGGTTAGGTTAATAATAATCGAAGAGTCGCCCTCGACAACAACCGGTCCATCATGAAGTGCCAAGTGCAGTACTTTCAAAGCTGCCCAAAACCTATCTCTCTACCACATTTATTGACGTCTTATTACAATATGAGATAGATTATACTTATCTGGCAATAAACACATAAATAGTGTTATGAATTCCCCTTAATGCCTACTTTGCCAGATATACTTGACGAATACCCATCAAGAACTTCGGCGTTCTTCAAAACTTCGTAGAATATCTCCTCCTTTGTTGACATTGTAAATATAGCTGGAGGTATCTTCATCTTTCGACCATCAAGCATATTCACAGGATGGAGTTCCTTCCAAATTTTCATATCCTCCATATCAAGTCGAGCCTTAATATGATCCTTTGCCTTAATTCTCCAAATTTAATAGTGTGCCGACAATATTGTCACATACATTTTTTTCAATGTGCATAACATTTAAATTGTGTCTCACCTTAAAGAACTCCCAGAACTCAAGCCAAAAAAAACAATTTCTCTTCTTCCAATTATATGTCAATCCATGAGAAAACCAATACTTCTTCCACTTTCGAATGGAGGACTCATTGAGCTCACTAACTTCTGGACATTTCTCAAAAGAGAAATCTTTGCAACCACTTAATTGAGCCAATACATATGTGCCAATTAACAACACAGGTGCTTCTCTTATCTCAACTATATTATCAAACTTTGTCCTTTTAGATTGATAAGGATAATCTTGAGGCAATCATCTCCTATGACACATGTAGCACTCTTTCCCAATGAACTTAAGACGTCTCCATGAAGTGTCCTTGTTACATATCAAACAAGCAAGTCGTCCTTTTGTGCTCCAACTAGACAAATTCGCATAAGCTCGAAAGTCATTTATAGTCCGTAACACAGTTGTTTTCATCGGAAATAACTTTTTTGAGCATGCATCAAAAATATTCACCCCCATCCTTCAACAACAAAAACATCTCATCTATCAATGGTTTCAAAAAGACATTGACGTTATTTCCAGGTGTAAACGGGTCGAGAATTAGCAACGACAAAATGAAATGTGATTGTTTCATTCACAACCGAGGAGGAAGATTATAAGGAGTGAGCATAACTGGCCATGTGCTATGTATGCTATTCTTTGACCCAAATGGATTAAATAATTAAATCCATCATTGGCCAAACCAGACCTTACATAACGAGGATCCTCTGATCTCTCAATATTTTGGGAATCTTTTATCGAGATCTTCAAAGATTCAAAATCGGTAAGATGTCGTAGAAGTCCATCTTTCACTCGACTTTCAGAATGCCATCTCATATAAGTAGCAGTATCATGGTTCATGAGCAACCTTTGCAATCTTGGAATGATAGGGAAATGGCGAAGCACCTTTGCTGAAACCTTTTTGGAGCTTGTTCTTTCAGGTGACTTCCTAATGTCCCCAGAAGTAGGATTTTCTTTCTGGTACCTAGAAGCATGACACTTATCACACTCGACTTTGTGAACGTTATCCTTCCAAAAAAGCATACAATTGTTTGGGCATGCATCAATCTTCACATAATCAAGTCTTAATTGTTGAATCGACTTTCGAGACTCATAATAGGGCTTGGGTATGTTCTTATCACCCTCCGGAATCACCTTCCTTAGCAATTCAACAAACATGCCGAATGACTTGTTACTCCACCCACACAAAATTTTAATATGATACAACTCCACAAGAAATGAAAGCTTCGTATGTGATTGAAAACCCTCATATACATTCTTGTTCGCATCTTCAATCAGTTTCTCAAGATTCTCTGTCTCCATAATTTATGCCTTCTGAGCCCAAATCATCATCATCATCATCTTCTTCATCACTATCTTCAGGAGTATCCATATCATCCACATCATGCATATCTTTCACGGGAAGTACATCATGCATAAGGTACAAATCATTCAACATCCTAGGCATTCCACTCACATTGGCCCCCTCGGTCAAATTATCTCTAAGGTAATCAAAATCTTCATCATCGAGAAACTCCCCATGTCTATGCCAAGTCCTATAGGAAGTCAAAATTCCATATAATTTCAAGTGCTCACACACCATATCACGAGTTAAAAGAGACCCGTTCATGCATTTGGTGCATGGACATGCACCCTTTGCCACTTAAAGACTTGTTCGGGTTAGAATCAGCAAACTCCATTTTACACCTTCATAATGAGGATCGGCATATCTATTTGTTATATTCATCCAATCCCAATGTTTTAAATATCCTCAATATATCCGATATATCTGCATATATATCGGGTTGGAGAGTAAACCGACACGATATACTTATATAATTAGTATACGCCTTTTTTGGGGGAATATATCACCGATATATCGGATATCGGTAATATATCACCCAATATTTCTCTAAAATGTGTTGGCGATATCTTTTCGGAAAGGTTTTTGGTTTTACAAGTAATTATGACATTTCAAAACTTTAACAGTTTGATTGGATTCCTATAAATTGTTTTTTTTTGTGACGAATTACATATGCCAAACATTATGATAGTTTCTATTTCAAAAATCTATATATTTCGTTTATTTTGGTTGATTTTTCAATTTTATTATACTATGTTTTAGTTCATGCATATGTATGTTTCCAACATATGATTTATTGTACATAATTACTGTGCAACATAAGCATAATGCATGTGTGCTCATTAATTCGTTTAGTTCATATTAGTTGTGTTATTTAAGTGATAAATGTTAGAATGCAACGTATGTACATGTCATGTAGATCATATCTACGAAATTTTTGTCTATCCTACATAACAATCTGACATATTTAGATATCCTGATATATCCCAATATACACAAAAATTCCTATCTAAAATTTTCCTCATCTACATGACCAAACAAATTTAAAAAATTAAGCAACATTCTTAAAAAAATAGAATATTATCTACTAGTCTTGCAAGTCCTGACTAAGTGCTTTCAGTAACATATATAAGGCTCAGCTACTAAATGAAACTAAAGATAAATGTAAAAGTATATATTTTATGACAAACTTCTAATTCAAGTATTTGAATTGTTAAATAAACTAAAAAGAACAAAGCCATGCATGAAAAACAATCAATAACAACATATTCATGTCATATCCTAAACCATCTGTTACATGATGAAGCACCAACCAAAACCAAGTAATGCAAAGAAGTAACACAACTTAAGGGCCAAACAGTAATATTATATTCAACCAAGTTATAGAATCACTAAGAGCATCTGTAGTCGTTGTCCAATTTTCCAAATAATGCAAAATTTGGTCAAAAATGAGCTGCAGACGTTGGCCATTTTTCCATATTTTGGGCTATAGGTGAGCAGTTCCTAGCCAAATTTGAGAGACGATATGGCTTTTTCCAAAATTTGGCAATCGAACCATGATATCCCGTGCGATGGTGGGATTGTACAAAAAAATGGTTGCGACGATGAATGAGCTTTCATCAAAAAAAATTTTTAAATAAAGATATCGGACAGGATATCATATCCCGTCCGAAATTTTTTATTAAAAAAAAAAAGAAAAGGGAAATGATATCTCGTCCAACAAGATTCCCCTCTCAAACTCGACGGGCAGAGGATGATATCCTGTCCTTTCATTTTTTTTACCTTTATTGAATTACTTAAATACCTTTCTTCTCACATTTTCAAACCCAACTTTTTTTATGAAAAAAAATTCCATCGGATGGGATATGATATCCCATCCGTTACTTTTTCAAAAAAAAAAAAAAAAAAAAAAAAAACCCTCCAATGGGATATGATATCTCGTGCGTTACTATAAAAAAAATCTCACATTTTTAACGAGAAGAGAAACCATCTTCCATCCCTCTCTTTTTTTAACTTTTTTTACCTGAAATGCCAATTTTCGAGTTCAAACGACTACAACTCATTTCCAAATTTTATATTCCTAGTTGCCAAATACCCAAATTTTAACTATTAATGACTACAGATGCTCTAAGTACACAAATTGATCAAGGACAAGAATATCAACAATTAAAGATGTATTACAAAAAAAAAATATTAAGGCGATATACTGCATAGAAAAACCTATCAAATAAAAGCAATCAATTAATCTCTTGTGCAACTATATAAGATAGCATAGCTGAAATTGGAACGAAGAGAGGAATCCTTACCGCCACTTCCCGATCTCCAAGTTCAGTTTGGTATGCAAGGCATCGGCAAGGAGTCTCCTGCAAATATTAAAAATGTAAACATATGGGTGGTAAGTTTGCAACTATACAAAATCAGAAAGATCAATAAATATATACCATGGTGAAATACTTTTTTATTACCACCATCACCACCAAAATCTTAAATGACTTTGTGCGTTTCCAAAAAGTGATAATAGATTGATTGCTTTGAGCAGATAAGAAGTAGGTAACAACATAAAAATGTGATGATAGAGACTATTAATGATTTAAATTATAAATAGTAGACATGGAAATTTCTTCGATGGCCAATTTAAGCATGAATAACATTTATCTATACTCTTCAACCTGGGAACTCTTGCACTTAAACAGTTAAACTACTGTGCATGACAAGTTTAGATTAAAACAACTTATGCACATGATAAATGAGGAAATTTCTAAAGGTACTTCAGAAAATCAGTGAAACATAAGTAATAAGTGGTTAACTTTTGTTTGCAACAATGGCACTACACTGACATATGTTCTAAACTCTGAAGTTTCCTAACCCAAAATACGAAGAAAATATATTGCTACACAGCAAAGTCAAATATATTTTTCAATATATCAATTAAGCAACACTAAGTAAGATGGTTCACATGGATCGGAATGCGTTTATGGACATCCAGATCACATGTGCTTGACTCTCCAAAATGAGAAGCAAATCCTAATCCAAACAACTTTATGAGTAAACTTAAGCAAATGGGTGTAATTAAGATAAGTAGCTAACACTGTTAAGGAAACCATGTTTATAACCTAAACATGTGTAATTACTAATTGAACACAGTAGGAATGCCTTTTATCTTCTTCGAGAAATAGGTGACAAAATGAATTCCTATTAAACTCTTAGGTTACTTTCTTCTTAACTTAAATAAGTTTCCAAGCCTAAACTTTTATATGTTAGTCTCTCAGTCAATAAACCAAACAGTTGATATGCAATATAAATTAACCGAGCAAATCTATGTATTACTCAATTTTAATAATAATATATCAAACATTCGCTTCACATATTATCTACTAAACACTAAAAAACATGTAGATCTCACAATTCGGAGAAATATACACCAAAATGATCAAATCTACGTCTTGATGGTTAGTAGCGAAACAGTATCTTGAAAGTTAATCTAAAATAAGCAATATCAGGACTAAGGGATCAAGAATCTCACCAACCTCACCTAATCACTCACTAGGTTAATCTGAAACCCTAGCACCGAACCTCCTTCAGCTTCTCAGCAAATCTGAAATCCTCGCACAAAGGACAGAAAAAAAATTAATCGGATGAGAAGAGAGAGAGAGGGAGAGAGAGAGAGAGAGAGAGAGTGCGCGTGCGTGCGTGCTACCTGATTCGAAACTTATGGATCCGAAACCCTAGAATGGATTGATGGAGGAAGAAGACAATGAATTAAAGGCAATGGAGGAAGACTATGAGATTGATGGATTTGAGATGTGGCAATTTGATGGAGGAAGAAGACGATGAATTGGGGAGGAGATTTGAGAAGGAGAGGTCGAGATACTATTTTTGCGGAGAATTTTTTGCCGTGATAGGGCACTTTTTGAAAATATTTGCGATTATGAGCTAGTTTCGAAACTATTAGGGTTCGTGGGCTAACTTGTGCCACGTCAGCAGCGGCCGCTATTTTCAGTATCGGTCTCTTCATTCTCGAGGTCGCTAATGGGAATAGCGGCTTACGTAAATAGGCGTTCTAAGTCGCTTGCTTTACTTGTTGTTAGCCCTTCCGACTGTTCATCTAGAGAAATCAGCATTAGCTCTCCCTAAAAAGGAGGTGATCCAGCCGCACCTTCCAGTACGGCTACCTTGTTACGACTTCACTCCAGTCACTAGCCCCGCCTTCGGCATCCCCCTTCTTGCGGTTAAGGTAACGACTTCGGGCATGGAATGTTTTTGAAATTTTTGTTTGCCGTCGCTACTCCCACTAGCGACCTTAGTTATGTGGGATTAGCGACCTCGAATGAATGTATTAAGATACTTAGTGATTCCTAAAGAATTTTTTCCAAAAATTTAAAACTGAGGTCGCTATTGGGAATAGAGACTTTAGTATAATTTGCTATTGGGAATAGCGACCTACAGTAGGAAACACAATCTCCTTGTTCTTTGTAAAATTTGCAAAATAGTCATACAACTAAGGCCAATATTCGGAATAGCGACCTTAGTACAATAAAGGCATCTATTCCGAATAGCGACCTTAGTTTTTAAAATAAATTGATTGTCATTTTTCACGGAACAAAATCTCTCTAGATTTTGCTAAGTGTTCGAATACAGCTCATTAAAAGTCGTTAATCTCATTAGCGACCTCGTATAACTAAAGTCGTTAGTGGGAATAGCAACGGCAAACAAAAAATTCAAAAAAATTTAAAGCATAGGTCGCTGATGCGGTTTATTTCTGGGAGACGTGTGGATGCACCAGGTGTGAGTTCGGACTCAATTTGTATTTGAAGGAGAAAGCTGCTCGTCTGACGACCCTCGGCTGACCGGGCGGAACCTGTGGCGACCTCGGGGTAATTCGGAGATCTGGGCTCGGATCAGAGGATTCGGATCCGAGGTCTTGTGTACCTGCAGACGGTCCTGAAACACCGGGGTTTGTCCCGGTGGCGGACCCTCCGACGATCTAGTCAGTCTCTGTGAGAGAGTAGCAATAACTAGGTGAATTTAAGTGGAAAAAGATTGATTACCTGAAAAGGTGGGTGAGGGTCTAGTATTTATAGAGAATTCCAACCGGGTTTGGATCCGCTTGGGGGCCGGGTCTGGACCCGAAAGGCCATGGGCCTGACGTGGCAGAGGGCCCAGGGGGTTTAGGGCAGACGTGGCCATACCAGGAGCGGTATAGGGCTGACGTGGCAAAACCATGGGTGGTATTTGGAGCTGACATGGCTGATCGTGGGTCTTCTGTGCTTCTGGGAGAATTGGAGGGCCTAGGCGATGCCAGGTCATCCCCCTGCTTCGCCAGAGAGGGGGGACGGCCCGTGGGGCTGTCACGGATCGGAGACCGAGGACCACTGAGGCTCGCCGGATACGAGGAGGCCGGTTCTGTGGGGGTGCACTTGAGGTTCGGCGCCGACCCTGTAATGGTTCGAAGCCGGACTAAACTGCTATTTTTACCTTTCTTGAGTGAGAGTTGTATTGGGCCCTGGTTGGGCCTCCAGGCCATTTTTCACCCTACCACACAAGCCCCCCACTCCTGTGGGGGTGCGGGAGCTAGCCGGGGAGGAGTGTTCATGGTCGTGGAAATGGGATGGCGAATCGTTGAATCCCCCGGAGAAGAGTACCCTGGTGCTCGACTCAACCTCAAGACGACGAGGGACTGCGTGTCGACAAGGGTGATGTGAGCCGTTGATTCTTCCTGAGAAGAGTACCCTGGTGCCAGACCGAACCTCGAGATGAGGAGGGATTATGGGTTGGTAAGGGCGATGGCGAGCCGTTGGCCTTCCTGAGAAGACCACCCTGGTGCCAGACCTGACCTCGAGCTTGGCGAGGGATTACGGGTCGGCAAGGGCGATGGCGAGCCGTGAAGCCTTCCTGAGAAGACTACCCTGGTGCTAGACCTGACCTCGAGCTGGCGAGGGATTACGGGTCAACAAGGGTGATGGCGAGCCGTTGGCCTTCCTGAGAAGACCTCCCTGGTGCCAGACCTGACCTCGAGCTTGGCGAGGGATTACGGGTCGGCAAGGGCGATGGCGGGCCGTGAAGCCTTCCTAAGAAGACTACCCTGGTGCTAGACCTGACCTCGAGCTGGCGAGAGATTACGGATCAGTAAGGGTGATGGCGAGCCGTTGGACTTCCTGAGAAGACCTCCCTGGTGCCAGGCCTGACCTCGAGCTTGGCGAGGGATTACGGGTCGGCAAGGGCGATGGCGAGCCTTGGAGCCTTCCTGAGAAGACTACCCTGGTGCTAGACCTGACCTCGAGCTGGCGAGGGATTACGGGTCAACAAGGGTGATGGCGAGCCGTTGGCCTTCCTGAGAAGACCTCCCTGGTGCCAGGCCTGACCTCGAGCTTGGCGAGGGATTACTGGCCGGCAAGGGCGATGGCGAGCCGTGGAGCCTTCCTGAGAAGACTACCCTGGTGCTAGACCTGACCTCGAGCTAGCGAGGGATTACGGGTTGGCAAGGGTGAGGTCGAACTGTTGTGCCTTAGATCGTTTGAGCGGGGGGTAGCCCGCCGTTTCTGCGGAGCATTGAAGGCTCTTCGAGATCTGTGTGATAGTCCAATTTCCCAGGGGCTTTAATGGCGCCGCCTAATAAATGCAGATAGCGCATGGGCTTCCGTCGATTTGGCTTTCCCCGTGCCATAATGGTTGGTCTATGGGGGAGGCTATAAATACCTCTCCCCCCACAGCGGGTTTGATCACAGCAGGGGTGGTTTATTGACCATCGGAGGTGTCTGCTTAGGTGGACGCCTGTCTCTTGCAAAAATTTTCAACCCTGGCGGCGCTGGAGAGGTGGTTACTCTGCCGCCCCGATCTTCTCTTGGATCTGATGGCTCTTGATACGGCAGCCAGATCCAAGGGAGATCGGGGCGAGAGGGGTAACGACCGAACTCCGTACCGGTAGAAAAGGAGTCTCGGATTGGTGGTGGCTTTGCCGTCTGGATCCTTTTTCGGGTCAGAAGACCCTGACAAGGTTGTTTGGCCCGAGAGAGAACCAGACGGGAGGGGCACCAACCGTATTCCGGTTTTGGGGCTGAAGAGCCTCAGATAGAGGGGTCGCCTCCGATCAGGGGTTGGCCACTCTGTCTTCCGATAGGGCTCCAGACGATGGTGGTTTCTGTCCCACCCTCGAACAGTTCGGGGTTTCGGTGCCAACCCGAGGCTGTAAGCCCCGAGCTGCTCGGGGATGAGAGGGGAACCGATCGAGCGATGGAGCCCGGGGCGTCTGTCGAAGGACGGCACCTTAAACCTTAAGTAAAACGTTTTCTCCATCGTGTGCTCCATCCGAACCGAGCCCTGAGTTTGGCTGCCAGCCTGGCACCTGATGATGTCAGCAGCGCACGTTTCGAGGACGCGGCGCGATTGTCCAGACGGCAGTTGCACGTCAATCGGTGAACAGTAATTGCAGAAGTCGAGGAGTCGTTCTCATCCTTTATAAGTATTCCCCCTTCTCCTCCTCTCGCTCACTTCTTTCTTGCCGCCTTCTTTCTCAAAAAATCTTCTAACCCTTCAGCCCTCGCTCTTGCAGTTTGCTGTACTAGGCTCGTCCTTCCGAAGCGATTTAGCCGGTAAGTTTATTTAGTTTAAGCACAGATGGGTAGGGCTCAGTCCGGCTCGTCAGCGTCGACGTCCAGGGGGGAAGTGAGGCGAGCCTCCACATCGACGTCGCGGGAGGAGCCTGTGCTTGAGGAGGAGTCGGCGCACGCTGCGGAGCCTTTCGATTCAGTTTGGTGGGAGGAACCAGTAGGTGAGGGGGAGGTGGTACACAAGGTGAGGCCGTCGCGCTCCCGACGTCCCTTCGTGGTGGAGAGTAGCGAGTCGGAGGGAGCCAGTGATGGTTCGGACGATATCCTTGTGCTGGAGTTGTCTTCCGAGGAGGAGGGAGACGTGGGCGACGCAACGAGGAGATCCACCGTTCAGGGTGTGGGCCCGAGTTTCACGCCGACAGGCCGGGGGCCCTCATCTACTCCCTCGTCGGAGCGAGTCAAGAAGAGGAGGAGGGCCCCGAGGAAGGCGGGGTCGAGGACTGGTGGTTCGAGCCAGGCGCCTGTTTTCCGCAATTTGATGACAGGTTCGCCCGTACAGCCGAGGCCTTTCCGTCAGTATCCCGACGATCTTTCTGACCAGGAGCTCTTCGGTGTGCAGCCCTCTTCGCCGAGTCGGAGGAGGGTGATGATGGACGCGATCCCGACTGTCTTGAAGGGCGGGGACTTGGAGGTTCTGCAGCTGGCGTATCACATAGGGCCTGACTTCGAATTGTTGCTACCGAGCTCTACTCTGCGCCCCACCGATCCCCTTTCTGCTTGGTATTGCGTCTTCCCAGTGGACGCTTTCATCTCCGGGCTGAGGTTGCCAGTCCACCCATGTAACCCCTGTTTTCCCAGAAAGGTATTTTTCGATATTTTCTGAATTTAAAATTTTCGCAAATTATTTTTATTGTTAAAATTAGATTATTTCATAAATTATATTTATAAGTTATTGTATTTTTCTTATTGGATTATTTTCATTTTATATTATTTTTCTTACATTTTTGACCTCCGTGTGTTGTTTGTACGCCGATCGTCCGTTTTCCGCCATTTTGAATTCTTTTTCCCATTTTCTTGGTCTCATTCATATTTGTTAATTATTTTTGGGTCATGGTGAATTTTTAGAAGTGTTTTGACCAATTTGAGATTTTTGGTCTTTAAGGAGATTTTTAGGAGCTATAGGATTCATTGTATTTTGTATCCCCATTCGAAATCTACCCAATATCCATTACCCAATTGTCTACCTATTGTTTCATATTGATATCCACTACCCATTAACCCACATTTGATCTCCTATATATATATCCCTAAACACTAATTAATCCCTAACCCTAATCTAATTCTTCTCTCCTAATAATAGCCGGCTCCTCTCTCCCCACCTTCCAATCCCGGTCTGCACTTCCCTAGCCCCAGGCCGACCCCTCCTTGCCTCCCAAACTGAGTCCTCCATTGCACATCTCCCACTTCAACCCTTCTCCACTCTTCCATACTACAAAACTCCGATTTCCTCTCTTCCTTGTGTGGCCGAACCCTACCCAAACAGCACCCACCTTCAAGAACAGCCCCCAACCATCTCATAACAGCCCCTACACCACCCTTTGCTGATTTGGAGAAGTGGGCATCACCCACTTCGAGTTCGTGCATCAAGGAGTCGATCGTAGGCAAGATTCGGTTCGTGGGTTCGCTTGGAATCACGCGTAGATGGAATTTTGCACGTGGGTTTTCATTGCTAGGCTTCGTAGCGCCGTGTTCATCATCAAGAAGGCAAGTAACTTGTACTTAAATTTCTTAGGTTGATACAAGTCGAAAGTTCACACATAGGATAGTTTGAGACTAGAGACGGCCAAAGATCATGTTTTTAATTGTGGGTTTCGTCTCTATTGTTCAAAACAGGCCATAGACGACTTAGGACATGGAGTTTGATAGGATTGTGCCTTAGGTTTCACCCAAACGCGATTCGATCGCGTATGTGCCATATTGTATACCCGATGTATATTTGAACACCCACATGTATCAGAGTTCGCATTCCTCAGAACTCTGGATCTCGCCATTCTTGAACTTCAGAAGAAATTTTTAGAGAAGAAGAAGATAGAAGATGGAAGAAGATGGAAGAAGGGAAAGAAGTGTGAACAGAATCAAACTTTTCATTAACTCTCTAACTGAATTACAATGGGTTTATATAGGAAAAGAGGCAGGTTGTTACGCTCCGTTCAACACGTGCGTATCACATTCAGCATTCCCGCTCTCTCTCCCGCCAAATCAAAATATGAAAAAGGTGCACTCAGCACGTACAATACTAAAAATGAAAAAAACAACAACAGTAGCTAGTGTATCTCCTTAAGCTAGTGTATCTCCTTCAACTGCTCTTCAGCTATTCACAGCTATTCACCAATAATCCCTGACAACTCCTCCCCCCTTAGGATCGAACTTGCCCCAAGTTCGAAGCTTGGAAACCGGCGCCGCACTTCATCCACATCAATCCAGGAGGCCTCTTCTATACCCAAGTTTTTCCACTTGATCAACAGCTCGATTCCCACCTGATTTCTTTTCTTAAAAACTCTCCTATCAAGGATTTCTTCTGGGGTCTCCTGTTCATCATCCTCTATCCACCATGAGGGTATCTCGTGAGATATGCTGGGGTTGTGATCACCGTAACACTTCTTCAACTTTGAAACATGGAAGACGGGATGGATGCGAGCCCCTTCTGGTAGCAATAATCGATAAGCCACAGACCCGACTTTTTCAATTACTCTGTATGGACCAAAGAATCTCGAAGAAAGCTTCTGTGGTGTTTGGTTGCGGATGGACACTTGCCGATAGGGCTGTAACTTCAAGAATACCAAATCTCCCACATCAAAAGATCTCTCAGTACGCTTTTTATCTGCGAAACGCTTCATACGCTTCTGAGCAAGCGCAATATTATCTTTAAGCAGTTTTAGAATCGTGTCTCTGGACATCAATTCTTCCTCAAGCGTAGGCATACTACCTGTACCCCGTACATACTGCAACAACGAGGGTGGGGGTCTTCCATAGACTCCCTCAAAAGGTGTTATACCTGAAGAAGCATGCCAATTGGTATTAAACCAATATTCTGCCCACGCCAACCATCGCATCCAATCGGAAGGCTTCTGGCTACAAAAACAACGGAGATATAACTCCAAGGCTTTATTCACTATCTCAGTTTGTCCGTCACTCTGCGGATGATAGGCTGTAGAGAGATTTAGCCTGCAATTTTGTAGCTTAAAAAACTCCTTCCAAAATCTACTAACAAAAATTGGGTCTCGATCACTTGTGATACTTCTTGGCATACCATGGAGCTTATATATGTTATCAACAAACATCTGAGCAATAACTTGCGCTGTATAGGGGTGTGAAACTCCAATGAAATGGACGTATTTCGACAGCCGATCAACTACGACCATCACTACAGTTTTACCCTGACTTCTCGGAAGACCCTCGATGAAATCCATAGAAATATCATCCCAAACACGTTCAGGAATAGGAAGTGGCTGCAGCAAACCCGCAGGATGCACAGTCTCATGCTTATTTTTTTGACATACTAGACATTCTCTAATCCACTTCTTAACGTCCTTGGTCATACCTTCCCACTTGAAGTCCCGTTTGATTCGCTGCAAAGTTTTATGGAAGCCTGAATGCCCACCTACACTAGAAGAATGCAGGTCATGGAAGATTAATAGTCGCACATCAGCATAGGGACTAACTAATATCTTTCCTTTATAGTACCATACACCACCCATCAACTTATACTTTTCTCTATTGATCAAGTTGCTCTGCATTTGTTCTTGCAGCTTGACAAAGTAAGGATCCTCCTTCACCATCTGTTTGATACCATCTAACCACTCTGGAACCACAAAAGTGATTTCATAACAAGTATCACTTGGATCCAATCTCCGCGACAACCCATCAGCAACGGGGTTGTCAATTCCTCTTTTATATTCTACAGTGAAATTATAACCCAAGAGCTTCCAAAGCCATTGTTCCTGTATTTCTGTGGAGATCCTTTGATCGAGAATGTACTTTATACTTCTTTGATCAGTCCTGATTACAAACGTACTCCCCACTAGATACTGCCTCCACTGTTTCACAGCTTGGAGAATAGCGAACACCTCTTTTTCATATGTCGATAACACCAACAATCGACCCTTAAGCCCTTTACTCATAAAAGCAATTGGTCGGGAATCTTGCATCAGCACCGCACCAATACCATTTTGCGATGCATCAGTTTCTAGCACAAATGGTTGAGTAAAGTCTGGTATCTTCAATACGGGAGTGGTTGTCATAGCTTCTTTCAGTTTGTTGAAAGCAACTGAGGCCTCAGAACTCCACTTGAACGCATCTTTCTTCAACAACTGAGTTAGAGGAAACGCAATTCCACCATAGTTTCTTACAAATCTGCGATAATACCCAGTCAATCCCAAAAAACCCCGCAACTCTTTGATTGTAGTTGGCTCTGGCCAATCTAAAACTGCCTGGATTTTCCTATTATCCACCGCAACCCCTTCCTCATTGATGACATGCCCCAAAAATGCTATCGATCTTTGGCCAAAAGTGCACTTGCTGGCTTTAGCTACTAGCTTATTCTTACTCAATTCTGATAATGCTGTCGATACATGATGAAGGTGGCTCTCCCAAGTCGGACTGTAGATAAGAATGTCATCGAAGAATACAACTATGAATTTGCGCAGATGCTCTTTAAAAATTTCGTTCATGAGACATTGGAAAGTTGCCGGTGCGTTTGTGAGTCCAAAAGGCATGACCACAAACTCGAAGTGCCCATGATGAGTACGGAAAGCTGTTTTTGGAATGTCGGAATCCCGCACTCTAATCTGATAATAACCAGATTTCAGATCAATCTTAGAGAAAAACTTCGCTCCATTCAATTCATCTAGTAACTCATCCACCAAAGGGATTGGAAACTTAGCTTTGATTGTTTGATTATTGAGGCCTCTATAGTCGACGCAAAGGCGCCAGCTCCCATCAGCTTTTTTAACTAATATCACCGGTGACGCATACGGACTGTTACTTGGTCGTATAAAACCAGAAGTGAGCATCTCTTCAATCTGTTTTTCAATCTCACCTTTGTGGAAATGTGGATGTCTGTAAGGCCTTAAACACACTGGCTTGGCATCTGCGAGGGTGGGAATTTGATGATCGATGGTTCTTGGTGGAGGAAGGCTAAGTTTCTCATTGAATACTTCGGGATAACTGTGAAGTATATGTTGTATATCGGCAGCCCCAGTATGCTCCAGTGTAATTACTTCTTTTTGCCCTTCTTCAGTCACCATTTCCTGGAGTTGTATCAAGTAAGCTTGACAGATACAATGGTTCATTTTAAAGAGTTCCTGCGCATCCATTAGCTCCATTTGTGCCCCAATAATCCCTTGTAATTTCTTCTTTTTTCCCCCCACTTCAAACTCCATAGTCATGTGAGCGAAATCCAAAGTAACTGGCCCAAGTGACCTCAGCCAATGCGCTCCCAACACCATCTGCGCGGGACCAAGTGGGAGTAGAAGCAACTCAGCTTGAAGTTCCACACCTTGAACAACAAATTTCATATTAGAAACTTTCCCCTCACTATACATACACTGTCCATTAGCCACAGTTACTTTATATCGAGGCTCTTTCATGACAGGAAGTTTAGCTCTAATAGCTGTCTGAGGATCCAAATAGTTGTGAGTCGAACCAGAGTCGATAAGGATATTTACTTCTCTCCCATTCACCCTTCCTTTAACTCTCATGGTCTGAGGATAGACCTGACTACCTGCAAGCGCATGAAATGAAATTTCGGGATGCAAAGTGGTTTGCAAGAGTTCCTGTGAGGCTGCTGCTACTCCTTCTTCTTCCGGTAGCATATCTAATCCAGTCTCCTCTCCCCCTCCTTCATCTTCCTCCAAACCTTCCAAATAATAGAACTTCTGAGTCTTGCATAAGTGTCCCGGAGTATACTTCTCTTCACAATTAAAACAGAGCCCCTTCGATCTCCTCTCTTTCAATTCTTGTGGACTCAACCTTCTAGGTGCAGAACTGGATGTAGCGGATGTTGTAGGTGATGATGAAGGTGGAGTGACTCCTGTAGGATGTTGTGAGCTGTAAGGAACTGTAGAGGTTGTATGAGATGGAGATTGCAAAGGATTAGTGGGAGAGTAAAATCTGTGTGCAGGAGCTGTAGTTCTAAGTGGATATGTGTTTCTAACATTTCTCTTCAAACAAGAGATTTTTTCTTCATACCCCCTCGCCAATCCAATCGCCTCATTGACGTTCTTCGGACGCTGCGACTTAACATCCCAGCGTATCTCATCACGCAACCCACTAATGAAATTACTCAAGAAATGTGACTCTGTCCATCCCTCAATGAAATTTGAAATCCGATCAAATTCTTGGATGTAAGATTCCAAATCACCTCTCTGTTGCAGCTTCGAAAGAATTCCCTCATAATCTTGAAATTCCGTGGGACCAAATCTAGTTAATAACTCTTCAAGAAACTTTGGCCAAGTGATTTCATGAATCTTTGGTTTTACATGTCTCCGAAACCATTGAGCGGCTTTCCCTCTCAAATTGAGAGTTGCATACCGCAACTTCTGATGTTCTGGTACTTCATAGAAGTCCAGGAACTGTTCCACTCCACAAATCCACTCAGTGGGATCTCCTTCATGAAATTGGGGAAATTCTACCTTAAATGGAGTTCTATAGAACACACTGCCATCACCATGATTATTAGACTGAGATTGCAACAAATTGGAGTTAGAGACAGCTACCTCCCTCTGTGGTGGTGGATTGGGAAGAAGAGGCGGTGGTGGATTGCGAGATTGAAGCCGCTGCATCATCGACATCATGGAATCCATTCTTGATTCAATTGTCGAAAATCTCGTTCCAATACTAGCAGCGATCGCCTCAATTCTTTCTGTAAGGAAATTGGTTTGGATCTGACCTTCAGCGATTTGGCTTCTCAAATCAGCTACCTCCCCTTCAAGAGCTGAACTACTCTCCTCCCGCACTTCGTCTTCGTGATCGTCATGCTCTGATACCAAATTATCAGAGTTCGCATTCCTCAGAACTCTGGATCTCGCCATTCTTGAACTTCAGAAGAAATTTTTAGAGAAGAAGAAGATAGAAGATGGAAGAAGATGGAAGAAGGGAAAGAAGTGTGAACAGAATCAAACTTTTCATTAACTCTCTAACTGAATTACAATGGGTTTATATAGGAAAAGAGGCAGGTTGTTACGCTCCGTTCAACACGTGCGTATCACATTCAGCATTCCCGCTCTCTCTCCCGCCAAATCAAAATATGAAAAAGGTGCACTCAGCACGTACAATACTAAAAATGAAAAAAACAACAACAGTAGCTAGTGTATCTCCTTAAGCTAGTGTATCTCCTTCAACTGCTCTTCAGCTATTCACAGCTATTCACCAATAATCCCTGACAACATGAGAAATATTGGATTTTGACATGTTAGATACCCTCCATTATGACATTTGGACCATGGGTAGACAGCGTTTTGAATTTGGAAGAGTTTTGATGATTTTTGAGGAAGTTATGATGTTTTGAAGTTTGGTTGAGAAATCTGGAAATTTGGATTGAACTAGATCGATTGTTGTTTTGTACCTGGATTAGAGTCCGAATCTCAACATGGCTATTTCTGAGTAATTTGTAGAGAATTGAATCTAATTTCTAATCCCACTGATTTCACCCTGTTTGGAGTTCGTATGAATTAGTTATGATTATTTTAGTATCTGTATGTCGGTAGTTCCCAGATTCATTTCGGGGTAGATTTTATCACCAATTTATTTTCAAGATCCAAGTTAGACATAATTTCATGCCACAAGATTTTGTCCAGTGTTTCAATATGATGTTAGGTAGTTCTCTGATTTTTTTGATAATTAAAAGATGATTTTTGAGTGATGCCTTACATCCCTTTTCTATACATCGCTTTTGCTGTAAACTGCGTGTGATTGTATGTTGAATGCCGTGTTCACCTTATTTCTATTTACTGTATGAATATTTTATGTGAGAAATGAAAGTTGGGTAATTGTGTATACTTTCACCCCGTTTTGGCGGAAGTGGATTTTGATGCGATGTTTGCAAGATGTGTTCCATTTTGTACAGCGGTGTTGAAGAATTCCAGATCCTTCAAAACTGTGTTATGTGTTATTTTCTATTTTTGAAAACATATCTATACTTTCTGGAAAAATATGAAAATCTATATTTTGAGACTATACATATAGGGGATTACCCCAGAATTTTCGTGGATTTAATTAATGACTTTGTATGCTGTTTTCATGTGGTTTAAGTTATTCCCCTGTTTTCTGGCTGTACTTGAAAACTGGGTTGGAATGTGATTTAAGTCGAGATGTTGTGAACTAGTATATGGATTTATTATCCCGTTAGAAGTGTGTGGAAGTCTAGTTTCCAGTTCCTTCGACGGATCATGATTTGCATGCCTGTAGATCTTTGGATTACTGTTTTTGTACAGACTGGTCTTGTTGTCCTGTTTATAAACATATACCATTTTGCTCGTATTTGTGAATGTTTGGTACCTATACTTACTGATCTAATTCCCTGAGTCTAAACCGGATTATAACCTGTTAGTTTGACATCATTTAGTACACTCTCATGCCTGTTGATGATCTTAACAATAAAAGTAACTAAGCCGGGGTTTATGGGAAAGATCTAATAGTGGATAATTCGGAAACGTGTACTCGGAAGGGGGCCCGTGTTTCCCATTTTGCTGCATGGACCTGTTGGTTCATGTACCTGTTACCTGTTGCTGCACGTACCTTTTGGTCGTGTACCTGTTGCTGCATGGACCTTTGGTTCATGTACCTGTTACCTGTTGCTGCACGTACCTGTTGGTCGTGTACCTGTTGCTTCATGAACATGTTGCTGCATGAATCAGATGATTCGTGTACCTGTTATGATTCATGAACCTGTTTTCCTGTACCTGAGTATACTGCCCTCTATGGTCCACTATGAAATCTAAAGCGAAACTGCATTGACTGTAACAACCATGTGATAAAAAGATGGCACATGAAGTGTTACCTAGATAGTAATAATACAAGATATTAATACATGATTGCCTGTTACCTGTATACCTGTTACCTGTTACCTGATATTTCTGTTACCTGTTTTCCTGATACTTGATACATGATTACATGATTACCTGAATACCTGATAATTATACATGTTACCTGTTTAACTGTTGACACTTGACATATGTTTACCTATACCTGTTAGTATATCCTGTGATTAGATAGTGTCCATGTGTTTGTATCCTATTCTATTTGTGACCCGGACTTGCCATTGACGGGTACTTGTGTTTTCTCTTTTCCTTTTCCTGCATTCGTTGTATTGCAGATTTTGGAGGACAGGTTCCTGAAGGTATTGGCAAGATGATGGGCTAGAGGCTGAAATTTTGGCTATTACTATTCTTGTTGCTCATTTTGGACAATATTGTATTTTGAACTTGTATTATTCCTTGTATTTGGGCAATGTGACCCAGGATTATTGTGTTATTTTAGATCATGACTATTTGAGATTAATACATTTTATTTCAAGTATTCTTGTTGGTATTTGGTTCATATGTGCATGTGGTTGATTTTTCTGGCTTCCGACTCTGATTTTACTGTGACATGTTGTAAGGATTTCTTGAAACAGCTTAAGGATGATAATAATCATTCGCTGGGCTTTTGTTACGTACTCGTATTCCGTATTTTTGGGAAGCGGGGCGTGACAACCCGTTTGTTCGGGACGTGCTGAACTGGGCCTCCTTGGCCCCAATGCAGTACGGGCCGAACTCTTGGAAGCAGATTATCTGCTTTGTGCTGATGTGCGAGGAACAGAAGGTACCCCTGCGGCTGAATGTGTTCCGTGCGATGTTGATGATTAGCTCGGCGGCCGAGGGTGTTTACTACATCTCTCCCCGGAGTAAGGGGAAGGTCGTTCACAGTCACCCGGACTCCATCAAGGAATGGAAGAAAAAATATCTGGTGATCAGGAGTGAAGAGCCTTGGGACATTCCCACTCGATGGAATCACTCCAAACCGAACTATCAAGCACCGAGGCCGAGGGATTTGTCGGCCAAGGAGTGGGGGTTTGTCGAGCGCCTCCGTTCGTCACCCAGTATCGATTGGACGAAGGTGACGGAGGCCAACTTGGCGAGCGTTGGACTGAGCCCGGCCGTTATGTGTATGTAGTTGTTTCTTTTCTTTCGGTCCTTTCGTACTTTCTTGCTCATTGCTCTTAATGGCTTTTTCTGCAGATATGGACGAAGCATCGATCAAGGCAAAGAGGCTCGCCATGAGGAAGGAGAATGCAGAGAAGAAGGGGGAGGCGGCGAAGAGGCCAAGGGGGTCGCCCCTAGTCATTTCTGAGGTCCAGCCCGAAACGGGGACCAAGAGGATTCGCTCGGAGACGAGCGAGGGGGCAGCTGCTTCGAAGGGCCAGAGCCTAGCGAGGGCCTCCGTTCTTGACAAGGGGAAAGGTCCCTTGGTTGAGGTTGAGGAAGAGGACCCGGTGGCGGAGTTGCTGCGGCAGCGGTGGGCTCCGGACTGGTCTGTTCGGACGGGGGACCGTCTAACCGACGAGGCCCAGGCTGTCGAGGTGGTGGAGAAGTTGGCGACCCCTCGTGACAGCAAGGTGATGGAGGGTGAGCCCGTGGAAGTGACGTTCACGCGTCTGGCGCAGGCCCTCGTGCAGGTAATTCCGTCGACCCTATTCTCCTTGTCAATTTTTTCTGCGGAAGTCTTTTTCTTATCTGCGCTCGTTGGTCGCAGGCTTGCATGCAGGGGGCTAATATGAAGAACCTCTACGAGGCGTCCCTGGCACAAGAGCGAGCTCGGGCGGAAAAGAGCGAGCGAGAGATGAAGGAACTGCGGATCGAGCTCGAGGGTTCGCACAAGAGGGAGCAGCAGATGAAGCTCGAGCTCGAGGCCAAGGATGCGGAGTGGGGGAAGAAGGTGGCCTCCTTGAAGAAGAAGTTTGCCAAGGAGAAGGAAGAAGTGACGATCACGGGCCAGATGATGGTGATCAAGGCCCAGGACACATGTTATGCGAAGGCCCTCAGCCATGTGAGGCACTTCTATCCGACCATCGACCTGTCCAATTTTGAGTACGACATGGAGATTGAGGGGACGTCGAAGACTCCTGGCGAAGAAGGGCCTGCTCTCGACCCGCCGGCCGACCCATCTGTGGATCCGTCAGTCGACGCTGAGGTGGGACGATAAGCTGTATTATTCTGTCTTTCTTTTCTCCTTTTCTTGACTGTATTTGCCTCCCGCGGACTGGCCACCGCCTTTTTTGTAAGGAGTACTTAAATTTATAGGAAAATTTTTTTTTTGACCGGCCAAGTGTTTTGAACTCGGATTTTTCTGAACCTTTTCGCGTGTGTGTATTGGGTTGGCTGGTTCTCCTGTAGGTTGTGGCTCCCTTTCCCGAGGTGGACCCCCGACGTTCCGATGTGGCGTGGCTCCGGAGCAAGGTTGAGGTCCTGGAGGCCGCGTTGGTCTGCCACCGAAGGGGGGCCCGTGACACTGATGCGGCTTTGAATTTTTATTGGAATAAGTCTGAAGCTTTAAGCGAGGAGGCGAGCCGGCTGAGGAGGGCGATGCTGGATCGGGGACTCGGCGGTGCGAGCCTTGGGCAGGCGGTGTTGGGTGCCTCGGTGCCGAGGCCCACTTTTGAAAGGTTACTTCGGGATGTCTCAGCGGAGAAAGAAATGGAGATACATCGTTACAATATTATGCTCGGTGCCTCTGCGTCTTCCTCGGTGGGTCGGCAAGCGGAGGGTGTTCCCTCTGCGCTGCTGCTGTTGCAGCGTACGCGACCAGGTGACGCCCAGAGCTCCGTGGCTGGGGAGTCGACCATGGCTGAGTTCCAGGACCATCATAACGAGCAGGGGGATTTTTTAACCGCTCGTTCGGAGTAATCCCGCCCTCCAGCAGACCCGAGGGGCTCTAGGATGGCGACTTTCTTCAGTTTGAGATGAGTGGAGTGGTCCTGTAACGGTCTTCATTTGTTTTCTTGGGACGAAAATAAAAGGGTACGAATAAAGAATCCTGTTCCTTCTTTGCCTCGGCTAGTAGTGTAGTGAACGATGGTGGTTTTTAGGGAGAGTCCACCGATCCGTGAGGGATCGAAGTGGGGCCTTAGGGAGAGTCCTCAGCTTGGATTCGGTTGGAGCCTACCGAGGTGTTGGGGACGATACCGGAGTGAGGACTCAGGCGCCGATCTTATTATCTGGCGTTAGGATTTTAACAAAAAGAGACCTCTTTTGCATAAGATAAGGAGGGCCGCTAAGATGGTCCTGTACATAAGAGTGTTTACACAAAAACGGGTCAATATTTAGCCAGGCTAGAGCCTATGTTTGTCCCTCGAGGAGTGTCATTAGGTACTTGGCTTCGACTGGGGTCTCCTCCCGCTCGGTGTCAGTTCGGAAGCAGGGCCGTCCCTCTCAGGTTGGGACTCGACGGCGTCGAGGGAGAACACACCTCCCCCGACGGTGGTCATGTAGCACGATCGCGCTGCTTCTTGGCTACCTCGGATGGTGCCGACTCCTTGCGGGGTGGGAAATTTGAGTTTCAGATGGTAAGCTGAAGGCACCGCTTGGAGGGAGCATAGTCCGGGTCGGCCGAGTATGGCGTTGTAAGCTGCCTTGACGTTGACCACCATGAAGTCCATGGACTCGGTCCTCTTGACAGGAGCCGATCCTGCGGTAACGTCGAGGGTGACAATCCCTTCTATCACGACAGGGACGCCGAAGAACCCATGCAAGGTGTATCCGGCCGGCTTGAGTTTGCCTTTAGGTAGCTTGAGATTCTCGAAGGCTTCGAGGAAAAGAATGTTAACCGAGCTGCCGTTGTCGACGAGGATTCGGCGAACTTCACAATTAGCCATGTGGAGATTAATGACGATGGCATCGCAGTGGGGCAGGCGAACGCCTTCGAGATCCTCTCCTGAGAAGGAGACCGGCATCGGTTGTAGCTTGGGCGAGGGACTGTCGTGGACAGCATTCACCTCCCGGATGAAGGCTTTTCGGGAAGTGTTTGAATCTCCTCCCATCGGTCCTCCGTGGACACAATGCAAGATGAAGGGCGCATCTGTGGCTTCCTCGAAGTCGGGATCCCGACCCTGGATGTGGTTCGGGGTAGGGTTCGGAGGCGAGGACCTCCGGTTCCTAGTATCTCGTCGATCCCGCGGGACTTCTCGGGTGAATTCTCGGAGGTACCCCCTGGAGATGAGTTCCTCAATTTCGTCTTTCAGGGCCCGACAGTGGTCGATTTCGTGCCCGTGATCTCTGTGGAAGCGGCAGTAGAAGCGTTGATCTCGATTCTTGTTGTTATTAGATCGGGGGGGGTAGTCGGACAATGCCTTTGTCTTCGATTTCTAAGAGGATGGCGGATACGTCATGCGTCAAGGGAGTGTATCTTTCGAAGCGGGGGACCGGCGGGACCTTCTTCACGGCCCCCGCATCCCTCGGAGCTTTCTTTGGTGTTTCGACATCTTCGACCTTCCGCTTTCCCTTCCCGATGGCCTCCCTGGTATCTTCGGGGTTAAGGGCCTCTTCTGCCCTAATGTATTTCTCGACCCGGTTGAGGAGATCGGGAAAGTCGATGGGGGGTCTCTTCGCCAGAGAAGCTTTCAGCTGTCCATGACGAACGTTGTGCCGAAAGGCCGCAGAGGCGACGCCTGGATCAAGAGAGGAGACCGACCTCGCTTCCGTGGTAAATCTCCGGACGAACACTCTGAGGGATTCTCCCTCTATCTGCTTGAGCCCAAGTAAAGAAGCGCTAGTCCTTTCCGCCTTCCGGCTGGTGACGAAGTGGGCAAGGAAATTGCCCTCTAGTTGGTCGAAGGAGTAAATGGAGCCGGGGGTGAGTTTCGAATACCATTCACGAGCCGGACCCCGAAGCGTGGCGGGGAAGGCTCGGCATAGCAGGGGATCCGAGGCGCTGTGAATCATCATGAGGGTTTTGAAACCTTCCATGTGATCAGCGGGATCTCCCTCGCCGTCGTAGGTCTCGAACTGAGGTGGTCGGAAATTCCTTGGTATTTCCGCTTGGAGGATGGGGGCGGAGAAGGGAGGTCGGACAGGTCTGTACCCCTGAGCCGCCCGTCGGTCGCCGTCTCCCATATGATCGAGGCGATCCTCCATTTCTTGGAGGCGTCTTAGGAGTATGCCATCGTCTTCTGGCTGGTTTGTTGATTACTCCCCGTAGGTCAGGCTGGACTGTACGGGTGGCGCTCCGCCGGGACCCCTGATGGGAATCTCCGTGCTTTGATGCGCGTGGCCCGGCATTGGTATTTGGTGGGGGTGTGTCCCGTCGGTTGACGGAGGAGGCGGCCCCCTTGCCCTTGGAGGCCATGAGAGTTCGGCTGTCGAGGTCGCTCGATGGTCGGGCTCGGGTCGGCTTCTGAAGCAGTGTTCCCACAGACGGCGCCAACCTGATGCGGTTTATTTCTGGGAGACGTGTGGATGCACCAGGTGTGAGTTCGGACTCAATTTGTATTTGAAGGAGAAAGCTGCTCGTCTGACGACCCTCGGCTGACCGGGCGGAACCTGTGGCGACCTCGGGGTAATTCGGAGATCTGGGCTCGGATCAGAGGATTCGGATCCGAGGTCTTGTGTACCTGCAGACGGTCCTGAAACACCGGGGTTTGTCCCGGTGGCGGACCCTCCGACGATCTAGTCAGTCTCTGTGAGAGAGTAGCAATAACTAGGTGAATTTAAGTGGAAAAAGATTGATTACCTGAAAAGGTGGGTGAGGGTCTAGTATTTATAGAGAATTCCAACCGGGTTTGGATCCGCTTGGGGGCCGGGTCTGGACCCGAAAGCCCATGGGCCTGACGTGGCAGAGGGCCCAGGGGGTTTAGGGCAGACGTGGCCATACCAAGAGCGGTATAGGGCTGACGTGGCAAAACCCTGGGTGGTATTTGGAGCTGACATGGCTGATCGTGGGTCTTCTGTGCTTCTGGGAGAATTGGAGGGCCTAGGCGGTGCCAGGTCATCCCCCTGCTTCGCCAGAGAGGGGGGACGGCCCGTGGGGCTGTCACGGATCGGAGACCGAGGACCACTGAGGCTCGCCGGATACGAGGAGGCCGGTTCTGTGGGGGTGCACTTGAGGTTCGGCGCCGACCCTGTAATGGTTCGAAGCCGGACTAAACTGCTATTTTTACCTTTCTTGAGTGAGAGTTGTATTGGGCCCTGGTTGGGCCTCCAGGCCATTTTTCACCCTACCACAGTCGCTATTCCCATTAGCAACCTAAAAAATAAAGAGACCGTTATTGGGAATAGCGTCCGCTGCTGACGTGGCACAAAGTAGCCCAAAAACGCTAATAGTTGGGAAACTGGCCAAAAAACGCAAATATTTTCAAAAAGTGGCCTATGTAGGCAAAAAAAAAACTCTTTTGCGGAGGGGGGAGAACAAAGAGAAACCCGTGCACGATATGTAATTTTAATAGGGTTTTAAACATGCATGCCCCTAACAAATAAGTGAATATCATATATGTCGCTCGCAAATATGTCTTTTCATATTTGTTCCCAACAATATATGTCACATTTCTTAATTTTCCCTCTAGTTAAAAAAATTCAAAACAAGGAAGAATTTTCAGTTTTTTTTATTGGACTTGATGAAAAATGATTGAAATATTCTCTTATCTAACATTCAAACTTTATCTTCTTCATGCTTGTAAATCCGGATAATTGTTAATCCAACCGAGATTTATTAACTCTTCTCAAAATTTCTTTATTTTTTCAAGAAATATACAAACTAACAATGCATCTTTAAGAATTACATATTCTTCCTCACATTACTTCTCCAAATTTGTCATCAATCTTGTTTTTTAACGATAGATTATAAGCTTTCTCATTTATTTTTCTTAAAACTCTTAAATCTTTTTCTCATTTGATTGTCTAATTTGATCTATTTATCTTGTAAGAGTAAATCCATAGTTAACTGAGTGATATCTAGGGCTGCAAACGAACCGAGCTACTCGGCTCGAGCTCGGTCATAGCTTGGCTTGTGTTGAGCTCGAGCTCGATAACATAAACGAGTTGAGCCCGAGCCTGAAGGCATGTGGGTTGTTAGGCAGAAGCTCGCGAGTACTCGGCTCGAACTTGGTCAAAGCTCGGCTCGTGTCGAGCTCGAGCATGAAAGTGAGCTCGATACATAAACGAGCCGAGCTCAAGCCTCAAGATACTCGACTTGACTTGGCTCGTTTGCAGCCCTAGTGATATCTAACGTAGGGGTAAATATGAAATAAAGTCCAAAATGTTAAGGGTATATATGGAAGTATATATTTGTGAGAGATATATGTCTCTAATATTATAATGGGAGAAGGCCTTAGTGTCATTTGTC
Organism: Hemerocallis citrina; assembly: GCA_017893485.1. Taxonomy (NCBI): domain Eukaryota; kingdom Viridiplantae; phylum Streptophyta; class Magnoliopsida; order Asparagales; family Asphodelaceae; genus Hemerocallis; species Hemerocallis citrina. Next base: position 11,465,432 of record CM030364.1, on the reverse strand, counting down.
ATTTTTTCATTCTACCAACATGTGCAATGCACGTACATAACTAATATAAAAGAGGTTTCCAGTTCAAACCATCCCTACTTCAGAGTTTTTATTTTTATTTTTATTTTTTGAAATTATTAAAACATGCATCGCACGTGTAAATTACCAGTAATATTAGATAGAGACATTCGAAATAGCCACCTTAGTTGTACAAATTTCGCTATTCGGAATAGAGACATTTATTGTACTAAGGTCCATATTCCGAATAAAGGTCGTAGTTATGTGACTATTTTGTAAATTTGACAAAGAACAAGGAGATTGAGTTTCCTACTGAGGTCATTACTGCGAATAACGACCTTAGTTGGGTAATTATTTTGCAAATCTTACAGAAAGCAAGGAGATTTAGTCTTCTACTGAGGTCGTTATTCGGACTAGCGACCTCAGTTTAATTTTAATCTTTTTTCCGAAAGAGCAAAAGCTCTCTCTAAAAATATCTCAATACATTTATTTGAGGTCATATATACGAAGGTCGTTAGTGGAAATAACAACAGCAAACAAAAAATTCAAAATATTTTAAAACAGAAGCCGATATTCCCATTAGCGACTTTCAAAATAAAAAAATCGCAAATAAGAATAGTGGCCGCTGCTGACGTGACACCAAGTAGCCCACGAGCGCTAATAATTTCGAAAGTCACTCATAATTGCAAATATTTTCAAAAAGTGGCCTATTACAGCAAAAATTTCAAACCACAACAATCGATACTATTGGTAAATCTTGTTAAATGTAAGCTTGACAGAGTATCAAATAGTCACAATTAACATCAGTGTTACTTAAGCGCCCAATTTCAACAGATAACGAACGATTTATATATGAGGACATTTGGTGCTTGAAAATCAAAGTAAATCTACCGAAAGCAAAACAGAACAATCTGGGGAAATTGTTTTCACCAAAGTTAACATGATAACAAATCATGTAATTAGCACTGGACTAATCGCATTTATAATAATACAGTATAGCATAGAACTACAAGTCCATGCCATGCTCTCAAGTAAATAGGCAAGTACGACGATTTGAAACATCAAAGAATATTTTGTACTACAGAGTTAATCACACAGCGCTCTCTTACTTTAGTAAACGACACGACGAATCACGACAGATTCTGCAGTGTCGGTTAAGACGCATAAATTATTTTCCCACTCCTTTCTTATTCACATGCAAACTTGGTGCCGAAGCTAGTGAGACACAGAGTGAATGCTTGAAAGGCGGAAAGAGGCTGTCGATAATCCATAGTAAACAAATCATCTCCAACCTTGCCAAATTGAAGCAACACCATCTCCTCGTCACCGACATTTCCAGGCTGGCTGGGATCCACGCTTGCCACCAACTGAAAATTCTTCACCGAAGCGACTGTGACCCTTCCATGGAAGTTCAAGCACCAGCACTGCAAATGCTCGTGCCATCGTGGAGCTTTGTTCTTTAAAACCAAAGAGGATGGGGCAAAAGAATTACAGATCGGGCTCTTTGTGTTTGATTTGTTAAGTATGTCATTCATAGTAGGGGAGGATTCGAGATTAGGTGGGAATTGGAGAGAGCAGGCCATCCTTCTTGGACCTCGGGATTTTAGGATGTTGAACTTGTAAGAGAGGTTCCCGATCTCGAAATTGCCAGCAGAGACTTGCGGGCTTGGGCTTACCTGCTTAAAGGAAAATCGCCTGCTAGCTCGGCGGCTTGATGCCTTTGCGCCTTCAAATGGTGGCTGGCTGTCGTATATAGTGAACTTTGTGCCTAGGAAATCAGATCTGCACAAAAGCAATTAAAAAAAAAAAAGGATGATGTGATTCCTTACATGCAAAATTACAGCCACCCAAATGAGTAAGAAATTTCTCCTTACATTTATCATTATTTATTAGAAAAGAAAATGTGAGAATAATCTATTTCTTCCCTCACCTTTTTCTTAAAACGGTTGGTTACCCACAAATTTAAGTATGAATATACTTACATCCATGTCCACCTTCTCATTAGTCTAACAAACAGGTTTTCAGCACTTAAGCTACTTTCTTCATTTCCTATTTTGTTTCTAGACTCTCTAAACTAAGAAACTTCAGTCTCCACATTCAAGAATTTGAGATACTCATGCTTACAGGCTCATGTACAAAAGTATGAGTTTTCAATTTTTTTATATGAATACTATGGCCTTATGTTTAACATGTATTATCGTCCTGTACCCATAAATGATAAATCTAGTGTACTTAAAAGCAAAAACACAAAAACATATTTTCTAACCTCAATTTTCCCAAATAAGCATTACTTCCTTGGGAGAAATCATCAGCATCCAGAGAGATGACATACTCAAAACGACCTCCACGCCTAGATCTTTTAGCTGCCACCAGAAACTTTCCCACATCTGAAGATGCTGCAAGGAAAAAACCAAAAAGCCCCAATGTTATTATCACTAAATTGTCAAAAAAAGAGAGGCGGGTATAAGATCAAAATAGAAAAAAGTAGAACAGATGAAGCTAAATTATATCAACTCAAAATAATGCATGTTGGTGACAATATCTAGTCAAATGATGTTATCCAATACAATTAGAAAAATACCTTTGGCATGATGTCACACTGGAAAGGTAGCCAATTTTCGGAATTTCACAATTAATAAGATGCATGTTCTTTTAAAAAGTGAAAATAATAAATAGGTTGGACCTGGAGGCTTTCCAAAAAAATTAGAGAAGTACACTCATTAAACGTTGAACGTAAAAAAAGTAGATTTAACATTCTTTTACTCCTACGATTTGCCTTGATTTTTATGAAAGGTACATTGATTCTTCTAAGTGCAGTCTACGCACTAAAAAGTTAAATGTGTCCCCTTACACCAAACCATATTCAATGGCCTAAAAAGTATCACATTTACTTTCGGTTTAGAGGAAAGTTTGCAGTCCAACTCAAACAAAAATTCTTGAAATTCACAGCATTTGTCATCAGTTGATATGTTTTGATAAATGCAGTCAATTTCATCGCTATTCTATTTTTACTTGACCTGCATAACATTGTTCCAGTTCTCCATGAATTTGCAGATGTCATACACTCAGAGAACCTCTAGAACAAGAAAGCTGATGATGCTTCATGACCTGATACAACAACAACAATCACAACAACAAAGCCTTTTTCCCAACTAGTTGGGGTCGGCTACATGAATCCTGGTTTTCCATTATATATGCTCGGTTTAGCGCAATATCTTCTGGAAGCTCACAATTACAGCTCAGAAGATATCATATATTTTCTCATTGTTTCCACCCAAGTTAGTTTAGGTTTTCCTCTACCCCTAACTCTACCCTCAATACTTCATGACCTGATGCTACAGCTTAGTCAGTTCCAGAAAATTCCCTCCATTTAAAAAGTTCTCACTCTGAAAAGTTCAGAAGTAGAATGAAATGTACTCAAGAAGAATAAAACAATATAAAGAGAGAAGGGACTGGGAACAGAAATTACTAGGCTTTAGATTTTCCATGACAGTGATAGGTTATCTAAAATTATTTGGGCTATGAAAGCTACTCTAACTAGGTAGTCTTTCCAGCAAATATAACCCATAACAAAGCAAGTTATGCCCTCACTAACCAAAACCTTCTCTGAAGAAGCAACTCATGGAATGCCGTCTAAATTAACACGTGTTCATGTATGCATTGTGCATATAAAGCTTTTCAGAATACGAGCGGTAGGGTAGCCGGCAGGTGAGTCGGTGTGTTAGAGCAAGCTCCTTCTAACTTACCATATAGCTACATTTTCAACTAGAAAAATTGAAAGATCTATGATACTCCTAACAAAAACCTGTCTATGAAGAAGCAATACATGGAGTCCAAGAAGAAAATACAATCTATATTTATTCATTTGTGTTTTGCAATTTGGTGGTAGTTAACCTTTATATATGCATTATGCATATATAAAACTTTTGGGTCGTCAGTGAATTGGATTTTTCTAGTATATGAAACAAATACAAAACTTCTAACAAGAATGAATTTGGCTTATTTCCATTATAACTTATAAGTGCGCTAGAAACATTTGGCTTATTTCCATTACAAAAATTATAACAAATGAAGAAAATAAGGCAGACCAGGAATAATACATAATAGTGATGGAAGATATACACTTGAGTTTTTGATACTAATGTACACAGCTAATACAACAAAAAGTGGGTTTGTCAACCTAACACCTTATGCAAAATTGCTAATGTGAAAGCCCTAACAAATTATGATGACCGAACACAAAAAGTAGAATTATTTTAACAAATAACTGCATGCACATTTCCTCTAAAAGACAGGAGACAGTAGGCATCGCGGTGAGCTAGAAACATTGCACAACCCCACTGTCCTACTCAAGCCAGACTGTCCTCTATTAATTTTGTCAATAAGAATTGCTTTTCACGGAGCCATCCAAGGGCCAAGCACCTGTAGTGCAGTTGGCAAGACTTCTTACTCAGTGGCGGAGGGAGGCATAGAGGAGGGGGGACATTTGGGACCCCAAAAATTTTGTAAAACCCCTTAATATAGACCAAAATTTTTATTTCACCCCCCCCAGTTAAAAAAAAATTGGGACCCCCAAGTCTAATCCACCTCTTATTAAAGGCTCAATTATGTCGATGCCGGGAAAAAAAAATTTTGGGACCCCCATTTTGATTCGTCTGGCTCCGCCACTGTTCTTACTCTTCATTATGTCACCTTTTTTTCCGGGAAAAAAAAAAAAAGACTTCTTACTCTTAAGAGAGAGGTCACAGCTTCAATTCCGACCTTATACGGAACAAAGTAGCAATGTTCGAAAATCCTCTACCCCCAGCGTGGGCGGATACGGCCCAATGCCAAAAACAGAAAAAAACAAGCCACCATAGCCATTTCCCCGCCTAGAACACAGAGGGGGAAATGCATATCATCCTACATTATGATCTCCCATTTTATCACAAAATGGAACAGAACGTGAGAAACTCATGGAATCTCAAATCAAAATTCTTCTTATACCCACCCCTTGATGAGATCCCTCAAGTTTCTCACGTTCCTCTCCAAATACCACTTGCCAAACACACCCTAATCTAATACAGGGCCAGCCCTCACCTTGAGGCAGGTGAGGCGGCCGCCTCAGACCCCGAATTTTTTGCAATTTTAGGGACTCCAAAATTTTATTCCTTCTGTAAATATATACAAATATTTTACGTGTAAAAAAATTATATTGTAACTAAGACCCTAAAAATAATTATTTGGGCCTTTCGCCTCGGGCCCCCGAGAACTCAGGGCCGGCCATGATCTAATCAATCCTCACAAAAAATTGCAAATTTCCACATTCTTACTCTGCTTCGTCAAGCTAAGGTACAGCAGAAACGTCGAATTCTTCACGCTCCTCTTAATAAAACACTGTATCGGTGCCTCTCTCGTCCCCGGCTGCATTTTTTTTATAAAAAAAAAAAAACCCACAATCACCACATGAATTCAAATAAAAATAAAAAACATCTAAGTCAACAAATCAAAATAATCCACCTGTTTAAGGTGAGACGGGAACGTGATCCTCCCGCACTCCACAGGCGGCCGCACGATCTCCAAAGTAATCTGCCTCCACCGCTTGCACACGCAGGCGCACGCCACCACGCTCTTCCGCATCGGCCACTTGTCCTCGCTCGCCTCCACCCTCTTTATGATCTCCGTCAGCAGCTCCGGCAGCAGCGACGACCACCGATCGTCCACGTCATCATCGTTATCCCTTTCCCCCTTGGTGCTGACGTCATCGACGTCGTCATCCTCGCCGGTTTTGGAATCGGAGGAGGGTAGGGATTTGGGACTGATCGGGCAGCGTCGAGATCGGGACATGGTGGTCGATGGACGGCTGAGATTCTCTCCCTCGCTCGCTCGTTCGCTCTCTGCGGAAGAGGAGAAGGAGGAGGAGGAGAGAGAGAGAGAGAGAGAGAGGAGATCGTGTTCTTGCTTTGGATTTGAGATTATTTTAATTATTATATATATCTCTTTTTTTTATTATTATTGTTTTGGTTTTTGGGGAAAAAAAAAGGAGGGACTGGTGGAAAACGGTGAGGGATTGTCGCGGGTTGTCCGGATCCTACTCCAAACGGAACGGTACGGTTAGAGAAAATGTTTTGTACAGGAGAATCTATGGAATGATTTATGACTTATGAGACACGTTTATGACCGTTGGATTGAGGAGATTTGTCCGGTTTTAGAGGATTTTTGCTTGGACGGAACGGATGGGCGTATTACCGTATTTGTTTTTTTTAAAAAATGAATTTAAATAATTCCTAACTTTTAGCATAAATATTAATAGATCATGATTGCCTAATTAAATGAATATTTTTCAATAAAATGAATGAATTTTTTTGATAAAAATGAAGAGAATGAATACATTCGAATGAAGTAGGAAAATCAATAAAATTAGGGATTGACATGGTATTAGTATCTTCATATAAGAGAGATGTTTTTTTTTTTTTAAAATTTTGAATTTTGTCATACACAATTTTTTGAAATTTTTTTTTATATGTCACTTTTCAAAATTATTTGCAAAAAAAAGAACAGTTGCCAAAATATTTGCGCTCGTGAACTTAATAACTAAACTCATTGTTGGGACACGACGAGTTTAGTGCTAATTTTTTGATAAACTCACCGTTCTAAACGGCGAGTTTAGTTAAAAAATTCAATGAAGACTCGTTGTTCCCAACGACGAGGAAATTTATATTAGACTCGCTGTTGGAAACAACGAGTTTAGTTTAAAATTTTCAATGAATACTCGTTGTTTCCAACGGCGAAGACATTTATACTAGACTTGCTGTTGGGAACAGCGATGATGTAGAAAATTTCACAGAGTGAAACACTTTGTTGGACTTAGTGAATTTTCGAAAAAAACTCCATAAATTTTTTTAAAAACTAAACTCATCGTTCCCAACAACGAGTCTAGTATATGTCCTCGCCGTTGGGAACAACAAATTTTCATTGAAATTTTTGAACTAAACTCGCTGTTCCCAACAACGAGTATAGTACAAAGAACCTCACTGTTGGGAACAGCTAGTCTTTTTTGAAAATTTTGAACTGAACTCGTTGTTCCCCACAGTGAGTTTCTAAAAAAAATAGCACTAAATTCGTCGTGTCTCAACGGCGAGTATGAAACAACTAAACTCGCTGTTGGCACCGGCGAGTTTAATTGTTAAGTCCACGAGCGCAAATACTTTGGCAACTGTGCTCTTTCGACAAATAGTTTCAAAAAGCGGCATATAAAAAAAATCCCAGTTTTTCACTAATATCATGTTGACATATTTATAGCAGGTCTCTTTGAAGAGTAACATACAGTTATGTTTTATACTTGCGGCTTTTGAATTTTGATATGCTTTATCGGTGATTTTAGAAGAAAAGCTTGAGTGAGTTCCTTAACTGATAAGACAGAGGCGTTCAATTCATTCAAATACTTTAAGAGTCATGTGGAAAAGGAGACAGGATCAGGTATCAAGTGCCTATGTTCAGATCGTGGAGAGGAATTCACTTCAGGTGAGTTCAATGACTTCTGCAAGAAGAATGGGATAAGAAGGCAACTCACCACTGCATACACACCGCAACAAAACGGCGTGGGGGAGAGAAAGAACCGAACAATCTTGAATACGGTGAGAAGCATGCTTTCTGAGAAAAAGATACCCAAGACATTTTGGCTGGAAGCTGTGAATTGGACAATTTATGTTCTAAACAGGTGCCCTACTCTATCTGTGAAGGATATATTAATTTTTTTTCTTTCTTTTGAAATTTTAATTCCTTGCTCGCTAAAGGACATGCTAATCACTACATCATATTGATAGTTGCACTTACAACTGTTTATTTTTAATCAGAAGTGGGATATTCCATTATAATTTATAGGAATATTCTCTGTTACTGTTGCTGCTCTTGACTGTTTTTTTTCCTCTCTCTTAAACTATTCGCTTTGATTTTATGTCATCGCTTTATCATCTTCTCATCGAATATGTGTATGCAAGACATAAACCAAATACAAGGTATTTATCTGTTCCCCATCCCATGCTTGTTCCTTTTATTCTATGATCAACAGTGTCAAAGTCTACTCTTTAGTTTTTAATTGTAACCCTATTTCTATGTTACATCATTTAAGTTCTCACTTTTTTCATATTAGCTCATTCAATTCCTCCGCCGACTCTCTGATTATCGCCTTTCCTCCTTAGGATGTGCAAAAGTTATTCTCTTATCTTATATGATGGATGTCTCTTCTTCTTCTTCTTGTTCATCTTCTCTCGCGCCCGTTGATAGCCCTAACTATATTGATAGTTCCGAGGGGTTACCTATATCCAGAAACTGTACAACTCTTTGTATCACTCCTTCATATATCTCTCCTTCTATATGTCGCCTTCTATCTCTAAAAGAAAGTACTCCAAGAAGAATTATAGCTCCTCCCTCATTCGAGCTAGTGCTCGTATTCGTGCTAAGAAAGATGTAAATTTATCCTCCTCATCCAAGGCCACTTTAGTGTGGCAAATTAGGAACCTCGAGATTCATCCGATTCCTAATGATCTCAACCCCAATGATTCTCTTGGTTATATCTATCAAATCCAATTTGATACTCTATTTAACCATGATATGATAGATCTGGCTTCTCTCATGAGTTTTGTAATGGATCCTTCGAGAGCTGATCTCATTCTATACGTAAATCTGAAATTTCTAGAGCTTGTGTGGAAAAACTATCATTATGATTAATGTTTCTTGGAATATTTGTGGATTGGATAACACTCACAAAGAAGAAGCTATTTTTCAGCTTATTTCCATGATTCACTGTGACCTTATATCCATTCAAGAATCTAAATTTGATTCGATTCATCCTTCTTTTGCCCTATTCTCTTGGCAGATGTTTGATTACCTAATGGATTAGCCTTAATGCTATACATTCCTGTGGAGGCATCTTGCTTTGCTATTAAGCTTCTTTATTTAACTTAGTTTCGGGCCATCACCTCAAATTCTTTCTGATCATTTGCCTTGAGTGGTTAGAATTTAATTGCATCCTTACCATAGTTTCGGTTTATGGTCCCTCAACCTCTGACCACCTTCAGGAATTTTGGAATTTTGGAACGACTTCAATTCTTTTGCGGGTTCTATTAATGGATTCTGATTTTTTGTGTTGACTTTAATGTTATTAGATTTCTCCATGAAAGACTTGACAACTATTCTAGATTGAGAGATTCTTAGAGCTTCAATGAGTGTATTCGTACTCTTGATCTTAATGACATACCTATCAATGGTAGATCATATACTTGGTCCAACATGCATCTTCTTCTCTCTATCGCTAAATTAAACCATTTCTTGGTTTCTCAAGACTGGGTTTCCTTCTTCCATAGCTTTTTTTCCCAAGCCTATCTGAATCCGTGTTCAGATCACGTTTCGATGAGACTTCATTCTAATTTTAACTTCTTCAAATCATTCAAATTTCGTTTTGAGAAATTTTGGTTGGAAGATCAAATCTTTGTTAATCTAATTAAAAATTGCCTTTCCCCGGTCATTGGGTCATATGGCCTTGGCTGGATTCTTCTTAAACTTCACGCGGTCAAACATGATTGTAAAATTTGGCGTAAAGAGAGATTCGGCAACTCTCATACTTTAAAGAATTTTTTACTCTTTACTATTCATTATATTGATCACTTAGAAGAAGTGGGTTGTATTTCTGATCTTGATAGGAAGAAGCAAAGTGAATGTAGGAATGAGTTTAATTCTCTCCTTCACCTTGATCATATCAAATGAGTTCAACGTGCTAAGATCAAATGTCTCCAAGTAGGAGATTGCAACACTTCCTTCTTCCATAGCTTCGCTTCTCATCATCAAACATGTAATCAGATCTTTTCCATAATTGAGGAGGACATTGAATTACACTATAATGCCGAATTTCATTCGACTTTTTTTTTCTTTTAAAAATTCATGGGTTCCTCCGCATCTCGATCTATCTAGCTCGACTGGGATTACCTTTACAGAGTTAAAAACCATGATCTATCTTCTATTGAAGTGCCCTTTTTCCTAGAAGAGATTAAAACAGCTGTTTTCTCCATGCGCAGCGATTCTGCGCCTGGTCCAGATGGCATCCCTTCCATTTTCTTCCAAAAAATATGGGACCTGCTTAAAGATGATATATTCGACATGTTCTCCGATCTTTTCAATGGTCATTTATCCTTTGATAGGATTAACTATGCGCACATTGTACTTATTTCCAAAATTATTGGAGCTAACAGGGTCGCAGTTTTTAGACCCATTAGTATCCTTAATGCCCTCTTTAAAATCATTATAAAAGTGCATGCTAACTGTCTTAACTCGGTTATCTCTCATTTGATTGACGTGGTTCAATCAGGTTTCATAAAAAATAGCTTCATATTAGATAGTGTGGTTTGTGCCTAAGAAATTGTTTCGGGTTGTCATCAATCTTAATTTGAAGGAATTCTCTTGAAGCTAGATTTTGAGAAAGCCTACGACAAAGTTAATTGGAAGTTCATTTTTTATATTCCTTTACATCGCAGGTTTGGCCTTCGATGGAATTCTTGGATAAAATTTAGTCTTTTCTCTGGCACTTCTTGGTTATCTTTAATAGTATTGATGGAAAAATTCAAATGTAATATCCCGGACGGATATTACCTTGTATAAATTATTATTTTATTATTATTTTATTATTATTTTGTTTTAATTCCAAAATCGAATTATTTTGGTGATTTTCACGCGGTTTGTTCATAGACATTATCTGTACCCATATACCGGTCAGTATACATCCGTATTGTATCAAATTGGTATCGTGATCTTCCGAACTAGTAATAAAATTTATTTTATTATTATTTCCGAGATTAAATTATTTTTATACGGATTATGCGAAGATTTTCGGTATACGCATATATATACACACATGTATGTAGTATGTCGATTAGTACACCATACAAATTGTGTGTTGGGTATTTTGGACAAAATACTTGTCTTTGTTATGACAAACCTATTAGATTATTAATATTTTTTGTTAACCTAGATTAAGTATGCATGAAGAGATTAAGGAATTCTTCTAGAACTATTTCTCCTCCACCTCACATAACACCTCCACCACATAGCTCCATACCACACCAAGCCTCCACCTCATTCCACCTCCCCCTAGAAAAACCGGCCATGTTTTGTGGAGGGGCTTTTGTGCAAGTGTGTGTATGCACATTTGCACTCTCCACCATTCTCTCCACCTATAAATACCCCCTCCCTTCACCATTGTCTCATTTTTAGAAAGACAAAAAAAAAGAAAGGAAAAGAAAGAGAGGAACCATACTAACTTGAGAGTTTTCCATTGTAGGTTTCATAAGGATTCCTAGGAGCTAAGGAGGAGAGTTAGTCTAGTTCTTCCATCAAAAAGAGATTAAGGTGGGGGTTTCTCTTTTGATTGTTTGTGTTGTTGTTTTTGATGCTTCTTCTTCTCATCCTCCTTGTTGTTTCTTTTCATTTTGGGTGCTTTTTGTGATGTTTTTGTATGTGTGTGGTATGTGTTGTAACTTGTATGGATGAAAGAAAGTAACTAGCGGTAATGTCTAATAAACACCTAAAGATTGAATCTTTATGATTGTAGTTGTTGTTCTTATGTTATTAATTGGACTAAAAAGAACACATGCATATGGACCTTGTATACAACCATTTTTGGTTGTAGGACTTGAATGTGGACTCATACATAAGCATATGGACTTGTGTACAACTATTTTTGGTTGTAGGACATACATTGAACTTGGACTAAAAAGAAAGCATATGTTTGGTTGAACCAAAATGGAGGACCCTTTACTTATTTTATTTTGCTTGGTTCTTTTTGTTAATATTAAGAGAAAAAAAAAAGAACCTATTATAGATGCTAATCCTAGTATGAAAAAAAGAGACTAATCTAAGTTGTAGTTGTAATAGGATTGAAAAGATCTCTTTTATGTTTGACTAGTAATAATAAAGAATAGATGTTTAAAATGAGGTAGTAGTAAATGCTTATTGTTGCCGCTAAATTCGGTGTGGGGGCAAACAGATGAATTTGTGAGTTCTTGGGGAAACTGAATAGGAGAACCAGTATACCTGTTCCGTTGAACTCTGATCGTCGCTCCCGCCGTGCACCTGCAAAAAGTGCGAAACACCGGGGTTGTTCCCGGCGACGCACCCTCCGACGCTCAAGTCAGTAACCAGAATTGATTATGAAAGAGCGTTTTGCTAGAGAAAGATTGATTACCTCTTAATGGAGATGGGTGGGGGGTATTTATAGGCGTCTTAGAGACTGGTTTTAGGAATGTAATCCCCGTGATTAGATGAGGAATATTCCCCGTAATCAGATAAGGCATGTAATCTGATAAGATCTATCCCCTATAATCAGTTAAGGAATTTAATCACTAATCCCCAGTGAAAAGATAGCTGCGAATCATGGCCGTTGATTTAGATCTAATCAGGGACCTTGATTGTATCTTGCCGGATCGGGTTGGTAGCGGGTTGAAACCCGTACCCAGCGGAGGTGGATCCGTTCGCGGGTTAGTGGATCTATGAGAAGGAGACCCAGTACCCGTTTCGGACCTATCTGCGTGTGAAATTACCGTTTTACCCCCGTACCTCAAGATTCGTGATCTATCTGGACGGTTCCGATTTAACCTCATTTTTAGCCATATCACGAGCCCCCCACTCCTAAAGACTGAGTTTGATCAGTCTTTGTGGAGTAGTTTAGCTGTTTTAATGGCTGGTGGAGCTGTATCGGAGTCCGAATGGAGGGTTTCGAATCTTAAAGGGGGTAGTAGCGTGTTTTTGCAATTTGTTTTTAAGCATCCTTGAGTGCCCAACGGTCTTTATCTACTTTTTTCGGATTATTTATTTAATTTTGCGACGTGTTAACCAGTCGTCCGGGGGCCCTCACGATACATTCCAGGCAATAATTGTTCGTTCAGGGGTTAGAAAATATTACCCTGAATTTAAAATTATTTTCTAGATTTTCCCGTGAATTTTCCCGAATTTTTGGTGATTTTTTCGCAATTTTTAAATAAATAAAACGATTAAAATGAATAAAAATTGATTTTATATACCTATTTATGACGTGGCGTCATCAGAGCCTTTGATCAGGGCGCAGCGCGATTTTCGGAGGGATCGAGTGGCCCCTGTTCTTCGGCTCGCTCTTTCGCCGTATGTGAGGTTCGGTACTCCGGCAGTCCGGCTCGGCGTCTCGGCACTTCGGTTCGAATGGCTCGGTGCTTCGGCTCGACGATTACGTGGCATCATCTGGGCCGTCTATCTCAGCGCGGATCCCCGTAAAGCGCTATCTTGTCGTTTAGTGGACGTGGCCAAATCTGGGCCGTCCATCATGGCGAGCACGTTTTTTGACGAGATCCAACGGCTGATATGGGTCGGAACGGTTTTTCGCCATATACGAGGGTCGGTACCCCGGTACTTCGGCTCGGCGCCTCGGCACCTCGGTTTGTATGGCTCGGTGCCTCGGCGGTTCCGAAGTACGTGGCATCATCTGAGCCGTTCATCATGACGAGCGCGTTTTTTGGCAAGATCCAACGGCTGACATGCCTCGGAGTGGTTTTTTGCCATATACGAGGGTCGGTACCCCGGTACCTCGGCTCGGCGCCTCGGCACCTCGGTTTGTATGGCTCGGTGCCTCGGCGGTTCCGAAGTACGTGGCATCATCTGAGCCGTTCATTATGACGAGCGCGTTTTTTGGCAAGATCCAACGGCTGACATGCCTCGGAGTGGTTTTTTGCCATATACGAGGGTCGGTACCCCGGTACCTCGGCTCGGCACTGCGGCACCTCGGTTTGTATGGCTCGGTGCCTCGGTGGTTCCGAAGTACGTGGCATAATCTGGGCCGTCCATATTAGCGTGGATCCCCAAAAAACGTTATCTTGTCGTTTAGTGGACGTGGCCAAATCTGGACCGTCCATCACGACGAGCGCGTTTTTTGACCAGATCCAACGGCTGATGTGCCCCGGGGCGGTTTTTTGCCATATACGAGGGTCGGTACCCCGGTACTTCGGCTCGGCACTGCGAAGAGCTCTGGCCGAGGCACGGAGTTGAGTTTTTTGGAGCTCCTCTCCTGAGGGGTCGCCTCCTTGGCTCTTAGTGGCTCGGAGGCTCGGCTGAGCTGTCCGGTAGCTCGGCCGGGCGAACCGAGGGCAGTCGGCGAGGAGGGACGCGTGGCTGGATCTGGGCGGTCCATCTTGACGCGCATCTCGACGATGGGGTTCAGATCACGAGAAAACGCTATCTTGTCGTTTTGTGGACGTGGCACAATCTGAACCGTCCATCAGATTTCGTCGTGAGTTTTAAGGAGATCCGACGGTGACTTCGCTTCGGAGCGTTTTTTGCCATATACGAGGGTCGGTACCCCGGTACTTCGGCTCGGCACTGCGAAGAGCTCTGGCCGAGGCACGGAGTTGAGTTTTTTGGAGCTCCTCTCCTGAGGGGTCGCCTCCTTGGCTCTTAGTGGCTCGGAGGCTCGGCTGAGCTGTCCGGTAGCTCGGCCGGGCGAACCGAGGGCAGTCGGCGAGGAGGGACGCGTGGCTGGATCTGGGCGGTCCATCTTGACGCGCATCTCGACGATGGGGTTCAGATCACGAGAAAACGCTATCTTGTCGTTTTGTGGACGTGGCACAATCTGAACCGTCCATCAGATTTCGTCGTGAGTTTTAAGGAGATCCGACGGTGACTTCGCTTCGGAGCGATTTTTGCCATATACGAGGGTCGGTTTGTATGGCTCGGTGCCTCGGCGGTTCCGAAGTACGTGGCATCATCTGAGCCGTTCATCATGACGAGCGCGTTTTTTGGCAAGATCCAACGGCTGACATGCCTCGGAGTGGTTTTTTGCCATATACGAGGGTCGGTACCCCGGTACCTCGGCTCGGCGCCTCGGCACCTCGGTTTGTATGGCTCGGTGCCTCGGCGGTTCCGAAGTACGTGGCATCATCTGAGCCGTTCATTATGACGAGCGCGTTTTTTGGCAAGATCCAACGGCTGACATGCCTCGGAGTGGTTTTTTGCCATATACGAGGGTCGGTACCCCGGTACCTCGGCTCGGCACTGCGGCACCTCGGTTTGTATGGCTCGGTGCCTCGGTGGTTCCGAAGTACGTGGCATAATCTGGGCCGTCCATATTAGCGTGGATCCCCAAAAAACGTTATCTTGTCGTTTAGTGGACGTGGCCAAATCTGGACCGTCCATCACGACGAGCGCGTTTTTTGACCAGATCCAACGGCTGATGTGCCCCGGGGCGGTTTTTTGCCATATACGAGGGTCGGTACCCCGGTACTTCGGCTCGGCACTGCGAAGAGCTCTGGCCGAGGCACGGAGTTGAGTTTTTTGGAGCTCCTCTCCTGAGGGGTCGCCTCCTTGGCTCTTAGTGGCTCGGAGGCTCGGCTGAGCTGTCCGGTAGCTCGGCCGGGCGAACCGAGGGCAGTCGGCGAGGAGGGACGCGTGGCTGGATCTGGGCGGTCCATCTTGACGCGCATCTCGACGATGGGGTTCAGATCACGAGAAAACGCTATCTTGTCGTTTTGTGGACGTGGCACAATCTGAACCGTCCATCAGATTTCGTCGTGAGTTTTAAGGAGATCCGACGGTGACTTCGCTTCGGAGCGTTTTTTGCCATATACGAGGGTCGGTACCCCGGTACTTCGGCTCGGCACTGCGAAGAGCTCTGGCCGAGGCACGGAGTTGAGTTTTTTGGAGCTCCTCTCCTGAGGGGTCGCCTCCTTGGCTCTTAGTGGCTCGGAGGCTCGGCTGAGCTGTCCGGTAGCTCGGCCGGGCGAACCGAGGGCAGTCGGCGAGGAGGGACGCGTGGCTGGATCTGGGCGGTCCATCTTGACGCGCATCTCGACGATGGGGTTCAGATCACGAGAAAACGCTATCTTGTCGTTTTGTGGACGTGGCACAATCTGAACCGTCCATCAGATTTCGTCGTGAGTTTTAAGGAGATCCGACGGTGACTTCGCTTCGGAGCGATTTTTGCCATATACGAGGGTCGGTTTGTATGGCTCGGTGCCTCGGCGGTTCCGAAGTACGTGGCATCATCTGAGCCGTTCATCATGACGAGCGCGTTTTTTGGCAAGATCCAACGGCTGACATGCCTCGGAGTGGTTTTTTGCCATATACGAGGGTCGGTACCCCGGTACCTCGGCTCGGCGCCTCGGCACCTCGGTTTGTATGGCTCGGTGCCTCGGCGGTTCCGAAGTACGTGGCATCATCTGAGCCGTTCATTATGACGAGCGCGTTTTTTGGCAAGATCCAACGGCTGACATGCCTCGGAGTGGTTTTTTGCCATATACGAGGGTCGGTACCCCGGTACCTCGGCTCGGCACTGCGGCACCTCGGTTTGTATGGCTCGGTGCCTCGGTGGTTCCGAAGTACGTGGCATAATCTGGGCCGTCCATATTAGCGTGGATCCCCAAAAAACGTTATCTTGTCGTTTAGTGGACGTGGCCAAATCTGGACCGTCCATCACGACGAGCGCGTTTTTTGACCAGATCCAACGGCTGATGTGCCCCGGGGCGGTTTTTTGCCATATACGAGGGTCGGTACCCCGGTACTTCGGCTCGGCACTGCGAAGAGCTCTGGCCGAGGCACGGAGTTGAGTTTTTTGGAGCTCCTCTCCTGAGGGGTCGCCTCCTTGGCTCTTAGTGGCTCGGAGGCTCGGCTGAGCTGTCCGGTAGCTCGGCCGGGCGAACCGAGGGCAGTCGGCGAGGAGGGACGCGTGGCTGGATCTGGGCGGTCCATCTTGACGCGCATCTCGACGATGGGGTTCAGATCACGAGAAAACGCTATCTTGTCGTTTTGTGGACGTGGCACAATCTGAACCGTCCATCAGATTTCGTCGTGAGTTTTAAGGAGATCCGACGGTGACTTCGCTTCGGAGCGTTTTTTGCCATATACGAGGGTCGGTACCCCGGTACTTCGGCTCGGCACTGCGAAGAGCTCTGGCCGAGGCACGGAGTTGAGTTTTTTGGAGCTCCTCTCCTGAGGGGTCGCCTCCTTGGCTCTTAGTGGCTCGGAGGCTCGGCTGAGCTGTCCGGTAGCTCGGCCGGGCGAACCGAGGGCAGTCGGCGAGGAGGGACGCGTGGCTGGATCTGGGCGGTCCATCTTGACGCGCATCTCGACGATGGGGTTCAGATCACGAGAAAACGCTATCTTGTCGTTTTGTGGACGTGGCACAATCTGAACCGTCCATCAGATTTCGTCGTGAGTTTTAAGGAGATCCGACGGTGACTTCGCTTCGGAGCGATTTTTGCCATATACGAGGGTCGGTACCCCGGTACTTCGGCTCGGCACTGCGAAGTTGTCTGGCCGAGGCACAGAGTTGAGTTTTTTGGAGCTCCTCTCCTGAGGGGTCGCCTCCTCGGCTCTTAGTGGCTCGGTGGCTCGGCTGAGCTGTCCGGTAGCTCGGCCGGGCGAACCGAGGGCAGTCGGCGAGGAGGGACGCGTGGCTGGATCTGGGCGGTCCATCTTGACGCGCATCTCGACGATGGGGTTCAGATCACGAGAAAACGCTATCTTGTCGTTTTGTGGACGTGGCACAATCTGAACCGTCCATCAGATTTCGTCGTGAGTTTTAAGGAGATCCGACGGTGACTTCGCTTCGGAGCGATTTTTGCCATATACGAGGGTCGGTAACCCGGTACCTCGGTTCGGCAGGCGAGGGCTGTGATTCGTACCTAATTCCGACCGGATCGAGGGTGTCGGAGAGGTCCGAGCGTTATACTGGTTCTAGGGATGCAGGAGCAGTTTCGAATGGCGAGCTACTTCTAGTCCGCTTAGGAGCGAACTTGCGAAGCAGAATCGAGCCAAGTGTTGGGCTCCGATCCATTCGACGGCTGCAGGAGCAATTTCGGACGGCGATCTTCCCCGGCTCGTCTATAGTCGTGCCGAGGTGGGAGAGTCGAGCCGAGTGCTGGACTCCGAACCATCGTGTGGGTAGTTTACGAGATGCAGGAGCAGTTTCGAATGGCGAGCTACTTCTAGTCCGCTTAGGAGCGAACTTGCGAAGCAGAATCGAGCCAAGTGTTGGACTCCGATCCATTCGACGGCTGCAGGAGCAATTTCGAACGGCGATCTTCCCCCGGCTCGCCTATAGACGTGCCGGGGCGGGAGAGTCGAGCCGAGTGCTGGACTCCGAACCATCGTGTGGGTAGTTTACGAGATGCAGGAGCAGTTTCGAATGGCGAGCTACTTCTAGTCCGCTTAGGAGCGGATTTGCGAAGCAAAATCGAGCCAAGTGTTGGACTCCGATCCATTCAACGGCTGCAGGAGCAATTTCGAACGGCGATCTGCCCCCGGCCCGTCTGAAGACGGGCCGAGTAGGAAGAGTCGAGCCGAGTGCTGGACTCCGAACCATCGTGTGGGTAGTTTACGAGATGCAGGAGCAGTTTCGAATGGCGAGCTACTTCTAGTCCGCTTAGGAGCGGATTTGCGAAGCAAAATCGAGCCAAGTGTTGGACTCCGATCCATTCAACGGCTGCAGGAGCAATTTCGAACGGCGATCTGCCCCCGGCCCGTCTGAAGACGGGCCGAGTAGGAAGAGTCGAGCCGAGTGCTGGACTCCGAACCATTGTGTGATAAGGGAATTAGAGGCGGAAGTACGCGATAATGTAAAGAAAAACTTTATTTATTTATTAATATCTAATGGTCGGCTGCTTCTAAAGTTGCTAGCCGTTTATTACAATGAAAAAGAACAAAGGAAAAATTACTAGTGGCAGGAGTGGCGGCCCGACATCTCGAGTTACTTAGATAGGCGGGGTTGCCTTCTCTAGGTATTTCAAAAGATGGTCGGCGTTCCAAGTCCTGGGAATTTCTCTACCCTCAAGGTCTTCTAGCTTGTACGCACCGGGGCGGATCACTTTGGATACTTTGTACGGTCCCTCCCAATTTGGGGCCAGTTTGCTCTTCTGCCCGGGGAACGAAATGGCCAGCTTTCGGAGGACCAGATCCCCCTCTTTCAGGTCGGTTGGGCGGACCCGTTTGTTGTAGGCGAGTTCGATTCTTCTCCGGTAACCTTGCTGCCGTATGGCGGCTCTTTCCCGAATCTCGTCTATCAAATCTAGGCTCGTTCTGAGCTCCCTGGCATTCTGTTCTTCTTCGAAGGCAATCAGGCGAGGAGAGGGTATTCCAACTTCTAGTGGGATGAGGGCCTCGGACCCATAGGTGAGATTGAACGGACTCTCGCCTGTCGGGATCCGCTTCGTGGTTCGGTAATTCCACAACACATTGGGCAGCTGATCGACCCACAATCCCTTGGAGCACTTGTCGAGTCTCTTCTTGATGCCGGAGAGGATCTGTCGGTTGGCATTCTCGGCTTGGCCATTTGACTGGGGATGGGAGACGGAGGAGAAGCGGTGCTGTATGGCTAGGTCTTCACATAAGGCCCGGAAGGCAGCTCCAGCGAACTGCGTACCGTTATCTGTAACTATGACTCGGGGAACACCGAACCGGCAGATTACACTTTTCCAGAAGAATTGAACGACTCTATGCTCGGTAATCGTGGCCAGGGGCTCGGCCTCTACCCATTTCGAGAAATAGTCGACAGCCACGACCAGGAACTTCAATTGCCCGGGGGCCGGTGGAAATGGCCCAAGTAAATCCATCCCCCACATTGCAAAGGGGATCGGACTTGAGAGGGAGGAGAGTGGTGCTTGTGGAAGGCGTCGGATGTCGGAATACTTCTGGCAGGATGCGCATTGCCGAACGTGTTGTTCGGCGTCCCGCAGGAGAGTGGGCCAGTAATACCCGTAGTTTAACACTTTGCGCGCCAAGGCTCTGGAGCCGGAATGGGCTCCGCCGATGCCCTCATGGAGCTCTTGCAGGGCGTAGTCGGCTTGTCTGGGGGAGAGGCATCTAAGGTAGGGTCGACCATCCACCTGGGTGAAGGAGCGCTTATACAGAACGTCTTCGACCAGTAGGTAACGCTCGGCTCGGGTCCTTATCTTTCGGGCTTCCTTCGGATCCCTTGGGAGGAGTCCGTCTCTTAAAAACTCGATGAGGGGCTTCATCCAATTATCTTCGGGGGGAAGTGGCAGTGTTTCGACGGAGTTGAAAGCCTCGTCCTCTATGCTTGGCTTGAGGAGGACTTCTATCAGAACGGTTTGTTCGAGGCCTTGCAGGGATGAGGAAGCTAATTTGGACAGGGCGTCGGCCTGGGCGTTTTCTTCTCTGGGGATTCTTCGGATGAGGGCCTCGTCGAAGAGCGCCATGAGGCTCTTCACTTTGGCCAAGTACTTTACCATTCTGTCATCGCGGGCTTCATATTCGCCGAGGACCTGGTTGACGACCAACTGAGAGTCGCTGAAGATCTGCAGGCGCCGCGCTCCTGCGTTTCGGGCCATCCCGAGGCCAGCTATGAGTGCCTCGTATTCGGCTTCGTTATTCGAGGCTTTAAAGTTTATCCGGAGGGAATATTGAAGGACAAAGTCGTCTGGGCCTGCCAAGATGACCCCAGCCCCGCTCCCCTCGTTGCAAGAGGATCCATCGACATATACAGACCAGATAGGCGGTCCCTTCGTCGTCTGCTCGGAGTCGGGGATAGTCGTTTCAACTATGAATTCGGCCAGCGCCTGCGCTTTGATTGCGGTCCGAGGCTGATAAGTAATATCATGTTGGCTCAGCTCGATCGACCACTTCATGAGGCGGCCGGAAGTCTCTGGCTTGTGAAGGATCTGTTTCAACGGCTGGTCGGTAGGAACGACCACCGAATGAGACTGGAAGTATGGCCGAAGCTTTCTTGCAGCCATTATCAGGGCGTAGGCTATTTTCTCAATTTTCGGGTACCGGAGCTCGGCGTCCCGGAGCACTTTGCTGACGTAGTAAATGGGCTTTTGAGTTCTTTCTTCTTCCCTGACTAAGACAGCACTTAGTGTCTGTTCCGAGGCTGCCAAGTAGAGGTAGAGGGGCTCGCCCGGTATGGGTTTGCTGAGCAGGGGCGGATTGACGAGGTAAGCTTTAAGCTGGTCGAAGGAATCTTGTTGTGGCTGCCCCCACTCGAACCCCTTAGTCCCCCTCAGGGCTTTGAAGAACGGGAGGCATTTCTCCCCGGACTTCGACAAAAAGCGCCCAATGGCGGCTAAACGACCCGTCAGTTTCTGAACTTCTTTGACGTTTCTAGGCGGGGCCATGTCCAGTATGGCCCTGATCTTCTCCGGATTTGCCTCTATTCCTCGTTGGCTGACCATAAAGCCGAGGAACTTGCCTGATGAGACGCCGAACGCACACTTGTTCGGGTTGAGTCTCATATTGTGCTTTCTCAAAACATCGAACGCTTCTTGGAGGTCGGACTCATGATCAATGCCTCGGACGCTCTTCACAAGCATGTCGTCCACGTAGACTTCCATGTTCCGACCAATCTGGGCCTGGAAAACCTTGTTGACGAGACGTTGATATGTTGCCCCTGCATTCTTCAGGCCGAACGGCATGACTCGGTAACAATAGAGTCCTTGGTCCGTTACAAAAGACGTCTTCGGAATATCCGGGGGGAACATCCTTATCTGATTGTAACCCGAGAAAGCGTCCATGAAGCTGAGGAGCTCATGTCCCGAGGTTGCGTCAATCAGAGTGTCAATGCTCGGCAGGGGGAAGGGATCTTTAGGGCAGGCCTTGTTGAGGTCAGTGAAATCAATACAGATTCTCCATGTCCCATTGGATTTCTTCACCATGACTACGTTGGACAACCACTCCGGATAATTCACCTCCTGTATGAATCGGGCTTTCAGCAATTTGTCTACCTCCTCTTTGATGGCGAGCTGGCGCTCGGGCGCGAACTTGCGCCTCTTCTGCTGGACCGGTTTGGACCTCGGATCAACGCTGAGGCGATGGACCAAGAGTTCTTCGGAGATACCGGGCATGTCCGCTGCTGACCATGCGAAGAGGTCCCGGTTGGCTCGGATGCATTTCACAATGTTGGAATGTAGGGCGGACGGGAGTGCCTTGCTGACGTAAAACTTACGGGTCGGCTCCTGCTCCGAGAAGAGTATTTCCTCCAGCTCATCTACCGGCTCGGGAGTCGGCCGAGCAGCATCTTGGGGGATCTCGAGTGTTTCTAAGGAGAGGACGGGTCCGAGTGTGGAGGTCATGTAACACTTGCGGGCCTGTTCCTGATTGCCCCTGACTTCTCCCACTCCAGCCCGAGTGGGGAATTTCATTTTGAGATGATAGGCAGAAGGGACGGCCTCGAGGGCGGCTAGGCCGGGGCGACCCAAAATGACGTTGTAGGCCGCTGGGACATCTACAACCATGAAATCCATTGACTCCGTGCGGGTAGTAGGAGTTTTGCCTGCTGTGACATCGAGGGTAATCACCCCTTCGATCGTCACCGGCACTCCCGTGAACCCATGGAGCGTATACCCGGCGGGCTTCAGTCTGTCTCGGGAGAGCTTCAGCCCCTTAAAAGCATCGAGGAATAGGATGTTAACGGAGGAGCCGTTATCCACTAGGATTCTTTCGACTTTGAAATTGGCCATGTGAAGGTTGATGACGAGTGCGTCGCAATGAGGGGTGCGGACGCCCTCGAGATCGTCGTCAGAGAAGGTGACGGGCACTCCGAGTCCTTTGGGGGGAGGGGTGGCCCGGACAGAATTTACTTCCCTAATAAAAGCTTTCCGAGAAGAGTTCGAGGAGCCCCCCATTGGACCCCCATGGATAAGGTGGAGGACTCGCTCTTCTTCGAATTCTGGTGTCTCTTCCCGTTCTGGACGTTTGTTAGCCCCCCGAGGCTGGGGAGGAAGTTCGGCCCCGTCCTTTCTTACAAACTTTGCCAGCTGCCCCCTCTGGATGAGGGCTTCGATCTCGTTTCTCAGAGCCCGGCAGTCGTTGGTGTCATGCCCATGGTCCCGATGATAACGGCACCATTTGTCTTTATCCCTCCTTTTGGCTGGGGTGTTCATCTTTGGAGCTGGAGGCAGGACCCCTTCTTTTTCGACTTCCATGAAAATGGCGGAGATGTTTGTGGTGAGGGGAGTAAATTTTTCAAATCTAGGGGGAGGCCGGCGCTGGCCAGTATTATCCTTCTGAAACTTTTTGGGTCCCTCTTCTTCCGTTCCCTTCCTCTTAGACCCGGAGGCGGTTGCTTCCCAGTTGGGTGGTTCCTCGGCCTCTTCAGCTCGGATGTACTTTTCAGTGCGGAGGAGGAGGTCAGAAAAGTCATGTGGCGGTTTTTTGGCGAGGGAGGAGCGGAGGTTGGAATTTAGGATGTTGGATTGGAACGCCGCGGTAGCAACGGATTGGTCGAGCGATGCGATGGTTCTGGCCTCAGCTGTGAACCTCTTCACGTAGTCCCTCAATCTCTCCCCCTTCTGCTGACGGAGGTGCAACAGGGAAATGCTGGTCTTCTCGGCCCTTCGGCTGCTGACGAAGTGGGTGATGAACAGGGTCTCGAACTGTTCGAAGGAAAATATTGACGCCGGGGCAAGACGAGAGTACCATTCTCGAGCTGGGCCTTTCAGAGTTGCAGGGAACGTTTTGCAGAGGAGGGCGTCAGACGCTTGATGGAGGAGCATCAAAGTCTTAAAGCCTTCGATGTGGTCAACTGGATCGGTTTCTCCCGTGTAGTTCTCGAACTGGGGAGGTTTGAAACCGAAGGGAACAGGAGTATCCACTATGGTCCGGGAGAACGGGGGTTGGCTAGGACGGAGGGTCCTCCCCCTGAGTTCTTCTTCTCGGTTTATCTGTCCCAAGAGTTTTTCCACCTCGTTCAGGCGGCGGTTCACAGTGTCATCTCTCCGGCGGTGATCTGCCGAGCCACGGGACTCGTCTTCGTAGGATGGGGAGCGAGGGCTGCGGCGACGATAGTCTCGGGAACGACGAGGACTTGGGGTGCGTCTGGAATTGGTAGGAGCGGGTCGAGGAGAAGGGGAACGTTGGCGAGGGCTCCGCACCGGACGAGGGGAGGGGGCCCTCGGCTCATTGGGATTCTGACGGAGATTGAGGGCCTGTTGTACCATAGCTTGGAATTGCTGGAACTCGGCACGGGTGATGGGTGCCTCATTGTTCCGATGCTGCTGCCGACCTGCTGGTGAGTGCCTCCTTCGGTAGTGATCGGGGGAGTCTTTTCTCCCTCTTCGGGCGGGGGATCCCCTGTGTCCCCGGTGTCGGGGGGATCGTTCTTGGTGGGAGGCTTCTCCCCGAGCCCGCTTTTCGTCCAGATGGTGACGAAGGTCCTTATCTTCCGGGCGTCTGGGATGGGCATCGTGGCGACCAGAGGCTCGGGGATGATGGGAGGCCATGGAGGCACTGGAGGCAGTGTGGTTGGGTATGTTCTCTGGATGAAGAGGCTGTTTCTGGGGGTTAGGCCCCTTCGGATCAGGATGTGGTGGGTTCCGCTGGAGCGGCTCTTCCACGGTAGGAGGGAGCTGCCCTTGTTGCTGAGTCGGATCAGGAAGGACTTCTTGCTGGTCTGGGTTGGGCGCTCGGTTGGAGCCCCTAGATCTGACTTTGCGAGGCGGCATGGCTAGAGAAAACCTGTTCACCGGGAAGAGGAGAGGCCTCTATTCGTTAGTTTCCCACAGACGGCGCCAATCTGTTGCCGCTAAATTCGGTGTGGGGGCAAACAGATGAATTTGTGAGTTCTTGGGGAAACTGAATAGGAGAACCAGTATACCTGTTCCGTTGAACTCTGATCGTCGCTCCCGCCGTGCACCTGCAAAAAGTGCGAAACACCGGGGTTGTTCCCGGCGACGCACCCTCCGACGCTCAAGTCAGTAACCAGAATTGATTATGAAAGAGCGTTTTGCTAGAGAAAGATTGATTACCTCTTAATGGAGATGGGTGGGGGGTATTTATAGGCGTCTTAGAGACTGGTTTTAGGAATGTAATCCCCGTGATTAGATGAGGAATATTCCCCGTAATCAGATAAGGCATGTAATCTGATAAGATCTATCCCCTATAATCAGTTAAGGAATTTAATCACTAATCCCCAGTGAAAAGATAGCTGCGAATCATGGCCGTTGATTTAGATCTAATCAGGGACCTTGATTGTATCTTGCCGGATCGGGTTGGTAGCGGGTTGAAACCCGTACCCAGCGGAGGTGGATCCGTTCGCGGGTTAGTGGATCTATGAGAAGGAGACCCAGTACCCGTTTCGGACCTATCTGCGTGTGAAATTACCGTTTTACCCCCGTACCTCAAGATTCGTGATCTATCTGGACGGTTCCGATTTAACCTCATTTTTAGCCATATCACTTATGTTTATGTAAGTTGTAGTAGAGGCTTATGTTTAAAATAAAGTGATGCCTATGTTTAAATAAAGTAATAGTATATGAAGTATAGTAGATGTTTATGTTTTAGTAAGTAGTAGTAGTAGATGTTCATATGTTAAATAAAGAAGTTTTAGTGGATAGCTTATAGTAGATGTTTGTGTTAAATAAAGTAGCATTAGTAGATGTTTTATAAAGATGTATACCATGTTAGATTGATTTATTCACGCTACTACTATACTTAGATGATTGTAGGAAAGTCGTATACCATGCTAGATTAATTTATCTATACTTAGATGATTGTAGGAAAGTTGTATACCATGCTAGATTAATTTATCTATACTTAAATGATTGTAGGAAAGTTGAATACCATGCTAGATTAATTTATCTATACTTAGATGATTGTAGAAAAGTTGTGTACCATGTTAGATTAATTTATCCATGCTACTACTATACTTAGATGGTTGTAGGAAAGTTGTATACCATGCTAGATTAATTAATATTCATGCTTAAGCTAGTAGATGCTCATGCATAATGATGTTCATACTTAGTTAGTAGACATTCATGCTTAGAAGATATTCATGCTTAGATAAGTATATGTTCATACTAAATGTTATTCATAGTAGATGTTCATGCTAAATATTCATGCTTAAGTTAGTAGGTGTTCATGCTTAATGACACTCATGCTTAAGTTAGTAGATGCTCATGCATAATGATATTCATGCTTAGTTAGTAGACATTCATGCTTAGATGATATCCATCCGTAAGTAGAGTATGTTCGTGCCTAAATATTGTTCAAGATCTAGTTGGAAGATACTCATGTTTAACAAATGCCATGTTTAGATTAAGGTAGGAATTAATCTACCATGCTTAGAATGTTGTAGGAGTTATAATTCATGCTTAGAATATTGTAGGAGTTATAATTCATGCTTAGGAATATTGTAGGTTAATGCTAATTATATATCCATGCTTGGGTTGTGATGATTAACCATGTTAAGTAATGAAGATCCATGCTTAAGGTGGTAGTAGAGATATATACTCTAAGTAGTAAGTATTCACGCTCAAGTTGTAACTCATGCTTGACTATAGTAAACTTTATGTTTAGATCATAGTGATTATTCATGCTTAAACTTGATATAAGCACATGCTTAAATCATATTCGTACTTAGGAGTGTTGTGGGTTGATGGTTGTGTTGTATACCATGACTAGTTGTTGTAGGTAGATGCTTACAATTGTATGTCATACTTAAAGTGCTATAGGTTGAAGTAATAAGGAAAGAATCATGTTGAAATTGTAGTGATGACTACCTTGTGGTAGTTAATGTTAGTAAGGAGCCATACATGCGTGAGGGGCATAGGGTGGCATTAAATAAGGAAGCGGACGTATGTTCTAGGTTGTCCTAGTCAACTTTGAAAAGAACCCATGGACTCTAGTTGTGGGAGGTTCTAATTGAAATTTGACCATGCCATGGGGACATTCCCCATCCATAGGGGTAAAAAGGATTAGAAAGATCATTAGTAATAGTTAGTTCGATAAAGGTTATTAAGTCGCTTTCGGGCTTCTCATGGGTAGAATGCCTATCATAGACTATTAGTAGATTCTTCTGTTGCTTCTAATGATAGAAGATCGAGTTTGCTAGTATACACGTTTGGTTGCTTCTAGGTTTGATTACCTGTATGGTTGTTTGCATATAGTTGTCTCGTACGTGGCTCGACCGGCCCGTGCATAGCCGTTGGTCTCATACGCGGCTTATTTGGCTGGTATGTACGTTGTCATCATACGTAGCTTATTGGCTCGTACGTGGTTAGTTACCCGTATATAGCTTATTAGCTAGTACACAGTTGTTGTGCTCATCTAGGGTAATATTACTACCCTAGGGCTATCGACCATCAAGACATATGTTTCCTTACCTCTAAGAAACTGTAGAGGAGTCACTCCTTGTGTACCGTCGAATCTTAACCGGTATAGGTTGATCGAAGACCGGAGTATAGACGGAATCCAAGTTCGGGGTAGTGGCATGTATGTATGTTCGCATTGTCGGGGTCTTGGATCGATGGGCCATGGACCAGATCCTGAGGGGTTCTGGTAAGTCTAGATTGAGCAGCCTAGTAGAGTTGTTTTGCGAAGTCTAATTTAAAGACCTAGCCTGTTGTGCTTATAAGATTGTCATCCCTATGAGTGTACAGGGTTAGGGACATCATCAGGGTAGTGACTTATAAAGATCATTTACTTAACCATTTTGCCAGAAGGGAAGGAGTTGGTAGTAGGGGGCACCTTACGACCAAACCTTTCTTTGGGGCCAACCTTAGGGATGTTATTGGGTTGTACCTTCCTGTCAAAGGGATACGTACGGTGCCTTCTCACGAGTTGGGAGCATGGGTTGCGTATCTTGATTGTTAATTCCTGAAGTGCCATGATAAGGCGGGCGGAGCTAGGGGAATGGACCTCGGAACTCCGTCGAGTCCTATGCCAAGAGGGCGAACAGGCCATGGACTACGGTCCGACCAGGGGGCGGCAGGGAGCTCCCCTGTTAGCAGTAACCCCAACGGTTCGTCAGATTTTTGAGTGAGGTCCGGTAAGCCGGATAGCGGTGGCAAAATGGACACCACTGGCGAACTGCATTAGTGGGACTTAACCACGTCTGCAACCTCATCAGTCACGTTGTATCTATCAGGAACAGGTGGTGTACAATTAGAATTCATAACGCGGGTTCAAATTCTTATATATGGAGAAACGGCTTGAGAAGGGTCGCATGTAGTATGGGCTGCATGTTGCTTCGGAGACTTGCTGACATTAGAATAGGAGCATCCTAGTTTAGTGGACATTGCATTAGAATAGAAGAATCCTATGTTAGTTAACATTTTATTAGATTCTAGTCATAGCACTCACGAACACTTAAACTACACCAACACCATTGCCATGTTTTGTATGTTGTTGGAGAGATTCGCTGCTTTGTTATCAGCCTTTAAGCGTCAGTGAATACTGACACCCCCACTTCCATAGGTACTGGATCGCCGAAGTACAAGGGCGAGATTCAGGAGGACTCAAGACAAGGAAAGCGAGGAGTCAATGTCATGTTTAGTTTCCGCTGTAATAATTACGTTGATTATCTATTGTTGAAAGGTACTCAAGTAAGAGTTACCAAGTGTTGTTTTTCATTCTTGTACTCTGATGTAAGCTGTTGAAAGTTGTAATACTTGGGTATGTAAAGGTATTATTGTAACACTATTGTAATGTATTGCCATTGCATGATATTCAGACTTGTAATACATTGGGTGTTGAATAAAAAGTTTTAAATTCTCCCGTTTTTCTGTGTATTGTGACTAATTGAAGAAAAGATTCTGGCTCGTGTCACGGTTTTCCCAGTATATGGAAATCGGGGCGCTACATCAAATGTGAGACCTTATTTCTTCGCTTTTATTTTCTCTTGTGGCTGATGTTTTCAACAAGTTGCTCCTCAAAGCTTGGGAAGCTAACATCATTGAAGGGTTAGGGGGGCTTTCGTGATTTTAGAGGAGTGCTTAATCTTCAATATGCGGATGACACTATTCTTTTTGGTAAACCCGTTGGGCTGACCATTCACAATCTTAAGCTTCTTCTTTATATTTCTTTTTTAGCAAGCATCAGGTTTGTTGATTAATTTTCATAAGACATCTGTTTTATGGCTGGGCGGTTCCGACAAACGTCAGCTTGAGATTGCACATTTGTTTAATTGCGCTTATGCATCTTTCCCAATTTCTTATCTTGGAATTCCTTTACATTGGGGTAAACTTCTTAATAATGACTGATTCCTGATGATTAAAAATGTTGAATTCAGACTCAATGCCTGGTCTAGTCGACATTTATCTAGAGGTGGGAGGTTGATTCTTATTAATTCTATCCAATCATCTATCCCCTTTTGCATGATGTCCTTCTTCTATGTGCCTTCGTGGGTTATTAAGTAGATTGATCATATTAGAAGAAATTTTTTCTGGTCAAGATCATTTGTCTTGAGGATCGGAAAACATCTCTGTAATTGGAAACTATTATGCAAATCGAAGTGTGAAGGCAGCTTGTGTATTCTGAACCTCAGACATCATAATTTAGCTCTTCTCATGGAAATGGTTGTGGAAAGTTCTCAAGCAAGAGGAGTTGATTTGAGAACGCCTTGTTGTCTATAAATAGCATAAATGCCACAAAGTTTGGGAACTCCATCCTACCCTTTCTTCTCTTGCATCTCCCTTTTGGAAAAGAGTATGAAAGGTTGTTGAATACTTCAAATGCTGGCTATTTAAAATCTGTCTTGATGGGTTGATCGTTAAGTTGTGGACCGATTTATGGATTGACAGTATCATAATTGCTTCTAACTTCCTCGAAAATTTTCATCTTGCTGCCAATCCTCATGCTACGGTGGCGGCTTATCTTGTATGCAATAAAAAATAGACAGATTGACACATCACTTTCCGCATGTCTCTACCTATTGCTCTGTAACTGCATTATCTCAAGTTACTTCAGTTATTAGATCTTATCACTGGCATCCGAAATATGATTGATGCTGTTTATTTCTGAGACACGTGTGGAAGCACCAGGTGTGAGTTCGAACTCAATTTGTATTGAAGGAGATTGCCGCTCGTCTGCCGACCTTCGGTTGACCTTCTGGGGCCTACGATGAGCTCGGAAAGACGTTGAGGGTTGGGCTCGGATCGGAAGGGTCGGATCCGAGGTCTTGTGTACCTGCAGACGGTCCTGAAACACCGGGGTTTGTCCCGGTGGCGGACCCTCCGACGCCCTAGTCAGTCTCTGTGAGAGAGTAGCAATAACTAGGTATATTTAAGTGGCAAAAGATTGATTACCTCCAAAAGGTGGGTGAGGGTCTAGTATTTATAGAGAATCCCAACCGGGTTTGGTTCCGCTTGGGGGCCGGGTTTGGATCCGAAAGCCCATGGGCCTGACGTGGCAGAAGGCCCAGGGGGTTTAGGGCGGTTGTGGTGATACCAGGAGTGGTATAGGGCTGACGTGGCGAAACCCTTGGCGGTATTTGGAGCTGACGTGGCCCATCGTGAGTCCTCTGTGCCTCTGGGGGAATCGGAGGGCCTAGGCTGCGCCAGGTCATCCTTTCGCCCCGCCAGAGAGGGGGGACGGCCTGAGGGACTGCTCCGGATCGGACTCCGGGGGATACTGAGGCTCGTCAGTACGAGGAAGCCGGCACTGTGAGGGCAAACACGAGGTTCGACGCCGACCCTGAAGGGGTCCGGAGCCGAACCGGGTTGTTATTCTTGCCTTCCTGAGTAGGAATTGTATTGGGCCCTGGATGGGCCTCAGGCCATTTTTACACTGTCACAATGATATTTTATGGCTGTGGGATCTTGTACGGTTAGATCCTGTTATGACTTCCTCAATTTCGAAGGTGTTATTTCTCCTTTCTCCAATATTGTGTGGAGGTGTATCACCCCGCTTAAGGTCTGTATCTTCACGTGAGTGGCTATCAACAAAAGAAAAAGAATGAAGGCGCCTAACCTATAGTAGCTACTACTACTAGCTACTACTACTTATTCACAATAAACTTCTTACGGTTGATATTATCAATAACAACAAAATCTAACTCTTAGCCAAAATTGTGCTTTATGCCTTTCTATCCCCGAGAATGCGAGACACTTATTTATTAATTACTCATTCATGTTAGATTTTGTGAGCAATTGGGAATTAGGGTTTATCTCTAGATCTAAGTTGCTTGAGATATTCACCCTAGGTATCAAGATTGGAATACCTAGACTGCTATCACAAGCCAGTATTTATCTCTAAATACTGGTTTGAGTATCGGGTTATAAGCCCACAAAACCGCATTCCAATATCCATTCAATTGTACGTTCAATACACATGTTACTCATATGCACATGCAATATTTTTATAGAGAGAATATACCAATATATCCAACAATCTCCTCCTATATTCTCAATATATAAAGTACAGGATTATCTCACCAGTTCAGTATAAAACTGACTGGCTGATAGCAGTCTATAAAAGAAAAGCATCATAAAGGTATAGTTTTATGAGAACCAATAGAATTATAAACTAAATAGTTCAATCAAGACTAAACCAATATAATTAAATAGTTCCAAACCATATCCAATTCAGAATAGTTCACATAGACTAAACTAACTGGAATAATCTGTCAAGGTTTCAAAAACAAAGCAAATAAACTTCAAGAACAAGATATGAGTTTTAAGCTCATGAACACAAGAGTCTTAAACTCAACAGAAGTTTTACCAAGCAAGTAACTAATTTATTCTCGAAAGAAATAAACTAAAATTCCATCATTGCACACTGCTTTATGTTTACTCATCCATTTTGAGCAAATCATTATTTTTGAAATCTATGTTGACAGATTAAACTCTTCCATCTTTGCTAGCTTATAGAAAACAAGAATATCAAGAGACACATATCTAAGAATTCCAACAAATTTCACAAAGTATCTAGTTCCACAAAAGAACTTAGTACAATTCATAATTAGCTTAGTAAAAATATAACGCAAGCATCACAATCAAGTATCCTTAATAAGTAAAGTACATGAACTTTATAGTTTCTACACAAGAACCATACTATATTTCATATTAAAATGAAAAGACTGCTGTTTCAATCATAGTTTAACATTGAATCATCAAAATTGGAATGAAACATGTATCCATAAAAAACCTATCATCAAAATTGGAATGATATTTAGGACAATTTAATCATCGGAAACACATCGACAAATTTTCATGTTTCGTATTGGAATAATATGATTATTCTAAGTAAATTTCCTAGATATATAATACCATCAAAATTGAAACGACATTATATATTTGTGGAATTTATGTGGAATCATCAAAATTATCTAAAACATGTCAACTGCATAAAATTGATGCTTAAGTTTGAACTTTTTTATGGCTCCAATTGGATTCTAAATTTCAAAACAACTTGGATGTTAAAACTTTTTACTCAATAACTTTAACTCCATTTCTGCCACAGTTTTTATAATTAGATCACATTTTCTCACAGACAATTGAATATGTAGTTCTCAAAACCTAGCCAATTATGCTATGTTTAAGAACACAATTAGAACTATTATTATTAATTGTCTCATTTGTTAAACTCAACTTATACGTGCGATTGGCAATATATGCACTTTATAAAAGTTAATACAAAATTAGTCTATCACATTTTACAAAATTATTTGCTTTCTCTAGTGATTCTAACAATGTCCACTTGCTTAAACACACTGAGCAAAGAGTTCTTTTCTCTGTTCGTTCTTCATCATCTTCATGACGCTAAATGAGATAATGACTAACATATAACAATTCAACTTTGCATACACAGTACAATGAACGAGTAAGAATAAAACGTAACTGATAGAGTCATATCGTACATTAAGAGATGCTCTCTCATAAGTTACAGATATTTGTTATACATCTTATACATCAAAAATTTATATTTATTTTATTTGATAAGCAAATATATAAGAGTAATGCTTTAGCCACTACCAATTTCACTACCATTTCCTTCACTACCTTAGGTGGCATACTCCTATTGGAGAGTTCTCCCACTTACTCTATCATTCCCTACCTATTGGAGTGTGCCACCTAAGGTAGTGAAGAGATATGTAGTGAAATTGGTAGTGGCTCTAGCATTACTCAATATATAATCTCACACAAACTGCAAACAATGGATTTGTCAAAATATCTATACACATAGTATGATAAAGCACTTAACAACCCTAAACATGCTAGTTTTCAAAGCGAGAATGACTATGATCTAAAACTCTCAATCATGTAATCAAACGCACAAAACGTTAACACATTCATCACATGAAAGTACTAAGCAAGATTAGAGTAGATCATACCGACACTTCAAGTTAGAAGTGTTTTTCAAATTCAATGGAAAAGCCTGCGTGGTGCAGACTTATTCAACCGTGATGCATATCCATCGTCTCCAACATACATAATTTGTAGGTAATATTAAAGTTTCTACATTCATCAAATTGTTAAAGATTAGCCAATTAAACAAATTATTAGCACTATCTAATTCTAGCAATAATTTAATTGGAGATCCGAATTTTATAGTCAACATACAGTTTAACTTATCAAAAATAGATATTTGATTTTAGCACATAGCCAAAACAACTGTTCAACTTGTATTTAATTAAACAAGTGATTAATACACTCTTGAACTTAACCACTTAGCATCATATTAATTCTATAATTCAAAATAAACTCAAAACGAATGTTTTGAACTTCCAGCACATAGCAAAATATTTAACAGAATTTTAATTCGAGGAAAGTAAATAACTTATCTTTCACTGTTTCTTCCACTTCAATTGATTATAGTCAAATCTGTTTCGAAACACATCCGATTTATCCCGTATTGCACCCAAAACACCACACACCAATAGATAGACTCAATCTGAGTTCGGGATCTGATCAATCCCAAGAGCACCAAAGATCCCCTTTTCAATCCCAAACACAAAACTCCCAAATCCTTCAATGAACAAATCAGATCTGAATCAACCATTAACCAGATCACACACAGTGATCGGAAAAAGGAAAGGGAAGGATCGTGGCTGGTGAAGGCGACCTCGTTGGCTCGCGACAACACCGGCGATGCTTGGCGGAGGTGGCCTGCATCGACATCGTCGACAGCGGCAGCGAGGACAGATCTAGATGCACTCGGAACGATGCCAAGGGGGGTAGGGCCCGCTGGCGATGTGGCCCCCTTTGGTCTGCGATGAAGGTGATGACATCGAGGGCGCTCGCTGGCGACGAGCCCCTTTCGGTCTGCGATGAAATCGAGGGTGCTCTCTGGTGACGGGCCCCTTTCGATCTGCGATAAGGACGATGACATCGAGTGACGTCGACGACGAGAGCTGCATCGTGTGGTAACGTGCAGCGTCGAGGGCTGGAGTTGTGTGGTGACGTGAGACGTCAAGAAGGTAAATGGTGGTGAGATTCCGACGAACAGAACTCAGGCTCTCTTAATCCCTCTTGATTAATCTCACAAATTGATTAAAAATATCTAAAGATTGTTTGATTTTGTGAGCAATTGGGATTTAGGGTTTATCTCTAGATCTAAGTTGCTTGAGATATTCACCCTAGGTATCAAGATTGGAATACCTAGACTGCTATCACAAGCTAGTATTTATCTCTAAATACTGGTTTGGGTATCGGGTTATACGCCCACAAACCCACGTTTCAATATCAATTGTACGTTTAATACATGTGTTACTCATATGCACATGCAATATTTATATAGAGAGAATATACCAATATATCCAACAATTCATTCTTCCATTATGGAACATTTGTAAGAAATCTTGGCATGTTCATGGTAAACCCAGTTCTGTGACTTCTTGGTGGGATATATGGATAGCACATCATGTCAAATGCTTTTTTAGAACATCGTGGGATTTAACCATGATGGCGACGATTTGGACCACTTGGAGAAAAATAAATAATAGAATATTTTCCTTAATTGCTTAATTGATGATCTCCTTTTTTTCACTAACTTCTATACTCGTATTCTCCCCTATAAAAAAATGGCTATGCTTTGGTTTCTTTTTTTTTTGTCTGTTTTGTGTGCAGGTTTTTGAATCTTCTGGGCCTAGATTACTCCGTCTCTTGCTGACTGTTTGTGTTTTATCGGCTTCTGGTGTGCAGCTTCCTTTGTTCTTCGTGAAGTTAATATCCTTTCTCTTTTGTTGTTGCTCTGGTTTTAAGTTTATGGAGTTTCCTGCCCTCTTCTTTTTATCTTATATTTTCATTTCAGTTGCTTGGCTTCAGGTTGCAACTCCTTGTCTTGTTTATATTGTGTTTTTTGCTCCTATTGTGGGTCTCTGGAGGATTGTGGCTTCTCAGTTCTATTGGGGTTTCGTTGCTGGTTGGGATGGTTCTTGTTGCTTTTTGTTATTTGCGTTGTTGATTCTCTATATTTTGTGTCTGTTGGCTGCTCTCCGGGCTGTCGCTGCCACCGACATGGGTTGTCACTACTTGTTCTCCTTATTTGCTTTGCTGGTTGTTGTTGTGCTTTTATAGGCAGCGGTGGTTGGAGTTTCATGCATCCTTCTTATCTATCTATCTCTATCTCCGTTTTGCTGTAGTACGGTTTTGTGCTTCTGTATTTTACTTCTTGTAAACTTGATTGTTGTATGTTACTCATTCATTTTATTAATATATAATATTTTTCGACTCGAGTTGTTGGACTATATCATGTTATCAAAAAGGCTAAATTAAAAATGAATAAAAAACCCTAAACTATACCCTTTTTACATAAAACCATTTTGAACTTTTTTTTGCACAAAAAAACTTTTTGAAGTATATTTTCAAAAAACATATTTTCGACAGCGTGACCTTGCTACTAAGTTCTTTACGGAACATAAAAGTTGAGTGAAGTTTTTTGACAATAATAAAAAAAATACATCATATTTTTTTGAACGAATGATGTTTTTTAAACAAACTTACAAAACTGAATGAATGATGTTATTTAAGAGCATCTGTAGTCGTTATCTATATATCGATAATATCGATATATAGCTTAAAAAGTAGCTGCAGTCGTTTGCTATATATCGATATTATCGATAAATCGCTACAGTCGATTGCTATATATGAGAGACGAAATAGCTTTATCGATAAGTCAGCGACGGTGGTCGAAGATCCGTCCCGCGCGTGCAAAATACTGTTCTAGGCGTCGGACGGCACTCAATATGCCGTCCGTTTCAAAAATTCTGCAATTAACCGGATTAATTAATTCCCATTTCCGCTATTCCCGGACGGCACTTGATGTGCCGTCCGTTGGGAATTTATTAAAAAAAAATAAATTTGCTAATAGTTAGATGCAGTTAAGTAGCTATTAATTAGCTATAGATTAATTAGCTATAGATTAATTAGCTATTAATTAGTTGTTAAGTATAGTCTTCTGCAATTAATGCAGCTATTATGTTAGTGGAAAGTTGCTTAGTGTCGGACGGCACTTCATGTGCCGTCCTAGACATGCGGCTGCGTTCTTTTTTTTTTTTTTTTTTTTTTTTGAAAACGGACGGCACTTCGTGTGCCGTCCGACGATTCCGCATGCATTTTTCACCTTTTTTCGGCCTCCGACGGCATACGAAATGCCGTCGCTTAATATTAAATAATTGTTTGCTATAATATAGCTTACAACGAGTGTAGCGAAATCCTAATATCTATTTCTATTTATCGATATATGGATAAATTTAACATTAACGACTACAGATGCTCTTAATACAAGTAGAAAAGTCAGATAAGATTATTTTTTTTAATAAAGAGAAGTTTTTGAAAACATACTTCATGAGAAATATCCAATGCTATATGGTAAATCAATCCAAACATTTGACACTTCACTCATCCATTATTTCACAACTAGTATTATACACGTGCGTTGCACGTGTGGAAAATGGGGAGGGAAATGAAAAGGACCCCAAAAAAATCTAGTATTATACACGTGCGTTGCACGTGGAAAAATGGGAAGGGGAACGAAAAGGATAAAAAAAACCCAACACGTGCGTTGTACGTGTTGACAAAATGACAGTCAATGACAAATGACACTAACCCCTTCTCCTATTATAATAGTAGAGATTTAATTAGCATGATAAGCTACCAACACCCCCTTAGAGCATCTGTAGTCGTTTTCTATAAATTTATCCATATATCGATAAATAGAAATAGATATTACGATTTTGCTGCACTCGTCGTAAGCTATATTATAGCAAATAACTATTTAATATTAAGGGACGGCATTCCGTATGCCGTCGGAGGCCAAAAGTGGAAAAACGCATGCGTACTCGTCGGACGGCACATGAAGTGCCGTCCGACACCATGCATGATTCCATGCTTCAAACCTGCCTTTTAACTAAACTACACCTACCTTATATTTACCTTCCTGATAAAAATCCCAGCACATACTCCCAACAGCACCTACCTTATATTTACCCTCCTTATATAAACTACACCTACCTTATATTTAATCCTGTCTTCCTAATACTACACCTTCCTACCGTGGCTGCTTATTATACCCCCCACTATAATCCCAACGGACGGCACATCGAGTGCCGTCCGGGAAAGGTGGCGACTTCTGCGGAATTTTTGAAACGGACGGCATATCGAGTGCCGTCCGACGCCTACAACAGTATTTTGCACGCCTGGGACGGCTCTTCGACCACCGTCGCTGACTTATCGATAAAGCTATTTCGTCTCTCATATATAGCAATCGACTGTAGCGATTTATCGATAATATCGATATATAGCAAACGACTGCAGCTACTTTTTAAGCTATATATCGATATTATCGATATATAGATAACGACTACAGATGCTCTTACCATTTATACATTTATTTACAATTGCTTGAATTGAAAAACACACATTCATTGTCCTTAATGAAAGCCTCAACTCCTGGTCCTTGCACACATATTTTATACTAAACACCCTACTCGATCTTCTTCAATTCATTCAAATATCTTCCATCTCTTAATTTCCATGCATTCAAAGCAAAGCAAGTAGTCCTGCTGCTGCTTTCTTCTCCCTGTCCCTATTAAGCCCCCATGCATGAATTGCCAGGTGCAGCTTCTTCCCCGCGGCCAGCATCTCCACGGCCTGCCTCGGCGTCAGAATCTCCACCACCAGCTCCCTCACCGTCTTCATCCTCAGCTCATCCGCATCCTCAATCAACCTCCTCAGCTTCGCCCCGTACTCCTCCATCGTCCCCCTCACCTTCCTCCTGTCCCTATCCCCATCCCCATTACTGCACCCATCCTCCCTCCTCGGCCCTCCTGGCCCGCTGTCCATCACGACAGGAAGCATCGGCCCATCTGCAACATCCTCCTGAATCGTTGCCAACCTCGATCCGAGCCGTTCCTCCTCTCTCACCGTCCGCTTGTGCAGCGCGTCGATACGGTCCATCTGTACAGGGCTCAGTCCCACCATTCCCGTGAACTGGGCACCTGCACCACCTGCAGCAAGGAATTCATCAAGGTGGGCGTTGAGTTGCGAGCCAGACTGGGAGTAGACTAGGCGAACTGAAAGGGTAGGGCGACAGCCGCCCATCCACATGAAGGAGTTCTCGAAGGTTGAGCACCACGCAGGGCAGAAGAACGCAGGAGGGTCGTCCGGCAGCAGGGCTCGGCGGTGGGCAGAGTACTCCTCAAAATGGTTCATAACTCGCGCGATCAATGCCCGGAGCTCGTTGTCGTCGTTGACAGGTGCAGGTGCGAGGGAGGAGGAGGAGGAGGAGGAGGAGGCAGGGGGTGGCAGGGCCTGCAGGAGAGCTTCCAGGTCGGCTTCCTGCTGGGCCTGCCAGTCCCTGAAGCACGACTCAAAACGAGGATCCATTGAAGAACGAGATTTCTTATTAGTTGGGGTTGGTGGTGATTGAGGAAGGGAAGGATGGATATATAGAGAAAAGAGAGGGGGGTCCGGGTGTACTCAATCCGAAGTGATGCCGTTATGGATCATTGTTGTGGACTAGGAATAGGAACAAGGAAGTTGAGGGCTTTTGGAGTGTTGTTTCTGGATTTCCATGTGCCTTTAATACCGTGGTAATTAACCCGTTTGGATAAGTGTGCGTCGAGATGCGCGCAGATTGGGGATTGCGGGTTGGCCTATAGTAGGATGGGTGCTATGGAAAATGTGAGAGCATAACTATTTTCAACAGCAGTGTATGTGTTCGTATGGCCTATAGTAGGATGGTGCTACGGGAATGTGAGATTATAAGAGCATTTATAGTTGTTAGAGCATTCACATTCGTTTGCTAAAAACTAAAAAAATCAATTTTTTAGTTGTTAGAGCATCTACAGTCGAGCGACTCAGATGAACAGACCGAAGAGGTGGAGGTGGTCGACGAGGGTGGACCCGTGGACCAAGACGATGTGAAGGTAGAGGAAGTCTGCGATGACGAGGGAGAGGTGGAGGACGAGGGTGAAGGCGATGAGGAAGGTGAGGGCCCCGAGGTCGATCCTTCACGCGAGACTTCTCCATTGAGGCCCCTGGCTGAGCCGTACGCTGTGAAGGTCCCTCGGATCCGAGTGAGGAGATTGAGGTGGACTCTTCTAGATAGGGTTTAGGGTTCTAGGGTTTTTGGGTTTCGGGAGAGAGGCGAAGCCGATCTAAACTGAATGGGGAAGGAGCATAGGGGGTCACTATTTATATGCAAAAAATCTTATAACTTATGTCGCTATCCCAAACAACGGCATCAGTAATGCGAATACCGTTGTTGATGATAGCGGCATCTGTTATAGATTTTTTTCCCACTTGTAATTTTTTTCCAAGTCAGATAGCACGCGATTGAGAATAAAATAGCTGATGCCGTTACTCTAAATAGCGGCACACGAATTTTTTTAAAAACAAATGTCACTATTGAAAATAAGGCATAAATAAGCTATGCCGCTATTTTTAATAACGATTTTTATTGACGTGTTCAAAACTGTGTCAGATTTTCAATATTTTTAAAAAGTGGGTCGTTACGGTATAAAAAATTCGTTAACAATGCACTGAATTGAAGATTAGCATATAATTAATATTAATTAGCGAGTGACAACCAGTGACTGAGCATTGCGGCTTTTAACTCCCCAGACATACAACGGTAACTTTCTCAATTTTTAATTTGGTGAATTCTAATTTTGGTCCCTATGTTGACTGTAAGAGCATCCACAGTAATTTGAGGTAAAAAAAGGCAAAATGCATATTTACCTTTCCATTTCGATAAAAAACTGCAGTCGTTAAAGGACAAAAAATACATATTTTCGATAAAAATAAATCATGTGATTAAAAAATCATTTATATAGTCAGAAACTGAGAAAATATTAATAAAATATACTGGACGAAACAAAAGGAAAAAAAGTGCAAAATTTTCTTCCGGATTTTAAGGAGGTTTTTTGCAAAAAAAAAATGCAAAAACATTTACAAAATTGCAAAACACATTTACAAAATTGCAAAAATAATTTATAAATTTGCAAAAAAATTAAATAATTGCATACAGTAACCAATAATGGTAATTTGCAAAAAAAATAACGAAATGGGACCCAATGGCCCAGCCATTATATGCTTCTGGGTTTTTTCTTCGTTTTAATTTTTTTTTAATTCGTCGGATTATTTAAAAATATAATTAAATAACTACGGTAGCCAAATAGGTAAAAACTGGCAAAATAGCCAACGATTGTGTCGGCTACAGTACTCCTAAAATGAAAAAAATGGCAAAAAAGCAAACGATTGTGGGTGCTCTAAAGTTGTAGGAAATCCCTTTGGGTAGTTGGGTTTATGATAAACCCTAGTTTGGGTCCAATTTATACCCCAAAACTCCAAAAAGTAGTAACTCTTAAAATTGCTTTTTTAGAATAAACACTTTTTTTGAAAGAAAATATAGAGTATAACCACTCTGTTTTATTAATAAGGCATTAACAAAATAATCCAGAGAACTGAGCAAAGTACATCAAACTAAACTAAGCTAATCATATTGAAAATAAAACATAACACCTCCAACTACAGAAGAAGGTGGGAACAATACCAAAAGAACATGCGGAAAGGAGTACGATCACAACATAAGAGGACTCTCCAACAAAGCTCTGGAGGTTGGGGTCTTCTATCATTGTCGATCACTCCAGAGTCGGCCCGATCTCAATCTCCTCATCATCGTACTCTACAACGTGGAAGGCTCTGGCAGTCCTTCCCCTTCCCTTCGGTCCCGCCGCAGCTGCTGTGGTCCAAAAGAAAATTAGATGCATAATGTGAGTTAAATTTCCAGAAATACTATTAGTAGTCTCACGAACGTAAAAGTTTTTTCATCTAGCGAAAGAACTCAGGTCATTGCGGCTATTGCTATGTACCAAGTGTCTCTCATCTCCCGTCTCTCAGTTAAGAACCTAGGGCCAATCCACATGTCCTCATATACTAGGAGGTAGTTATTTTTGCCGAGTGCCCTTAATACCTTGATTAGAATAGTTTTACTTCTCTAACAATTGATGAAGAGATGGTCTCTGGTTTCCAAGTGAACACTACAATAACCACATGAGGTTTCCAAGTTTGCCTATCGTTCGGCAAGGTTTTCTTTAGTCAAGATAGCATCGTTGAGTACCAGCCATAAGAAGATTTTAACTTTTAGGGTGCTTTGGCTTTCTAGACAACGGACGACCAACTAGGATTACACAATCTGAAATGTATTCTATTGTACAAAGATCGTACCATGAAATTCCCATCTTTTTCAGGTCCAGACCGATGAAGCATCGTACTTCGGCCTGGTCGATATG
This sequence comes from Hemerocallis citrina, assembly GCA_017893485.1. NCBI lineage: Eukaryota > Viridiplantae > Streptophyta > Magnoliopsida > Asparagales > Asphodelaceae > Hemerocallis > Hemerocallis citrina. The sequence goes on along the minus strand of CM030364.1, from coordinate 11,423,980 downwards.
TGTTCTTAATTCCTTCCACCTTAGCTAAGGTTCCTGGTTAAGATGTTGTTTGAAATTTGGTTTCCATGTCTTCGCTACGGTACTATGTAGTTGTGTCTTTAACTCTTACAAGTTCGAGAACATTTCGTTTAAGGTGTGCACACCACACCATTTGTCCCACCAAAACTTGGTTAGTCGGTCATTGCCAATGAAAGATGCCAAATAGCTACTAAACAGATCATAAGCTTTGGTAACCCACTTCCAGACCATGAAACCCAGAAGTCTCATCCCTCTCCCTCGCAGGTATGACTTGATGTAATCCTGCCACCCTTTGCCATTAACACTTTACACCACAATTTGCTTGGATAGCCAATTTCACGTCTCACAAGTCGATAATCCCTAGTCCTCCATGGCCTTTTTTCACGCAAGCCTTTTCTCATTTGATAAGGTGATAGCCTTCTTTGTCGGCATCTACACCCTTCCAAAGAAAGCTCTTTCGAATCTGATCTATTCTATGGATCAACCACCTTGGCATCTCAAAGAAGGAGAGGTAGTAGGTTGGCAGATTGGAGAGCGTCGAATTGATAAGGGTGACCATATCCCCTAGGGAAAAGGATTTACCTTTCCACCATGCTAATATACTTTCAACTAGGTCAATCGGTCGATGATTGGAAACGAGTCTGTCTTCTTCAACTTTCCTGGTCTAATTGAGAGGCCCAAGTACTTGATCAGGATCCTTTCTACAGACAATTTAGGGTGGACACATGTTCCACCGCCTCCTCTGTGGACATGGCAATGGGATTAGGACACTTTTGTGAAAATTGACCTTCAGTCCAGACCATGCCTCAAAATAATAAAGTACTCATTTGAAGACGATGGTCTCCCTGAGATCGCCATTGTCAAATAGCAGTGTGTCATCTGTATACTGTAGGATGGTGGTTCCATGCCTATTCCTTCCACTAGCAACCAGTGTGATCCACCCCGCCTGCCTATAGTTGTCCATCATCATTTTTAACGTGTATGCCACAATATCAATTAACAAAGGTGACAGCAGGTCACCTTGTCTCAATCCTGTCCTGCACGACAAAGGTTGCCCTGCTGTTCCATTTACAGCAATGGACGTTCTACTGGTAGTCAGACAATGAAAAATCCACCTGATTCATCTGTCACCAAAGCCGCGACCTTTAAGTGCTTCTAGTAGATACTCCAAATCCACCAAATCATAAGCTTTCTCAAAATCCAATTTCAAAAGATAGCTCTTTGCATTGGAAATGTGGTACTGGTGGATGGTCTGTTCTGTGTGGCGACACAGTCTAAAATACAACGTCCTATAAGGAAGTCAATCTGTTCGCTACTAACCAGCCTGTCCATCACTTTCTCTAAACGGATGGTCAAGGCTTTGTTGATTATCTTAACTGAACATTTAAGCAGGTTGATGGAGCGAAAGTCTCTCACCCTATTTACATGCTCCTTTTTTTGGGATGAGGACCACTTCTGCGTAATTCAGTCAGACCAATTTGAGTTTGTGTTCATAGTATTTCACTAAAACGACTAGTGGGTCATCTTTGATTTCTTCCCATAAAGTGTGGTAGAACATAATCGGAAACTCATCTGGGCCAGGCACACTCTCCTTATTCATTAGTGATACTACCTCCTTGTTCTCTTGGGTCCTCAATTGACCTCAGCTCCTCTCGTAGATCAACCGAATTTTTCTGCCAGAAGTCTGCTCGAAGAGGAATTCTAAAGTCCGCTTCACACCCAAAGAGGCCTTTATAGTAGTTTTGGAAGAACCTTTTCACCTCCTCCTTGTCATTTTCTGTGTGAACTAAGAGGATCAGGTTGGATCTTCGGTGCAGCTGGAAACTCTATAGAAGAAGACAGTATTCGCGTTTTTCATTTTGAGCCACAAGATTCTAGAGCTGCTATTTTAGTTCTTCTAGCTTATACAATTGGGAGATATTGTCTTTTAGAGTAAACACTTGCTCAGTATTACCCTACTCAACTCAGTTGCAATTATAACTTTGGATGCTTTTCAACAGTACAAACTGATTCGTAACTTCTCATATGTTGCTTCCCGTCGCTACCACTCTAGAAAACCGCCAAATCCAAGCACCTTCTAAGCAGCACTTGACAACCAATTAGTGTGACAATTACATTCCTCGCTACTCGAAGAGTCACTGTTTGTAACTGAAATTGTAGTTGTAATCAAACAACTGCAACAATAATTGCTGCGAGTTTGACTCACAGAGAATAATAATTACTACTACTACTATTACTACTACTGCAATATAACATTTATACAATGTGCACTGTAATTACCATAGCAAGCAAGCTGATATTTGAGTGAATTGTTTGAAGATATATGTTGGTTTAACAGCAAAATTAATTTTGATTAACATACAATTTTATCCAATATTTTTTTACATATTAACCTATTTTTCACAAAATTATTTAATCTCGCATTAACATTTAATTATTTAATAGGAGAAAATTTTCAACCAAGACGATTACTTACAGTGACTATTACAAGCTTGATTTGAGAAAATTCCCAAATAAAATAAATTACAAGTAATATTTACAAGATTCAAACTATTTAGCTTTAGGATTTGCGAACCTAATGCACTAGCACAAGAGTTTGAAGAAGGAGAAGGCACGGAGCGGCAAGTGACAGAAGCACAACACTAGGCCGAGTCAAATATGCTCCGCATAATTTTGTCTGTTGCAGAAAAGAGATCTCTTACCCCCACTTAAAAAAATATGTGAATATGAAGTCTAGTTCAAATAATAGGATTGGTTACACGAATTTTTTCTCCGTCTTGTCCTAGGTGTCTATGAGAAGAGGCTCAAGAATTGACCGTCGACCGACGAGGAGCGCAGTCGGCCGTGTTTCTCTCTGGTTTGTTTGAGTATCATTGCATTCGACCATCGAGTGGAGCAATCGACCACAACAGTGCAGATGTTATATTAACGGGTCACATGTATGGATATGTTTTGGGCCGATTTGTGTTTATCTTCTTGGGGCTATAAATATAGATGTAAATCTTAGAGTTTGAGAAGTACATAACCAAGATAACTTCTTGTACCGAGTGCCGTCAAAGATGAGAGAGATTAGAGAGAGATTTCATTGTAGCTTTGTATTTTTTGAGTAAGGAGTATTGGTTATCTCTGCATATCATTTTATCCTTGTGTTTGTGCGATCTTACGTTTGTTGTGAAATCTTGTTATTTGTGCATTAAGGTCTCTGTAGGCATTGTAGGCACTGCAAAGTGGCTTCAAAGCTAAGGGTTTCATGATGACCAATAGCAAGTCGAAAGTCGAGTGATTCAATGGAAGTGATTTCGCGATGTAAAAGATTCAGATGGTGGTGTATCTCCATCAGAAAGATCTAGATGGTCCATTGTTTGATGAGAAGCCAGAAGGTGCATACAATGATGTGAAGATCTTGGTGGCATGAAATCATTTGTATTAGAAGGCGTTTGGGCAGATTCAGTTAGCACTGAGTGAGAAAGTGTTATTCCATATCTTGAAAGCAAAGACCACGAAAAAGAAAATGAAGATTCTCACTGATATGTATGAGAAAATATAGGCATCGAATCAAATTATTCACTTGAAGAAATTGTTAACATGTAGTTGGGAGAAAGGAGTTCAGTAGCGGAAACAATTTATGTATGGTGTACAACCAGTTGCAAGCTTTGGGGTTGAAGTTTTCAGAGAGAGCACAAGCATTGTTACTTCTATATACTCTACCAGAAAGTTATGGTACTGTGGAACAGACTATTGCATGGATTGTGACAGATTCGATGACTCTATAGGATGTTGTGAGCAACATTATGAGTAAGGAGGTGAGAAGGAAGAGAAACAGAGAGTTTTCATCATCTTCTAGCCATTCCGTACTTTCAGTTAAAAGGCGTAGAAGTTTGAAGGGAAGTAGAAGAATAAATGATCAGAGAAGTGAGTCCGAGAATGGTCTGAAGACAGGGATGAAGGTGGTGATGGTGAATCTGAGTGTTGGTATTACCACAAGCGAGGTTACATGATGCGTAGTTGTAAGACACTTATGAACCATCAAAGTAAGAAAGTGTGGTGGCTAAGGATACAACTGGTGACAAGTTATATCTATCAGGAAGGTGGAGTTGGATATGTAAGATTAGTGTATTGGTTCAGGTGCTTCTTTTCATTGTAATTCAAGACCTGCATCCAGTTCCGCAGAAGAAGAAAAAAGAAGGTTTGTTTACAAACGAACCTGCATTAGGATGACTAAGTCAACATCGAAAAAACATTAAGCCACAAGAGATTGTACATAAAGCCGTGTGTCAGAAAAAATGAATGCTACCATCAGTATTCATCAGGAATAAAATACGCCCGCTAAGTAACTATATTCGTCCTTTTTACTCATTTCGGCTAGGTGAAGTTCACCTTGGCTTGTTAAAGGGGTGAGTCACCTATTTCGCCAGGAGGTAGTGACTGTAGGATTTGCAAGGTGAGTAATGACACACTCGTCAGCCCTCCCCTCAAGTTTAGTGGCTGAACGCAAGTCTTGATCAACTCTTTCACTAACTAAAGACTGCACGAGTTTTTACTTTTTCTACCTAGATCTCTTATAAGGTGTTTGAGAACGACATAGAGGGTTCTTTCGAAGATATGATCGTTGGTAACGGTCAGTGGTGCCCTGTGATTGAAACTAAAATTGTTCGCATGATAGCCGATGTTAGGAAAGAGATTATCTTGTTGGAGACGAGACATGTCCCAAACTTGAGAGAAAAACTTATTTCGACAGGAAGGCTAGACAAAAAGGGATTGTCGACAACATTTGGTAGTAGAAAGTGATGTATAACTGCATGTTCTGGGGTTGTAGCATGTGGGAAGTGTGAGGGATTCCTATATTTTCTTATAACGGACAGGTGCATTTCTCCTGTTGTTGACTCTCAGCCGGAATCGAGACGTATGTTATGTGGGGTATGGCCGCGATCTAAGAGTTGTGGGGTGGATACAGAGGTTGCACAATTAATGAGAGGTGATGGCTATGGTAAAAGGGATCCTAGAAAAGAGCAAGAGTTTGTTGCGGTGAGGGTTGTTTGTGATATGTCAGAAACTTCGAGTCTCTCTTGTGATGTTGAGAGTATTTGTATCGATATGCAGAGTAATGTCTATGAGGATGACCGAGTTGGTCATAGTGAGGATGTGAGGGGTGTTTTGCAGCATGCTGATATTGTGGAGGTGTCATCCACGGAGGCTTCGAGTGCATAGAGTACATTGACCTTGAGAGGTTTTGAACCATGTCCGGTGTTAGCAGAGATTTTGCAAGTTAGAGAGTCTTGTGATACATGATCCGACACGGTGGAAAAAGGAAAGTGTTTCTCTGTTATTCGTGCCCTATGCGATAGATGGTGGGGTGCGTCCTTTATGAGGCTATGAAGGGTGTTTGTGTTCTCCACGTGAAGGACGAACATAGGGTGAGCTTCATGTGAGTGAGGGGTGCTCAATCTTTCACGAGGAGTGGGAGGCTAGCAGAGGTAATGCGAGAAAAAAATATAATCGTTTTTAAGTTTTTGTGTATTTGGTCCAAGTGAAAAATTGTTAGGATCTGTGGATCTAATACACTAGCACAAGAGTTTGGAAAGGGGAAGACGTGAAGCGACAAGTGACAAAAGCATAACATTAAGTAGAGGAGCAGCAAAACAGACTTGACAGTCGATTGTCATATCTGTTGAAATGACAGTTGACCGGGTATTTCTCTGGTTTGTTTGAGTCCTATTGCGGTTGATAGTCGAGTGGAGCAGTCGACCGCAATAGTGCAGATGTTATATTAACGAGTCACCGGTTTGGATCTGTTTTGGGCTGATTTATGTTTTTCTTTTAAAGTTTACTTGAAGGCTATAAACATAGATGTAAATCCTTTGGTTTGAGATGAGAACTTCTTCTGTTGAGTGCCGTCAAAGGCAAGAAAGAGATTAAAGAGATTAAAGAGATATCTAATTGTAATTTTATATTTATTAAGTAAGATGTATTAATTATTTCTGCATATCGTTTTGTTCTTGTATTTGTAAGATCTTATGTTTGTGGTGAAATCTTGTTATTTGTATCAATGTATGTCTTTATATTTCTTCTTCAATTCCCTAATTTCTCTCTTCGCTTTGAAAAAAAAAAAACCCAATCTCTTAGTTGAGGTGCTTTAACAAAATTCAAAGTTGGCCTAGGAGCTAACCTAAATTTCTTGAGTCAAAGACCGAAGACTAAACACAAGGGCATTTTTGTCAGGAAATAACCAACGGGTTTCTTTCCCTACCTGAGAAATTTTTTCACCCAAAAAAGAACAAAGTAAAGAAAACGACAGAAAGAAGGAAACAAATTGAAGAAATAGCATATGAAGGAGAAGAGATTTGAGTGTGGGTTGCAACTCTCACGCCTTTTGACACTGTAGTGACACACCTCTTTCTTACTCTTCTCTCTTCTTCATCTCTCTCTCTCTCCCTTTTTACCTTTCTCCTTTTCCTTCACTTTCTAAACTTTGAATAATTCTATCTTCATTGCATATTCCTGGGTTTCTCTTATCTCATTCCAAAAACCCAAAAGGGAGCTACAAGATTCAATCTTGGTTGCTTTTTCTATCTGGGTTTTTTGAAAATTTGGTGGGTTTTTAAAGTTGTTCATAGAGATGGCTGATATCAAGCCAGAAGAGATCAGTCATCCACCCATGGATCAGCTTCAGGGCTTTGAGTACTGCATAGACTCCAATCCATCTTGGGGTGATCTATTTTTAACCTTTTTAGTTTGATTTTGTGAAAAAAGTTTTAATCTTGGATTGTTCTGTATTGAGTTTTTGTGTTGTTCATTTGGGTTGCAGGAGAGGCAATTGCTTTGGGGTTCCAGCACTATATTTTGGCTTTGGGGACTGCTGTGATGATCCCTACTTTCTTGATTCTGCAAATTGATGGAACTGATGTGAGATTCTTATTTTGAGTTCATGCTTTACTTTTGATTGGAAATGTTGATTGTTGGGAAAGTTTTCATTTTTAGGGATTTCTTTTGGTGGTTGTCAGTTTCTGATTTTGGTTATAGACTGAATTGTTGAATAGAGTATGATCTTATGAAAATAGTAAGAGAATTTGACAAGCATTCTTGTGAAGAGAAGATAAAGTGTCACTGTCTGAGTTAGAATAATTGGGTTTTTTTAGTAGATGCTGACTCACTTTTTCACGTTGTGTCTCAAAATGTAGTTGATGAGATTGATGACAAGTAACCACTTTCTGAATTGATACTAGTGATCAATAGTTTTCTTAGGCTAGTGTTGTTTACTAATGCTAGCATTCTTTATCAGATCAAATTTGACAATGAACTTATGCTAATAAATGTTTGAACTTTTGGTTTTGTTGTTCAAAAACATTGCTAGGAAGCAACGTCTGTTTGGTTGATTTAAAGTACTGAAAAATTAGGAAGACGTGTTAGAAGAATATTTTGATATCGATAAGGAAGCAACTTGCAAGATTACTTCTAATGTTTGTCTCCTCATTTTAAAAAGCACTAGTCAGAAAAATTAATTAATAAAAATTAATAAAAATTAATAAAAATGTTCTTTTATTACTCCTTGCATTTGTTCTATGTAGATGTTCAATACAAAAAATGTTCTTGTAAGAGGAACTTTCAATCTTTCAAAGTGCAGGACCCATCTAGAATCGCGGGAAGTAATATCGAAGATTACTTCTTGCATAATAAACATAAGAAATAGTTAATTAACCTTATTACTTTTACGTCTACTAATTATCCTACAAGATTCCTAACAAAAAATCATCCTATAAAAGATCGGTTTACCATCTTAGTTATCAAGTTTCTTATTTCACATCAAATTATGCGGTGATTCTAAAATGCAGGATGATAAGGTGAGAGTGGTCCAGACATTGATGTTTGTAACCGGAATTAACACACTGCTGCAAACTCTCTTTGGCACTCGTCTCCCTACTGTAATCGGAGGCTCTTTTGCCTTCCTAGTTCCGATCCTCTCCATAATAAATGACTCGTCAATCAGGAATACTCCCGATCCTCATGAGGTTTGGTTTAGTAATTACTAGTTATCAAATATTTTTGTTCTTCCCGATTTTGATTTGAGTTGTCTTTACTGAGTGTTGTATTTTTGTGTCCCCTATAGAGGTTTCTTCGAACCATGAGAGCTATACAAGGAGCACTTATAGTTTCATCAAGCATTCAAATCATTCTCGGCTACAGTCAGTTGTGGGGCATCTGTTCAAGGTATACATTGTTGGTTTATCTTATGGTTTATGAAATGTTTTTTTTTTCTTTTCTATTAGCAGACCATGAATTGAAGGTTTATCTTATGAAATGTTTTTTTTTTCTTTTCTATTAGTTGACCATGAATGTTTGTTGAATGATTGAAGATTTTTTAGCCCTGTGGGGATGGTACCGGTGGTTGCGCTGGTGGGCTTCGGACTTTTTAACAGAGGATTCCCTGTGGTATGTATTACTGTTTTCTGCTACTTTTGCCCTTTTAGTAATATGTCAAGTCTGTATTGACTGGTTAGTCTATTTGTCTATTAATTCTATTTTTTAGTTATTGTGACCATAATTGTACATATGCAATTAGTTGGAAGTTATGTAGAATGCCCAAGCCAAAATTTGACAAGTCATAATAGGAAATGTGAGCTCTATATATTTAAAATTGTTAGTCCTTTTTAAAAATTAAAAAAAAAAATCGGCTCGGTTTCGTTATTTTTAAACTAACAGTAGAATGCAGTTGATCTTTAAAGCACTCTCTTGCATATTCTTCAGGTTGGACATTGTGTGGAGATTGGTGTTCCCATGCTCATCCTATTCATTGCTGCCTCTCAATATCTCAAGTATATACATGTCAGGAAAGTGCCCATTTTAGAAAGATTCGCACTGCTGGTAACCATTGCTATCGTCTGGGTCTATGCTCATATTCTCACAGTTGGTGGGGCGTACAACCACCGTCCTGAAGGCACACAGTTCAATTGTAGAACTGACCGAGCCAATCTTATCTCCTCAGCACCTTGGTACGCACTTTCTATCTTCTAATTCTTGTCATTTTCTCTATTTATTTGACCAAAGATACTCATGAAATATTACTGCAGGATCAAAATCCCGTACCCACTACAATGGGGAGCACCCACCTTTGATGCTGGACATGCATTCGGTATGATGGCTGCGGTGATTGTATCCATGGTTGAGGTAACAGAAACTGATAATTGGATAGTTTATTTATCTTATTACTATCTTTTAAATTTTAAATTTAGTATAAGAGAATGACAAGAAATAAAAATGAGTGAGCAATAAAGAGTTTCTTGTTTAGTGGTTATTAGATTCATAATAAATGAAGGAAGAGAAGAAACCCATATTAAGAGAAAAAAAACCTCCAAACAGGGAAAAATAATCCAAAGTTCAAGAGCACTTTCTCAGATTTCTTATTTAGGAAAGACATACCACCCCTGCCTCAGATTTCTTTTTAATCCATCACTGGGTTTGCTACAAATAATTTCAAAATCGGTACTGAGCCATATTATTTTTGATTAAGTTGTCTATCTTCTTAACTATTTGTTTGCAGTCAACTGGGGCTTACAAAGCGGCAGCACGACTTGCAAGTGCAACTCCTCCACCTGCTCATGTTCTTAGCCGAGGCATCGGATGGCAGGTGCATATATTTAATTTGTTTAAAAACTTCTAATTATGCAATTGTTGTGTGAAATTTGTTGTCTCACTGTTCAATGAAAAAACAGGGAATTGGAATTCTCTTATCTGGGCTTTTTGGCACAGGGACCGGCTCCACTGTCTCAGTGTAAGTTCGCGTCCATACTTGTCTACATGTTATCAGTATTCTGCAAGCTATCCCTAACTTACATTGTTAAAAACAATCCAGGGAGAATGTGGGTCTTCTCGGATCTACCAGAGTAGGAAGTCGCAGAGTTGTGCAGATATCAGCTGGCTTCATGATATTCTTCTCCATGTTGGGTGAGTATCTTCATATGGTGTATTTTGTAGATTCAGAGAGTAGGGTTAAGCATTCTTACCACTGAGATTGGTCGAAGCTCATTTTGAGTTAGGTCATGATATTTGGACGAAACCGTAAATTCTTATGAAGTAAATGAAGTGAAAAGATAGAAAAAGGATGAAACTGTTTCTCTCATTTGTATATATATGTTTCGAAAGTTGTGATTTTGTTCATGAACAGGAAACATCTATTGTTTAGTTATGAGTCTTGACGACTTGACCTAATGTTTTTGCACCTTCTGGCAGGGAAATTTGGAGCGCTGTTTGCCTCGATACCTTTTACAATCTTTGCTGCAGTCTATTGCGTTCTGTTTGGGCTTGTTGGTATGTTTTTATCTTCTCATTCCCCTTCTTCTTTGTGTGCATTTTGTTCCAGATAACGTGGTTTACTAATTCATGCGTGTATTCCTCCCATTTTGGTCGTACAGCTGCAGTAGGTCTTTCCTTCCTGCAGTTCACCAACATGAACTCAATGCGCAATCTCTTCATTGTTGGGGTCTCAATCTTCCTTGGACTATCCATTCCTGAATACTTCTTCAGCTATACCAACACCGCACACCGTCCTCCTTCTCACACAAAAGCGGGATGGGTCAGTAATTTATTGCTCACGCTAATTGCATGTATAAAAAATACAATGTTTCTAGTATTATGCACTTATAAATATTCTATACAAAGAAATTTGATGTTGAATATAAAAAGAAAGATAATTGATATTTTTTTGTGTGGATATAAAGGCATGATAACAACATCTCTCGCTCAGGGATATAATAATATAATGAGTATGGAATGCTGATCTAACTAAATTAATTAAATACCTTTTATCTCAATGAAGAATCTTCATAAACTCTTGTACATTATATTGTAGTATAGATAATACTTGTTACTAACTTAACCAATCATATTGCAGTTCAATGACTACATAAACACTACCTTTTCCTCACCTGCGACAGTTGCGCTAATTGTGGCCGTCTTCCTTGATAACACACTTGAATTCAAGGACACGGCTAGAGACAGAGGGATGCCCTGGTGGTTCCGCTTCCGAACGTTTAAAGGAGATAGCCGGAACGAGGAGTTCTACACTCTTCCGTTCAACCTTAACCGCTTCTTTCCTCCATCATGATCGTTGTCTTCAAAGCTTTGGTCGGAAGCTAGAGCAAGAAAAGAGGGATTGGGATTGACATGGGAAGAAGAGTGACAGACTCAGATTGTTGAGCCAAGAGGGTAGGGGGTACAATTGTTGTAGGTTGCAGCTAAATTTGTAGAAAGGCTGCTTTTATTTAATTGGTGTGTGTTCATGGGTGAAAATTGAGTTATTTGGGTCCTGGAGCTTGTTGAATATGAAATAAATGAAAGAAAAGCATCGAGCGCGACCATTCTGTTCCATTGTGAATGAGAGATGTTTTGTTTTCGACCAACAACATCTACTCATATCCAGCTTCGTTTTATTTTTGAACTAGATAGATATCATATTCATGGAATATGATTTACTTTCAAGATGTCTTGATGGTGAAATGGTAGACACGTGAGACTCAAAATCTCGTGCTAAAGAACGTGGAGGTTCGAGTTCTCTTCAAGGCATAATATTGAGAATGCTCGTTCAATTAAATTGAATTGTTTGTTAGACAATAAAATTGGTTATTTTATCAACTTATCGCTGTTAAATTTGGTTTGCTCTTGGTCAAATAAACTTTTTCTGGATATTCTTTTGAGATGAAAAATATTTGCTTTATGCTCAGAAGGGTGGATGCCATAGACCCTGGCAGGATAGCATATTCTTTTTTTGTTTGTGTGCAATATTATTTGAGTCATTTTGCTCATGTTCTTAGCAGTTTATTCTAATTATATTTGCAGTGGTTTTTTCTATTTTCTATAAACCCAGATTTTACAATTCACCATAAAGGATAAAAAATCGTGATCCTATCTAGGGCCGGCCCTAAGATCATGGGGCCTGAGGGCGAAATGCTCAAATAATTATTTTTAATGGTCCCTAATAACAATATACTTTTTTTATGCGTAAAATACGTGCTTATATTTACAAGAAGAATACAAATTTTGGGATCATCCAGGCGAAGGGATCAACATTACGCATGATTCAGCATTTAGATATGTCCTCTTTGGAGAAGGGAATTTCTTCCAACTTGTCGACGAGCTCCGAGCCCAATGAGTTCCTGTCGGACGGAAGTTCGACCGTGTCGAGGGGGAAAACTCTGCCTTGCACTGCGGCCATGTAGCAGGATTGGGCTGATTCTTGATTGCCTCGGACCACGCCGACCCCATGGTCGGTAGGGAATTTCATCTTCAAGTGATAGGCGAAGAGCACTGCTTGAAGGGAACAGAGGCCGGGCCTGCCAAAGATCACATTATAGGCGGCTTTGACATTGACCACCATTAAATCCATGGCTTCTGTACGGATGTTTGGGGCGGTTCCGACTGTGACATCGAGCGTGATGATTCCCTTGATCTGTACAAGAGTGCTCGAAAACCCGTGGAGTGTGTACCCCGTCGGCTTCAGTCTTTTCCGAGAGAGTTTGAGTGCTTTGAATGCGGCAAGGAACATGATGTTCACTAAGCTTTCATTGTCAATGAGGATACATCAAATCTCATGATTCACCATGTCGAGGCTAATTACCAGGGCATCACAATGAGGCAGTCGGACACCTTCTAGGTCGTCCTCGGAGAATGAGACCGCCAGACCTTGGTCCCGGGGGGCCAGATGATCATGGACCGAGTTAACCTCCCGTACGAAGGACTTGCGGGAAGTATTCGACTCTCCCCCCATGGGGCCACCGTGAACTCAGTGAAGGATGGTCGACCCACCGGCCTCATCAGGCTCGGGTTCCGCCTCCGGACGCTTGTCGGCTATTCGAGGAGGGGGCAAAGCTCGCTAGTCCCGCATGTTAGTTTGAGTGAACTCCTTTAGGTACCCCCTCTAGATGAGGGCCTCGATCTCCTCTTTGAGAGCCCGACAAGTATCACTCTCGTGTTCATGGTCTCGGTGGAACCGATAGAAAAATCTTCAGTCCGTTTTTCTTGTTGTTGTTGAGTTGAGCAGGATGGCGGACGATCCCCTTATCCTCAATCTTCATAAGGATGACCGACACTCTATGAGTCAGCGGAGTGAAATTTTTGATGCGGGGGACCGGAGGCGGTCGTTTTTGACCGAGTGGATCTTTCTGAGCCTTCTTCGTGGGCTCGGGACCATCTATTTTTCTCTTCCTCTTAGTGGGGGATTCTGTCAGACCTTCAAGGTATAGAGCTTCTTCGGCTTGAATGTACTTTTCGATCCTGTTGAGGCGGTCAGAAAAATCAATTGGAGGTTTCTTCGCCAAAGAGGCCTTCAGTTGGGCGTGGCGAACATTATTCCCGAAGGTTGCGGATGCGACGTCCGTCTCGAGAGAAGAGATTGCCCTAGCCTCGGTAGTGAACCTTCGCATAAAGTTCCGAAGGAATTCCCCTTCCTTCTGTTTGAGGTCCAGAAGGGACACGCTCGTCTTCTCGACCTTGCGACTTGTCACAAAGTGAGCGAGAAAATTCATCTCAAGTTGCTCGAACAAAAAGATCGAGTTGGGGGCAAGCTTCGAGAACCATTCCCGTGCCGGGCCACGCACAGTGGTGGGGAACGCTCGATAGAGAAGAGGATCCGAGGAGTTGTGAATCATCATGAGGGTTTTAAATCCTTCCATGTGATCAGCACGATCATTCTCTCCATCGTATGTCTCGAACTGAGGCGGTATAAAATTCCTCGGAATCGAGGCATCGAGGATTCGAGCAGAGAATGGGGGTTCGGTAGGCTGGTGCCCCCAACTGGATTGGCCTCCACCCTCGCCGATCCGGGCGAGGCGATTCTCCATCTCCTGAAGGCGCCTAAGGACAACGTCATTCCTTTTCGCTGGTCAGGTCAAGCCATGCGACTCGCTACCCTAGTTTCGCCCCTCCTAGAGGGGGTAGTGGCTTTGAACTTTGGCTCTGAAGCCTCCTCAGATGGCCTGGAGAACTTTGTTCCTCACCTCCTGAAACTCGGTCCTCGTGACGGGGACCTCTTCGAATTGGGTAGTCGGGGGTCGTCGATCTCTTGGGGAGCGGTTGCATCGTTGCTCCCGACCCAGGGTCTGGTGTATGCTATGGGTCGGAGCCCAGTTGGAGGGGGCAGCTCCGCTCCTAGAGCGATCGAGCTACTTCTAGAGGCCATCCTCAGGTTTTCGATGATTGATGATGTTCCGAAGGTCATCGGCTTCCTGGCGCCCGGGTTGCCTTATAGCCGAGCCTGAGGTGCTCGGACCCGAACCCGATGGATCTTCAGGTTGGTGCCTTCGGGACCCCTGAGTGTCTGCATGACTGTGAGTCTGGTGATGAGGGTCGGCATTCCGTCCTGCCGTGGCTGTCCTTCGGGGTTTAGGTGCAATGGAATGAAGGAGCAGCAGAAGGAGACTGGAAGCTGGAGTTGGATCTATCTAGTTCCCACAGATGGCACCAACCAAATGCTACTTGTTTTAAGTGTGGTAGTAACAGGTGTGGGTTCTTGTAATTTGTATAGGAAGAGATAGATCTCAGTCTCATGTCTGAATCTGGGAGAATGACTTCCTGGGGAGCTGAAGAGGAGGTACTGCTGGGAGCTGGCCGACCGGAACACCTGGAAGAGGCCTAGAAACACCGGGAGAGGTCACGACGACAGGCCCTCCGAAGATCTAGTCAGTCACTGTATGAAATGAAAGTTAGGGTTCAGGTGGAGAAAGAGTCATTACCTTTCAAGTGAGGGACAGGACCTGATATTTATAGGCAGAGAGAGGAGACCCAAATAGGTCGGGTTGACCCTCTCTCTGTGGGCTTGACCCGCAGAAGGACCACGGGACCATTAGAGCTGATGATCGGGAAGTTGCAGATTCTGAGGAGATTTAAACGACTTTGATTGCGCAGGATTATTTGCCCACATCATAGCTCTATTTATTCCATTCGCTGTAGCGCCCCTGTCCTGTTGCTTTTTCCCTTCTTTACCTGAAACACGACAACGACCATGAAAGACAAGTGAGCAAGAGGTGAAGTGAATGAATGGGTAATTGGGCCTGGCCCAGCCCATGGGTCGGTTTTCTTTTTAGATGGTTGTGGGCCTTCTAAGTTGTGACACTCTAGTCCAGAAGATGGTATGATCAAAGGATCATGCCGTGGCCGTTATCAAATTTAAATCGACGGAACGATGTGGTTTGTGGGCTTAGTTAAAAGCGTTTTTTTTTGGCGCGGGGGGGGGGGGGGGGGGGGGGGGGGGGGGGGGGGGGGGGGGGATGGATGACTCTAGTCACTATTCTATTGATTTATAAAACCAAGTACATGGTTATAAGAGCATCCACAGTCGTGTACGCCATTTATGCATATTATGTATATTTTAGCAAAAATCGTGCTGCAGTCGTGTGCTATATATGCATAATATGACATATGAGCTACAGTAGATTGCTATATTTAGCAGAGGAATAGCAATATGCATATTATAGCAGACGAAACATGATATTTCGTCCGAAATATTTTTTAATATTTTTATTGGATCGGACGAAATACCATGTTTCATCTGATGTAGATACATGCATTTTAAAATTTAATAAAACCTCGGAAATGTGAAAAAAACTTGGACCAAACATGATGTTTCGACCATAAATTTAGGATATTTAATAAATTAATTAATATGTTAATTATAGTTAATTATCTAATTAGCCCATTTAATAATTAATTAGTTAGTTAGTTAATTATACTTAGGGATTTTAATCATAATTAGTGGGGCTTTGAAAGTGACAGGCAACTATTTGGATTTGCAAAATGTCCTGTGTTTCGTCGGAGGTTTTTACATTTTTGCAAAAAGGTCCGGGCGAAACATGAAGTTTCATCCAAGGACATTTTTCCCCGACAAAACAGCATGTTTCGTCTACGCAAAAAATTAATAAAATATCCTATACAACGACCAAAAAATTATAAAAATCTTTAAAAAATTATCAGCCGGTTCCATTTTTTTTACTTTGCTATTTTTTAGCATTTCAATACTGCAGCAAAACGAGCAAATGCTATTTCTATTTATGCATATTACCATATTATAGCTGTTAGCTATTATAGTCCCACATTGGGTATTGAGCTAATTTGGTATTTGGTTCACTCCTATATATCGAAGATTTGTACTAAGTTATTTCTCAATTCAATATTCAGTATTGTTTTCATCTCTCTGATTTATCTTAACATGTTATCAGAGCCAATTATACAAACTTTCTTCTCTTAAAAATCCCTATCCAAAAATCCTCAAAAAAAAGTGAGGAAGTCAGCCCCCAACGTCCGACGCCTTCGACGTCCCTCTCCGCCATCATCGAAGTCTCAGATGCCGACGCTTCGAACGACCCTCTTCTTCGTCGAAATCCCAGTCCCGAAGCCCCAGATCTCGACGCCTTGTCCCTTTCTGCCATCGTCGAAACCCCAGATCCCAGTCCCGAAGCCCCAAATCCCGACCATCTCTTTCGAAACCACTGTAGCCCCTCTCTGCCATCGTCGAAATCCGCTCCGAAATCCACCCCCTAGCCGCCCCTCTCCACTGCCATCACCAACCCTAGCCGCCCCTCTCCTCTCCCACCTCAAACCCTAACCCTACTTCTCTATTACCCTTCTAAACCCATTACCAGAAACCCATTACCCGTACTGAACCCATTACCCTATACCCCACCCGGAATCCAATAAGCTATCCTTTTCTGTTTTAAAAAAAAAATCAAAAATAAAAATAAAAATAAAAATAAAAATAAAAATAAAATATTACAGGTACTACCACTTGATAGAATCTCAGTCTCTCCCACATGTTTCCGCTTTCACATATTTTCTCGTTGCAACCACCTCTCGTTACTCCTCCAGATTCAAACAGCAACAACACCATCTTCAGTCTGCCTCCGGTCTCCTACATTCTCCCAACATCATTCCTCACCCTACCCTACCTTTACTTCTGCCGCCAGTAGCCCCGTTCTGCCCCTACCTCGATCCAGACACCAGCAACATATTCCTCCTAGCAGTGCTTCTTCCCTTACATCCTCGGCCATGCCCGTCACTCCAGTCTTGTCGTCTCTTGCTGATTGGGCTAATCTTTAGCAGTGCCTCACTCAGCTGGAACTACAGCTCATGGGTCAGTCTATCAATGCTGGCTTCTCTGCTCCTGCATTCTCTGCCACTCCCAGTATGAATTCGTTCTGGATTTTAGATTCTGGTGCATCACATCAACTCACTAGTAATCAGACACTATTCACCACCTGCACTGTACTTCCCTCTCACTCTCCATCTCTACACACAGCTGATGGCTCACCACTTCTCGTTATACACTCAGGGGTAATTAGCTTTCCCACTTTTATATTACCATATGTTCTTTATGCTCTTCATTTATCCACAAACCTTATTTCTATTAGTGCGTTGTGCGATAGTGGTCTTGTCGTTATATTTGACTCTTTCGGCTGTTCTATTACTGATTCATCCACCAGTGAAGAGTTTGGGCGTGCTAGTCGTCAGGGTCGTCTATATCATCTAGATTTTCTTCGTGCACATCACTCTCCTTCTAGTTTTGCCGATATTGTTTCCTTTGATGCTGATCTGTGGCACAAACGTTTAGGTCATATTAGCGCATCACGACTCCAGACTCTAGCTCGCAATGGTGCCCTTGGTTCTTTTATTTTTAAACATTTATCTGATTATCAGGGTTGTCATTTGGCCAAATATATTGCCCTACCCTTTAGTCACAAAAACACTTCTCAGACCACCCATCCTTTTCAACTTGTTCATTCTGACATATGGGGACCCTCTTTTGTACCTTCATGGAAAGTCAAACTCTATTATGTTGGCTTCATTGTTGACTTTACTAGACATACATGGGTTTTTCTTATGCGTCAGCGATCTGAGATATCTGATATTTACCGGTTCTTTACGACTATGATTCACACTCAGTTCGGTGTGCACATTAAGAATTTTCGATCGGACGGTATGCGTGAGTACACTTCCACCACTGTGAGATCGATCCTTCAGTCTCACGGCACCCTTTTTCAACAATCATGCCCTCACACACATGAGCAGATTGGTGTAGTTGAATGCAAGCATCGTCACATCCTTGAGACGGCTCGCGCTCTTTTACTCTCCTCTTCCGCTCCTCGTTCTTTTGGGCTGAAGCTGTCATGACCTCTGTTAGTCTCATCAACATTACTTTCTCGTCTGCCCTAACTACTACGATGCCTTATGAGGCTCTTTATCACTCACCTCCCGACTACAGTATGCTCCGTATCTTTGGATGCACCTGTTACGTACTTCTCCCTCCTACTGAGTGCATGAAGCTCTCCGCTCGTGCTGCTAAGTGCATTCACCTAGGTCTCAGTCCCGAACACAAAAGTTATCGTTGTTTTGATCCATCGGCGGGTCGTGTCCGTATTTCTAGACATGTATCCTTTGTGGAAGACTCTCCTTACTACCTGACTCCCCCCAAGGATACTAGATTTCTCGATTCCCCAGTTGTTTCTAGCTTCCCGACTTCATCTTCCCGCATTCGTTTTGATCCTACTCCTCTAGCTCTACTCACATCTCTTGTAGTCCTTATACCTGTTGTTCCCCCTAATGAAACACCACCTACTAAAACACCACCTGCATCCCAACAGCTGCCAGCACCACCCCACCTACTTCCCCACCGACACATGCACCTACTGCACCGTCCTCATCCCCACTCCCTATCAGTCCACCACCGCTTTGTCAGTCTATGCATTCCACTTCTGGTATTCCTCCGGCAAGTTATACACCTGATGCCACTGGTCCTTCCGACCAGTTTGGTTTTGCCACCCTTGCTTCTTGCTCACCACAGTTTCATGCATATCTCACTGCTATACACTCTACACGTGAGCCTAGAACCTATCAGGACGCAATTCAATATCCTGAACGGAGGAAAGCTATTGCAAAGAAATTCAGTGCATTTGATCATACTGACACTTGGGATATCGTTCCTCTGCCAGAGGGCGTTCAGCCTATTAGCTGCAAGTGGATCTTTAAGGTCAAATATCAACCTAATGGGTCTATTGAGCGGTACACGGCTCGTCTAGTAGCCCGGGAATTTACTCAGGAGCATGACATTGATTATGATGGGACATTTGCTCCCATTGGACAAATGACTACTGTTCGCACTCTTCTTGCTGTTGCAGCCATCCGTCAGTGGCCGTTATAATAGATGGACGTGAAGAATGCTTTTCTTTATGGTACCTTATCTGAGGTTGTTTATATGGATCCTCTGTTGTGCGGAATACAAATCAAACCAACAATCAAACCAACGCGGAAACAAAGAGAGAACCAGCGAGAGAGAAACAGAAAAGCAAGCAACACAAGAACACAAGATTTACGTGGTTCGGCAAAACGATGCCTACATCCACAAGGGGCGGTTGGGGTTTCTTTACTATGATCTCCAATGGGCAAACAAAGCCTTTACAAGAGATGACGGCTACAAAATCCGAATTAGGTGTTACTTTTTACAAAACCCTAACGGGTGTATTTATAGGGAAACTATTGGGCCTTTCGAATTGGGCCGAATCTGGATCCAAAACCCGCCGACAGTCGACTGGTCCAATTACCAGTCGACTGGTACTTCCTTCGGGACAGTCGACTGATCAGTCGACTGCTGCTGCTGTATCTTTAGTCTTTGAAAACTCCTCTCTGGACAGTCGACTGCTCCTCCATCCAGTCAACTGAAGCTGTGAAACTTTCGAACACTGCAGATACCAAATACCAGAATCGAGCCATTATCCTACAATCTCCACCTTGGCGAGATCTTCCAAGTATCCAACAATCTCCACCTTGGTGAAATCTTCCAAGTAGCCCAAGCAATCTCCACAAATACTCCAAAACAACTGCTCATCACCAAATGTAACAAAAACAAACTCCACCTTAGTATGATATCACATACTAACCAAACCAATAGCAAAGCACTATCCCAATCGCCCATGCCAAATTATCAAACATGCAAAATATTAGCCAGGTTCATGCAATGCTTGAACTTGGCTGCCCCAACAACTTTGGTCAACATATCAGCAGGATTATCAGCTGTTCCAATCTTCACCAAATGAATATCACCATCCTTTATCAAATCACGCACAAAATGATAACGAACATCAATATGTTTGGTCATCGAATGATGAACTTTGTTCTTCGCTAAATGAATAGCACTCTGACTGTCACAGTGTACCTCCACCTTCTCCCGATGAATTCCCAAGCTCTTCAAAAGTCCATGTATCCAAATGGCTTCCTTCATGGCCTCAGCAATCGCCATGTATTCAGCCTCAGTAGTAGACAACACTACAGTGGACTGTAAATTTGACCTCCAACTTATAGGTGCCCTAGCCATAGTAAACAAATAGCCTGTAGTAGACCGCCTCTTATCTAGATCACCTGCATAGTCAGAATCAACATATCCAACCAATAACCTGCTAATATTGTCATCCCTTTCAAATTTCAAACCCACATCTGTGGTGCCACTTATGTACCTCAAAATCCATTTAGCTGCTTGCCAATGCTCTTTGCCTGGATCATGCATATATCGACTAACCATACTCACCGCCTGAGAGATGTCTGGTCGAGTACAAACCATGGCATACATCAAACTGCCAACCACACTAGTGTAAGGTACATTCGCCATATACTGTCTCTCTTCATCTGTACTTGGAGACTGAGAAGCACTAATTCTGAAATGACTGGCTAAGGGTGTGCTAACTGGTTTAGTTTTCTCATCTATACCGAACCGTTTCAGCACCTTCAAAAGATATTGCTTCTGTGTCAAACTCACTATGCCCTTTGCTCTGTCTCTAGCTATCTCCATCCCAAGTATCTTCTTGGCTTCACCAAGATCCTTCATCTCGAATTCAGAACTCAACTGATTCTTCAAATTTTGAATCTCCTTAGCATTTTTAGAGGCAATCAACATGTCATCCACATATAATAACAAATATATGAAAGAACCATCCTGCAATTTCCTGAAGTAGACACAATGATCAAACTCACTTCTGGAATATCTCTGCACCTTCATAAACTGGTCAAACCTCAAATACCACTGCCTTGGAGATTGCTTCAACCCATAGAGAGACTTCTTCAACCTGCAAACACAATTTTCCTTCCCAGCAATTTTGAACCCATCTGGCTGCGACATATAAATTTCTTCATCTAGATCCCCATGTAAGAACGCAGTCTTCACATCCATCTGTGTCAATTCAAGATCAAACTGTGCTACCAAAGCTAACAAAATCCGAATAGAAGGATGCTTCACCACCGGAGAGAACACTTCATTGTAGTCAATTCCTTCCTTTTGAGCATACCCCTTTGCTACTAGTCTAGCCTTGAACCGAACACTGCCTTTTGGACCTTCTTTCTTCGTATACACCCACTTGCAACCAATTGCTTTCTTCCCCTTTGGTAGTTGCACTAGATCCCAAGTCTTATTCTTATGAAGAGAGTTTATCTCTTCATCCATAGCAACTTTCCAATCTGCATTTTCTGAACTTCTAGTGGCTTCTTTGAAGTTGGAGGGAACTTCATCATCCACAATGGGAAGAGCAAATGCAACTGTATCTGTAAAACGAGACGGTCGTTTGATATCTCTTCTTTGCCTTCTTACTGCAATTGATTCTTCCTGCTGGATAGGAACTTCTTCACCATTCTCAGTATCAACCACATCATCTTCATCTTGGACAGGAACAGGATTTTCAACTGACAACTTTTCTAACTCCACATGTTGGAGAACTCTCCTACCAGTCGACTGGTTA
Source organism: Hemerocallis citrina (assembly GCA_017893485.1). NCBI lineage: Eukaryota > Viridiplantae > Streptophyta > Magnoliopsida > Asparagales > Asphodelaceae > Hemerocallis > Hemerocallis citrina. Next base: position 11,402,204 of record CM030364.1, on the reverse strand, counting down.
TTGCCAACAGTCGACTGTCCCGAGCTCCCACTCTTCTGCTGTTCTAGACCACCAGTCGACTGCTCCTGTACACCAGTCGACTGTCCCGAGATTCTGCTACTCACCTGTTGGAGAACTGTCCCACTCTTCTGCTGCTCACCAGTCGACTGTCCTATACCACCAGTCGACTGTCCCGAGCTAATCATGCTGGTCTCATCAAAAGTCACATCTCTGCTGATTATTAACTTCTTTTGTTCTGGACACCACAACCTGTAACCTTTGACACCAGTACTAAAACCAACAAATATAGCCTTTTTGGCTCTTGCATCAAGTTTAGTTTCAGTTACATGAAAATAAGCAGGACAACCAAATATATGCAAAAAACTATAATCAGATGCAGGTTTACCACTCCATACCTCAATAGGCGTTTTGCCTTTAAGTGTTGCTGATGGTAAACGGTTGACAATGTGGCTTGCATATATAACAGCTTCTGCCCAAAATGTTTTCTTCAATCCAGACTGTGCTAACATACATCTCACCTTCTCAAGTAAGGTTCTGTTCATCCTTTCTGCAACCCCATTTTGCTGTGGAGTCTTCCTAACTGTGAAGTGCCTTTGGATCCCTTCATCTTCACACAACTTCAGAAACGGATCGTTCTTGTATTCCCCTCCATTATCTGACCTCAGAACCTTAATCTTCCTACCAGTCTGATTTTCAACTTTCTTCTTCCAACTTGTGAACAATGTCAAAACTTCATCTTTGTGCTTCATGGTATATACCCAAACTCGTCTGGAGTAATCATCAACAAAAGTAACAAACCAGTGTCTACCACTCATAGAAGGTGTCTGAGTAGGGCCCCAAATATCTGTGTGCACATAATCGAGGATACCCTTTGTCTGATGTACAGCTGTACCAAATTTCACCCTAGTTTGCTTACCCAAAACACAATGTTCACAAAATTCCAACTTGCACCCTTTAGCATCCTTAAGCAACCCTTGCTTCACAAGCCCCTGCAAGGCTTTTTCTCCTGCATGCCCGAGTCGCATATGCCACAACCTAGTAGAGTCGGGAACAACCTGTTTAGGCTTCTCAGTTACACTGGCAGCCTGACCCAAATATGTTTTTCCCTGCAAGAAAAACAAGTTCCTCTTTCTTTGCCCTTTCATCACCACGAGTGATCCGCTAGTCACCTTCAGAATGCCACCTTCACTAGCAAATTTCAATCCACTGGCCTCCAAAGCACCTAGTGAAATCAGATTCTTTTTCAAATCTGGAACATACCATACATCTGAAAGCTCCCTAATAAGACCATCGTGCATTAGCAATTCAATCTTCCCGATTCCTACCTTCTTACAAGGTGCATCATTTCCCATCAAAACTACACCACCATCCATATACTCCAAAGAAGTAAACCACTCCTTTTTCCAAGACATATGATAGGAGGCTGCTGTATCAAGAAACCATACTTCTTGATAAAGTGAGGGACTAGAAGCAAGTGCAAAAGAAAAATCCTCGCCACTATCTAAATTATCAACAGTCACATTTGCAGTCGAATTTCCCTTATTTCGTAGCTTTGGACAATCCTTTTTCCAATGCCCCCTTTCATGACAGAAAGCACATTCATCTTTGGCCGGTATTTTCCTGTCCTTCGAAACTCCTCTCGATTTGGAACGAGATTTGTTTCCCTTTTTCCCAGATTTGGACTCAGATCTGGTCTCAGTCCTGCCCCTTACAATTAAAGCTTCAGAAGTTTCTCTATCAACCATTTTATCCCTTCTCCTAGTTTCATTATTCAACAGAGCATTTGCAACATCTTCATATTTCACAGTATCTTTTCCATATAATAAAGTAGTTGCTAAATGATCATAACTTTCAGGTAATGAATTCAACAGAATTAGGGCTTTATCCTCATCCTTAATTTGCTCATCCAAATTTAACAAATTAGCCAATAATTTATTAAATGATTCAACATGAGCATTCATAGACATACCTTCCGTATAGGTGAAGCGAAAAAGTCTCTTCTTCAAATACAGCCGATTCTCCAAACTTTTCCTCATGTATTTGTCTTCGAGTTTCTTCCACAACACCGCAGCAATGGTATCCCTCATCAAATCATACTTCTGAGCCTTCTCAATAAAGAGCCGAATAGTCCCACACGCAACTCGATTCAACTTCTTCCAATCTGCTTCGGACATATCCTTAGGTTTTTCTTTCTCCAAAGCAGCATCTTGTTCTTGTTGAACAAGAACATCCAACACCTCACATTGCCACATCCCGAAATTGTTTGTCCCATCAAATTTTTCAACTTCAAATTTTGCGTTGTGAATCGTTGTTCTGGACGAACTTGATCCCACAACATCCTTGGTTGCATCTGCATCACCCGCCATCTCCCTCTAGGTCGAACCAACAGCTCTGATACCACTTGTTGTGCGGAATACAAATCAAACCAAAAATCAAACCAACGCGGAAACAAAGAGAGAACCAGCGAGAGAGAAACAGAAAAGCAAGCAACACAAGAACACAAGATTTACGTGGTTCGGCAAAACGATGCCTACATCCACAAGGGGCGGTTGGGGTTTCTTTACTATGATCTCCAATGGGCAAACAAAGCCTTTACAAGAGATGACGGCTACAAAATCCGAATTAGGTGTTACTTTTTACAAAACCCTAACGGGTGTATTTATAGGAAAACTATTGGGCCTTTCGAATTGGGCCGAATCTGGATCCAAAACCCGCCGACAGTCGACTGGTCCAATTACCAGTCGACTGGTACTTCCTTCGGGACAGTCGACTGATCAGTCGACTGCTGCTGCTGTATCTTTAGTCTTTGAAAACTCCTCTCTGGACAGTCGACTGCTCCTCCATCCAGTCGACTGAAGCTCTGAAACTTTCGAACACTGCATATACCAAATACCAGAATCGAGCCATTATCCTACATCCTCCTCCTGGCTTCCCTACTCCTCCTCATCATGTTTGCCGGCTGCATCGAGCTATATATGGTTTGAAGCAGGCCCCTCGAGCCTGGTTTAAGTGTTTTCACCTTGTCATCACCAATGCTGGTTTTAGTTAGAGTTCTCAAGATCATTCTATGTTTATGCGGTCATCACCGCAAGGGAGGGTACTTCTACTACTATATATTGATGATATGATCATTACTGGGGATGACTCCGCAGGCATTACATCCACCCAGAAATATCTTCACCAGAAGTTCCATATGAAAGACCTTAGCAGACTACGTTATTTTCTGGGTCTAGAGATTGCTCATGTATCTCAGGGGATACTTATTTCTCAACAAGAATACACATCAGATATTATCTCTGCTGCATGCCTTTCTGACAAGCGATCAGTCGATACACCCTTAGAGCTTCATGTGAAGCTTCGTCCCACTGATGGTGAGCACCTTCCAGATCCCACTAGATACAGACAAATTGTTGGATAGCTTGTCCACTTATGCATGACCAGATCTGATATTGCTCATACAGTCAGTGTTGTCAGTCAGTTTGTTTCTGCTCCTACGTTAGTTCACTACGGTGCTCTTCTTCGGATTCTCAGATATCTTCGGGGTACTATTACTCACTCATTATTCATGCCTGCTACATCCAAACTAAAGCTGAGTGCATATTTTGATTTAGATTGGGTAGGTGATCTTACTACCAGACGGTCTACCACCGGTTTCTGTCTATTTCTTGGTGATTCGCTGATCTCATGGCGAAGTAAGAAACAGACAGTTGTTGCATGTTCTTCTACCGAAGCAGAGTACAGAGCAATGACAGTTACTACTAAAGAGATTGTTCATGTTCGTTGGCTTTTATTCGATATGAGTGTCACTTTTTGAGAACCTACTCCTCTTCATTGTGATAACCAGAGTGCACTACACATTGCAAGCAATCCAGTCTTCTTTAAGCGAACGAAGCATATAGAGATTGATTGTCATTATGTTCGTAAGCGCCTTGAAGCAGAGACCATTTCACTCCATTCTATTACCTCATCACAGCAGACAACAGATTTTTTCACCAAATCTCATACTATTTAGATATTTCGATATTTACTGGGCAAACTCACACTGTTTGACCCACTGTGAGTTTGAGATGGGGTGTTAGATATTATAGTGCCACATTGAGTATTGGGCTAATTTGGTATTTGGTTCACTCTTATATACCGGAGATATTGTATTCAGTTATTTCTCAATTCAATATTCAGTATTGTTTTCATCTCTCTGATTTATCTTAATAATAGCATACACGACTGTGGATGCTCTAAAGCACTTAAAAATACAATTCTATGGATTTCCTAAGAAGTCCGACAACTAGAAAGTTGCAAAGCATAGGATGAAGTAGCTAATTCAAGTTGAATTCTCACTGAAGATGAAGTACGTGTAGATTTGGTGCATCTCAAAGAATAGTTCTACCGCCATTAACGAAATGTGAGATACGCCAAGGTGTATAAGGCGAATCTGCAGTTATTGATCGACGTATGGATACGGTGCAGTGCTTTCTAACATCATGATGTTCCTCTCCGAGTTTATAAGCTTCTTTATCAAACATATTCTTAGAGAGGTGAATGTGCGTGCAAGTATGATGGTCAACAGGGGCGGCCCTAGCATTTTAGGGGTCCGAAGCAAATAAAAAAACATACATGAAAAATCATAGATTTTAGGGACCTGAAGCTAATATAATTTTTTTTAGGGGCCTACAGCTAATATAAAATCATGAAAAAAATAAAACGATTCATGAATTTTAGAAGCCTGAAGTTAATGTAATTTTTCTTTTCTTTTCTGAAAACGGGAACCTTTTTTTTTTGGTGATTTGGGGGCCTGATGCAGTTGCATCTCTGCATCAGGTATCAGAGGGCCAGGCCTGATGGTCAAGAAGAGGGCTAATATGATGCAAGTTAGAAATTCGAAACTAAGTATTACTTTTTCTGACTCAAGAATTGTATCATTTAAGACAAAACTCATACAAAATTTTGGAATCACTTGAAACCTTCTGTTTGCGTTGTAAAATTTTACTTGGAGCTATGAAACTGTAGCTGATAAAACTCCATTTTAAACTTGTGAACAGAGGGTCCGTGAGTTTCACACACACACCCACATACAAAACTTATTCAATGAAATTTCATATGGTGTTCCACCGTTTGTTTCTAGAACTAGGTGAAACCCAAATTTCAAGAGTTTTATGAAGCCAATCATAAAAAACCTAACAAATGAAACTTGAGTTTCACTTGATTTTCAGGGTTTCACCTTGGGTTTTATCTAGCCAAAAGAGAGAGATGCTAGAGGAGTAATTTGATTGGCTTGTATTCTATTTTATTTAGCAAAAAAGAGTAAGATAAAAAAATAAAAAGTAATACTCAGGAGTCAACTAAAATTTTCAAATGTGATCCAGGAGCTCAAGTAGTCAAGTGTAAAAGTGATAGAATCTCCTACGGCTACCCCAGTTTCCAAATTTCCTTCTCTCATGCTGGGGCCAACCTAGTGACTTCCTTCTAACTCCAACTAACGGCTCTCAATAAATTATTATACGGTTGGTAGAATTCCCACCAAACCCAGGATCCCCTCGTTACCCTCTCCATTTTTATATGGGAAAAAGAGATATGAACAACTTGTTCATTTAGTAAATTAACAATTGATCATGTGGCATGCATGTAATAAAAAAATTCTTAAAAGAATTAGTTGTCCAATATATCACATGCATGTCACATAATCACTTGCTCATTTACTAAATGAGCAAGTTGCTCATATCCCTTTTACCTTTTTTATATTTATTTTTTATTTTTGAAATAAAAGATGAAGGGGTAATGCTACACCTACTACCAAACCTAATACCTCTTCCTTTACTACCTTAGGTGGCACACTATTATTGGATGATTGTACCACCTACTCTACAATAACTTCTACTAATAATGTGCCACCTAAGGTAGTAAAGGAAAAGGTAGTAAATTTGGTAGCAGGTGTAGCACTACCCAAGATGAAGTATGATCACCATATTTTATTAATAAGAAGTTAATAAAACAAACTCAGAGTACTGAGCCAAGTACAAAAACCTACGATACAACAAAAGTACATAAATCTATCCTTTCTCCATTCCTTATTAAGAGCGTCTATTGCGTTGCATGCTAAAAAATAACAAAATAGTAAAATAATAATAGCAAAGTTGATATTTGCTGCAACAATTAAAATATTAAAATATGGCGAAGGAGAAGAAAAAATTGAACAGACGATCCGTTTAATTTCCTATAAATTTTTAAAGGTGTTTGAAAATTTTAAGAGTTTTTTATATTTTTAATAATTTTTTAAAAATAAATTTGGTGGGACCCATCGTCGAAACATGAGTGGTGTTTTCCATTCAATTAGTTAATTAAGTTCTTAATTAACTAATTAAACCTAATTATCTAATTAATTTATTAACTAATAGCCTAACTAATTACCTACTTAACTAATTAACTAAATTAAACCTAATTAACTATATCAGTTTTTATTATTTTTTTTAAATCATTTTTTTCCTCGGGCCAAACAACATCATGTCTCTTCCGGGATTTTTTTTAAATTTGAAAAATTCATATTTTTATCCAACAAAATATAATATTTCGTCCGATATTTTTGAAATGTAATAAAATATTAGAGACAAAACATCTTATTTCATTTTCTATATTATGCATATTTTCAAATCCATTGTCAAATATAGCACGATATCGTAACGATTTTGCTAAAAATGGTAAAATAGCAAACCACTGCAGAGCGTCCGCTGCGGATGCTCTAAGGAACCCGAGGGGCATTCTCGTGATATTGTAGGCCCCACCCCCTTCTGCCTTCCAATTTCAAAATAGAAAAAATTGCATTCAAGCTCGGTCCCCTGTAAACTCCCAAAAACAAACTAGGTTTTTCCCATACTGTTCATTGTCGGATGTTTAAATTCCATGTAAGTAATGTTACACCCCCTACAAAATTCACTACTTTTTTTTTCACTATCTTAGGTGACACATTACTAATTTATACCACACACCCCATCCTACAACAACATCCACTAATAGTGTACCACCTAAGCTAGTGAAGAGAAAAGTATTAAATTTGTAGCATTACTCAATTTGTATACCTCACTCACAAATATATAATATCCATATAACTCGCTCAATTTAAACTCAAAACCATATATATCATTCATAATTTTCTAGTTTTTACACGTGCAATGTACGTCTTAATAAATATAATTTTTTTAAAATTTCAGACGTAGTCTGAGTTTTAACATAAAACATTCTTTATAATAGTTATGCACGTGCGTTGTACGTGTTAATAGATTTACAAATGATACGAATGCCTTCTTCCATTATAATATTTGAGATTAGAGATAAATATTAAAGATTTACACGTGCGATGCACATTTTAATAAATATAGTTTTTTAAAAGTAAAATTCAGAATTAGTCTGAATTTGGACTTAAGACCTCATTTATAATAGTTATGCATGTGTATTGCACGCGTTGATAGACTGACAAATGACACTAAGGCATTCTCCCATTATAAATTAAGTAATTTTTTGGGTTAAATTAAAATGATAAGCGAGTTATATAAAAATCTCTATTTGTAAGTGAGTTATATAGAATTTAATCATTTATGAGTTACTAGTAATTTCCACGTGCGATGCACGTCTTATTAAATATATTTTTATTAAAAGTAAAAACTTCAACGTAGTCTAGTCTTGAATCTAATACCTCTTTTATATTAGATATGCACGGAAAATACATGAATTTGTCTTTCTATAAATGTTTGTATTTGTTGAATTTAATTTAGACGTGTATTACACGTGATTATTTAGTTACAAAGTTAGGGATTTGTTTGGTTACAAATTCCAATTCTTTCATTAGAATAGTAGAGATTAATGACACGTGTCGTGATTGGTTTGTTTATTCCCCATGTATGCTGTTTGAACTTGGAGGTTAGAAACAAAGGAGCTCTTTTTTTGAGAAACAAACACAACTTAAACAAAGACAGTAGAGACTGACCCACCTATGTATTTTTTTTCCTCCTTGTCCTTTAGTTGCTAAATGTGGGTAATTTTATTGAGCACCTTCAAATATTAATTAACTCTTTCCAAATTCCAACAACTCCTAGCTAGTTGGGTTTTGAGCTCACATCTTACACAACAATCCTTGTTTTGCTTCTCTTCTTGTGCAAGGCAAGCCATACAAAGGATAGCCATTTATTTATAGCCCTTGCTTATTCCTAGCCTTTCATTTCATCCTTGGTTTTGTAGCGGTGAAAGTTAAAGGGTAAAGTGAGATGTGTGCTTCAAAGTTCATTAAATGTGTGACTGTTGGTGATGGGGCTGTGGGAAAGACTTGCATGTTGATTTGCTACACTAGCAACAAGTTCCCTACTGTAAGGATCCCTTATGTTCAATACCCATATCTTAAAATCCTCTAGTTTATTGATTATTTTGGGTTGTAGATCTTTTGCCCTTTTAAAAGTATGTTACAGGTCTTAGATTCATGTTTTTTGGGTATTATTTTTGTGTTTTTTATGGAAATATATGGATGCCCATAAGTGGGTTTTTTGTTATTTAGAGTAAAAATTTGTGCTTTTTGGTTTTGAGTGTCAATTTTGATATGGGCAGGATTATATTCCTACTGTGTTTGACAACTTCAGTGCTAATGTATCTGTGGATGGGAACATTGTGAACTTAGGGTTGTGGGATACTGCAGGTATTACAATTCTTGACATTTTTTTTGCTTGTCGGTTTGTTACTGCTTGGTTTCTAGGAATGTTAAATCCTCAATTTGTTTGGTTTGGTTGGTTTGAAGGGCAAGAAGATTACAGCAGATTGAGGCCACTGAGTTACAGAGGAGCTGACATTTTTGTTCTGGCCTTCTCCTTAATTAGCAGGGCTAGCTATGAAAATGTGCTTAAGAAGGTGATAATTAAGGTTCTCATATTTTTTTAATATCTTCTTTTGCATTTAAAAAGTGGTTGAGAGTTCATAGTATTTGAGTTTATGAGTTTGCTTTGATTTTAATGTTAAGAAATGTTCTTAAGAAGGTGAAATCGAGTTACCATATGTCTTTAATCTATTATTTTGCCTTATGAAAATGATTATAGCTTCATGATATTTGAGTTTTATGCAATTAAATGTTAATATTGAAAAGTGTAAAGGTATTTTGTTCAATTGCTTTACCTTGTCCAGATGAAAAAAAAGTAGATTGGTCAATTAGCTTTTTTTTTTTACTTTTAACATGATGGGTCTTAGGTCCTTTAGACAATGCAGAAGAGATTTGATTTCAAAATTTAAGCATGCTATAGAAAGCAAGAGCCTCTTTTAGCTGTATATTCAATAAATTCTAGGATTTGTGAAAGTTCCCATTCTTTTCATGCTTCACCACTTGGTAAACGAACAATATTGACCTTAAATACAGCTGCTATTTCTAAGTTAAAAAATGTCTATTTCCATATTGGAATTCTTAATTAATTTCTTGTAATGGTCAATTTATGTTTTTGTTTTCTTTGACAACAGTGGATGCCTGAACTCCGCCGCTTTGCCCCCAATGTTCCTATTGTTCTTGTCGGAACAAAGCTAGGTCTGCCACCTGTTTAAGCTCTCCCTTTAAATATGTGTATTAGCTTCAACTTATATAATTTGTCTTCAGAAATTATGGAAATCTGAATTTTGATATTTTTCAGATCTTCGCGATAACAAGGGATACCTCTCTGATCATCCAGGTGCTTCTGTTGTTACATCTGCACAGGTGGGCATCACCTTCTCATGCTTGTAGTAATTAGTTTTTAGTTTTCTATGGTAAAAACTAAAAAGTTCAATATAATTTATAAGTCTTGTTTCTTGTTTAGGGTGAAGAACTTAGGAAGCAAATTGGTGCTGCTGCATATATAGAATGCAGTTCGAAAACACAACAGGTTTGTGCTTCAGATCTGGATTTTATATTTGTTTGAAGCCGCTTCATTATCAACTAAACAGATAAGCTATTTAGTGCTATGCTATTTATGTACACTAATGAATTTCCCACTGATTTGTCTTTTGTTGCATAGAATGTCAAAGCTGTTTTTGATACTGCCATCAAGGTGGTGCTTCAACCTCCTCGCCGCAAGGAAGTGGCTAAGAAGAAAAGCAGAAGGGGCTCTAGTTGCTCAATGATGTAAGTAGCTGGACTTTAATTAACAGATATAATTAGGATTCTAGGTATAATCTATACAATTATGTTATACTAGTAAATGGTTAACGTAATCAAATATCTATTCTAGCAATAGTAATCTATGAATTGGCACCAAAAAATAAATAAACAAATTAAAAAAAAAATCTTTTGTAGCTTGAAATGTTTGTATTGTAGCCAATCATGCTTTATATTTATCTATCAATTTGTGCTTTTGCTTGCTAAGTTGTATGTTGCATTTGTGTTGGTATTATACAACTTACATGCATAGAATAGGTTATGTGAACATTTTCTTGGACTTTGTTTTAAATTGTTTACAGGATACGCCATCATGCAAAATAATCATGTTAAATTTTGTTTTGTTCATAGGATATCAGCTCATATAGAATATTATGTTTACATTTTTATTTGGTATGTTTTTGTTTTGTTCATAGTATACCACCAGAAAATTAGATAATCATGTTATTTATATTGTTGAACATACAATTTCATAAACTGTATTGGTCTTTTAAAGCTTGTAGAGAAAACATTCTCAACTCACTTCTAGTGATAGGAAGACATTTCACCTTAAAGTCATCTATGATTGATGAATGAAATTAAGAGAGCAGCTTAACTTTGGCCTAATGAATTCGTAGGTTCAGGTGTCTGTTCTATATATTTTGTTTGTAAGGCAAGACCTTCTCTCTCTTAATAGACTTTTTACCATGTGAAGGTGCGGCATCACCTTTTCAATCATGCCTTAGTTTCTCTTATCCTCAGGAGGCAAGCCTCAGAAGTTTCAGATTTACGCTCATCATCATTCGAAAAGTTGCCTATAAATCATTAGCAAAATTCCATCTCAGGGTTTCATTTTAAAACTTTATACGCTTGATTATTATACTGGATTGCCCAGCATCAAAGATATTAACATATCTATGGCTTGGCTTTTGTCAAGGTGACCCAACTGTTGATCTTTTTTTCTTTCTTTCTTTCCATTCTCGAAGTTGACAGGATTAGCAAAATCCTTTCAACTACGGTGACCTAATCCTAAACCAGTCTGATTCTAGCCCCAACAAGATTGTTCTCCCTTATCAATCCATCCTTGGCGCCAACAACTTCCGTATCTGCTAGTTAGGAACTCTTTCACTCTCCTACCCTGGTTTACTATATGCCTGAATTAGTTTACAGGCATTGGCAAGTTTCATTGGGCTCTGTTCTGGATAAGTACCAAAGAGATAAATGGTCCTTGACTTGTCAATTGTAAGTGACCATGCACATTTGACATCAAATTGACTTCAAAATTGAATCTCCATCTCTTCTATATTACTACCACTTCTCTTCCCAGATCGGGCAACCAAATTCACCTTCTTTTACCTGAAGCTTTTTATAGCCTCCGGAGCCACTCAAGGTTTATTCATATACCGACATGTAGGAATTGCATAGTGTAAGCACTATGTTGGCTTCTCTAGAAGAGCACATAGGGAGTAGTTATGAAAAACGGAGAGTAGTTATAAATCTTGATTGCTAAGTGCTTAAAGTATAAATAATCCAATATCCTAAACCTACATGGTACTTGCGCAATATTTAATGATCATTTAGAAGCATTTTCAGCAATGCTTACATAGGAAGACAAATCTGATGCATAATAAAATTATAAATCTGTTCATTAATTTGCGCCAAATATGTACTTTTACATAATATATTAACACGCTAATTTTGCTTTGTTAAGATACATTTCCATAAGTTGACTGCTTTGCTCGACTTTGTGAATGCAATGTAATTTCTTATTTTTCAGATTGCCGCATAAGTTAACTGCTTTATTTCTTTACTTTTTTTTTTCTTTTTTATATGCAGGAATTGGTGCGGAAGTACATGCCTTGCTTAACACAAGCGGCTACTGTACATCATCCGCAAAAATACCCAACTCGGTTACTTTTTTCTTAGTTCATCCAAGACAATCTGACAAGCATTTTGTTAGGATGGGATAGAGGGAACTTTTGGTTCTCTACTGATGCTATGTTTAATAGGATTAGCTGGTTTGTTTGCTGTTTTCTGTAATAAACAGGATATCTATTGACCACTAGTTCTGAACTTCTAGTTTTAATCTTATTTGCTTAATTACTCATCAGAGTAATGATACCCTGCAGTATAAATATTAATTCATGATAGAAAATGGATGAACTGATTTGGCATATAATCATTTTCAAGCTCTTAAAACTTGTCACCTTATTTTCGCAGCTTCTCCGTATGTCGCTCGCTCCGATCACTTGTACCCGTTCCTGTTTTTAACATTTACTTGCATTAGTTTAATCCTCTGTAATGCCCTTGAAATATGAGTTCTTGTTCATAGCTGTTTCTTAATTTGAAAGTTACTAAGTTTTACTGATTGAATTTGAATGTTCAGCTATAATTTTCTGGTTTCAATTGCTGAATATAGAAAGCCTCTTCAATCACACCGTTACTGTCAAGAATCTTTGAACTGAATATTTTTGTTGGTAATGCACCAGAAATCCACATGCAATGCTTTTTGTTACCCGACAAATTTTGTTATTAAAATTCCTAAACTGCGGTGTATTGTGTTCAGATGTGGCTTCTAGCCAACGTAAATTGTACATGCTGTTGTCAGTTGATTTTCGATACCTTTTCAATGCAACGTCAGAATTGGTAATGGTGGAATTTATGAGGTTCAGGTGAGATGCTCAACTGCTAAAACTATAAAAGCATAAGACATGCACAGACATGGTGTATGTCTAGTCGGCAGTGTTGTAGAAAACAGTATGCAGAACCTATTGGATTATTGGCCTCATATACTGCATATGCGATTGCATATACGGTTTGGGCTTTTTATTAATAAAAGAGAAAGCAAAACTTTGAAAAAGTTATTTAAAAAATTTTAAATTTTTTAAATGATCAGAAAAAGTCAGAAAAAATAGGAAAAAGTTGTTGAAAATGAAAATGACATAAAACATATTTATAAAATAGCTTAAAGGCATACTATGATAATATCGTAATACAATTAAATAGAGACATAAAAACAACTACTAGAATTAGTTGCATAGTTTGCAACGGTTACTTAAAGTCTTCTAGCTTTAAAAAAAAAAATAACTTAAGAGTCTTGCATAAAGACATAAAGTATAAATGAGGTAGCATACTTATTCCTACCACAATCAAAAATATATATAACTAATTGACTACAAGTAATAGGTCCATGACAAGACAATCAATCGGAGTTCTCAAGTTGGTCCGAAGGACAATCTTCCTCAATATTCACTTCGGAGTCGGTGCCATCAAAACCCCCCCCGCTTTCTTCTGCATCACTCCCTTCGCTAGGGAGTACTGCCTTGTCCTTGTTACACAACCCTTGACCATGGCTTATTTCTCATTACATAAATGTGCAATTGTGAAAGAAAGAAACGATCTGTAGGTTCCGGGTCGGGGCCAAAAACAACTATTCATATTAATATAAATAGACCTAACTAGCCACTCAAAGTATGCAGACGCATACTTGATTAATGCGGTCTAATAATCATATTATTGACCGAGTAGATTATATGCGGTCTAAAAAAGGTGATTTATCACCCTATAGAGTATATATACCACAACAACAACAACAACAACAACAACAAAGTCTTTTTCCCAACTAGTTGGGGTCGGCTACATGAATCCTAATTTTCCATTCTACTTAGTTTAGCGGAATATTTTATGTAAGGTCACAAGCTATCATATATTTTTTCACCGTTTCTACCCAAGTAAGTTTAGATATTCCCCTACCCTTAACTCTGTCCTCAATACTTATCAAATCACTCTTTCTAACGGGAGCACTACTAGGTCTACGTGTGATATGTCCAAACCACCGGAGACGATTCTCTCTTAACTTATATTGGATATGAGCTACCTTTAGCATATCTCGTATATGCTCTGAACATGTTGGTTATTTGTTGCCCAACATTCTGTTTCATATATCATTGATGGTCTAACAACCGTCGTATAAAATATTTCCTTCAACTTCAAAGGTATACTTTGTCACACGAAACATCATTGACACTTCTCCACTTAAGCCATCATGTTGGATCCTATGTATAACATCTTTGCAAATCTTCCCATCTCTTTGTATAATCAAGCATAAATATCGGAAACGGTACCTCTTAGGTATCTCTTGACCATCAAACTTCACTACTTCATCAGTTGTGTTCCAAATATGCACAATATAAATTCGGATTTTAGAACACTGCTAATTGGTCTCTCGGTGTTGTTTAGTTATTTTTGTTTTTCAAATTTTGAACGTGGATAGAATTCAAGTTCCTTAGCTGGCCCTATAATTTGGAGGGGATCAACGATCCTCCATTTCAGGCACCGAAATCCTGTTGCTCGAATGCAGAAGTATCAGTGGTGTTCAATATGACTCATACAAGCAGAAGATCCGGTGCCATCAGGATTTTTTCTGCGCACTCCGCTAGTTTTTCACCGTAATCAAGGTGGACAGACTATACTAAAAACAACAACAACAACAACAAATCAATTGATAAAGGGCCAAACGACGTGCCAGTAGACAAATCAATATTCAAAAACTGAGAATCATCTAATTCATGGATGCCAGCATTGAGAGATTACAGTCCAAGTTCTGCTATTCATTCGGCAAATCAAACCATCAGAACAGAAATAACGTTACAAGATGACCAGAATATAATCCAAATACACGATGCATAAACCAGTAACTGACCACTAGTAGTAGTACTTGGACTCCCGTGAACATAGCAATATAGATACATATCCATGTTTTCTGAGACGCGGGCTATTAGAGAATTGTAAATCTGCATAGAGAGGATTTTATTCCCCACAAAAAGCTGAGCAATCAATTCACCACCACCGCCACCTCCTAGGTATTCACCACCACCGCCACCTCCTAGGTGGAGGTGGAGGTGTCAGAAGATCCATCATTGTTTCCTTCTCGGTGGGGGTGAGAGGAACTCCTCTGACAAGGTTCAAAGCCATGATGTGCACATTAGTCTTCTGTCTGTGCCTCTGATAAGCCCACACCCCTCCAGCTACTCCTGCAACAATAACCTGCTCGAAAATCAACACATGGTGTCAAAACCATTCGCTTTTAAAAGAAAACGGGAAAAGTTTTTCAGATAGTGTTATTGGTCTTTACTTTCACCATTTTCTTCAAGCAAGCAAAAATTGAAGCAACAGAATTCACCAGAGCAAGACATAATTTGACGTCTATTTATAGGAGGAAGTTAATAGTGACTGATTTTAGTCAATAAGCAACATTGTTGTTGAAACAAGCAATTATCAGGGTTAATGCAGCATGACAATTAAAACATAACAGTTAAAGAAACCATGGATATGTATCTGACACTTGGACGATAACCTATTGCGTTTTCACTGGAATTGAATTCTGAACTGAATAGTCAGAAATGCAAAAGTAATAATAAATGAACAGATTGAATGTGTGGTTATATTTCATTGAATACACAAAGGTTTATATACACCAAATTACAAACCAGAAACCCACCATAAAAGGGGATCGTTAACAAAATAAAAACAAACTTAAACAATTTGAAATAAGGATAGAATGTGATCAGATCAAATCTCCTATAATCTCTACACTCCTATAATCTCTACATTCCCCCTCAAGTTGAACGGTGGATGTTTAACACGTTCAACTTGGAAACCAGATTGAGAAACTGAAAGCCTTTCCTAAAGGCTTTGTGAAGATGTCTGCCAACTGTAGAGATGATAAAACTTTAGCTACTTGTATCACACCAAGCTGAATTTCTCCCTTATAAAATGGCAATCGATCTCTATATGTTTTGTTCTTTCATGAAAAACAGGATTAGAAGCTATATGTAGGGCTGCCTGGTTATTACAAAACAAGACAGTCGGTTTGTCGTAGGGAACACAAAGAGTCTTTAAGAGAGATCTCAACCAAACAATTTCAGAGCATGCAGAAGCCATGGACCTATACTCAGCCTGTGCAGAAGAACGAGAAACAGTAGTTTGCTTCTTGGTGCGCTAAGAAACAACAGAAAAACCAAGGAAAGAAATATAACCTGATGTAGAACGCCTGGTATCGTTACAACCTGCCCAATCTGAGTCACAATAAACTCGAAGATCTAAAGAGGATTTCGAGGGGAGAAGAATACCTTGCCCGGGTGTCTGTTTCAAATATCTGAGAATTCAAATAGCTGTATCAAAGTGAGGGCGACAAGGTTTACTCACAAACTGACTCAATAGACTATCTGGCCGAGTAACTTGCAAATAAAGAAATCTTCCGATAAGTCTTATGTAGACAGTAGGGTCTTCTAATACTTCGCCTTCATATCTAGAAAGAGAGATGTTGGAATCCATGGAAAACTGGCAAGGCTTTGAATTAAGGAGTCCCATATCTTCTAATATCTCTAGAGTGTACTTTCGTTGAGACAACACAATTCTCTTAGAAGAACGAGCCACCTCAATTCCGAAGATGAATTTTAAGGGACCGAGGTCTTTAATATAAAACTGCTTATTGAGAAGATCTTTAAGAGATGAAATTCCATTGGAGTCATTGCCAGTGATCACAATATCATCCACGTAGACCAAAACAACTATAAAACTGGATGCTTTTCCTTTTGATTGAACATAACCTGCAGAGAGAAGAACATTAGAAAATTTCTGGAACCACATCCGTGAGGCCTGTTTCAGACCATATAAAGAACGGTGGAGCTTGCAGACCATATTCTCCCAATTTCTATCAAATCCGGGTGGAAGAGACATATAAACCTCCTCATCTAAGTCCTCATGTAAGAAGGCATTATGGACATTCATCTGGCGGGGAGGCCACCCACAAACAGAGGTAATGGAGATTAGGCAATGAACAGTAACAAGCTTAGCCACCGGGGCAAAAGTATCATGGTAATCAAGACCCTCCATCTGTGTGAAACCTTTAGCAACCAGCCGGGCCTTATATCTCTCTATAGAACCATTAGAGTTGTGTTTAATTTTATAGACCCAACAACAACCAATTGCCTTCTTACCTGCCAGCAACGGAACGAGAGACCAAATCTTGTTTTGTTCCAGAGCTTTGAATTCAGCAGACATGGCATCTTGCCAGAGGGGATCTTGCGCAGCCTGAGTGAATGAAATAGGTTCTGACAGAGAGAAAATTGAGGCTACAGAGGAACGGTGAATAGAAGAAAGGCGAGAATATGAAACTGAATTCTCTAAAGGAAATGAAATACCTTGACGAGTGGAGGCACAAGAGTGGGAAGACATGGCTGCTGCATTACAATGAAAGTCCTTCAGATAGGATGACGGCTTGCTAACACGTTTTCTGGGTAATGCAAGAGGAACAGTGGCTGAAGCAGGAGAGGAGGAAACAAGAGATGGAGATGGGACTGAATCATGCGAAAGGGATGGGTCATTGTTGGTAAGCGGGGTTGGATCCAAGAGATTCTCCTGAGAGATGGGAGAAGACGGGTGAGGGTGTGTGAAGGGGGTTAGGGTCAAGAAACGAGTCGTCTAGCATAATGGGTTTAGGCAGTGGGGTAGGGTTGGGTTGAAAAATAAAATCGGATGAAATAGACGATTGAGTAGCAAATGGAAAGATGGATTCTTGAAAGACAACGTCTCTGCTAGTGAAAATCATTTTAGAGTTCCAGTCATATAATTTATAACCTTTTTGGGAAAACGGATAACCAATAAAAATGCATTTGCGAGCCCTGGGGAAAAACTTACAACGAGAGGAAGATGCTAAAATGGTTGCAAAAGCAAGACAGCCAAACACACGAAGATGTTGATAGGTTGGGGGATGACCAAACAATCACTCATAAGGAGTGATATTGGAAAGGACAGAAGAAGGCAATCTATTAATGAGATAAGCGGCAGTTAATATGCATTCACCCCAAAACTCTATGGGAAGGATGGACTGAAAACGAAGAGCACGAGCAGCATTGAGGAGATCCTTGTGCTTTCGTTCAGCAATGCCATTTTGTTGAGGGGTGCCAACACACGAGGTTTGATGAATAACACCATGTCTAGCAAAATATGGCCTAAGGTGAATAAATTCAGGTCCATTGTCAGACCTAAGCTGTTTAATGGTCGCATGAAATTGAGTTGAAACCAATTTGAAAAAGAATGACAAAATAGTTTTAACTACAGATTTTTGAGACATCAAATAGATTTAGGTACATCTGGTAAAGTCATCAACAATTGTCAAAAAATATCTAGATCCACATAGAGATGAAGTGTGATAAGGACCCTAGATATCAACATGGATTAAATCAAAAGCATTTGAAGAAACTGAAACACTTTATTAAAGGATAAACGTGTTTGTTTGGCTAATGGACAAACAGTACAGAAAATGATTAACATAATTCAAGTTCAAAAAGGATAAGTGTTTTGATGAGGCATGGCCAAAACGCTGATGTAATAAAACAAAATTATTAGGAAATCCAGAAACTGTGTTGGCAGTGGTCAACTTATTGAAGGGACTTGCAAAGTAATACAAGCTAGCACGCTGTTCACCCGCTCCAATCCTCTTGTTCATCTTCAGGTCCTGAAAAAAAAAACATGAACCAGGGTAAAAATGAGCAGAACAATGAGAAGAAGTGACAAGTTTTCTAATAGAGATAAGATTAAATTTAAAAGAAGGAACACAAAAAACATTAGAAAGAGTAATAGAGTTATTTAACTTCACAGTGCCAACGTGGAAAACTGAGGCACAAGAACCATTAGGCAAATTAACATAAAAGGGAGCAGTGAATTTGATAGAAGAAAAAAATAAAGAAGGATCAGAAATTACATGATGGGTAGCCCCAGAGTCAATGATCCAATGTATGAGGGCATTGAAAGATGGAAAAGAAATACTAAGTTGAGTACCTGTCATGTTCACAGAGGGCTTTGCATTACCAGACTGAAAAAAATGTCATCATGTGTTGAAACAATTCTGGGGTTAAACCAGGGGGCATGGCAGTCGAAGTGCGGGCAAGTTAATTGGTGATGGTAGCAATGGGACGGTATGTGACGGTCGGTGAAGCCTGTGACCGGGAGATGCAAGTTTGGGGTGTAGACGATAGCATCGATCTATGAGGTGCCCCTTCCCATTACAGTGGGAACATGTGCCACGGAAAGACTTGTCCTTGCCATATGTACTGTTGCATGAAGAAGAGGTGCCGGTTCCGGACTGCTTCTGGCTGGAGACGGCCATAGCTGTTAAATTTGGCGATGAGGGTGTCACCGTCTCCATGATAATCCATTGTTACTCCTCTTGGATCAATAAAGAATAAGCCCGATTGAGGTTAGGCAGAGGATCCATTAGCAAAATATTGCTACGAGTAACAAAGTGAGCATCATCAAGATCCGTGAGGAACTGAGTAAGCCGTTCATGCTGAAAATAATTTTGAAAAGCTGTGAAAGAGCCACAGGAACATGAAGGGAACACAAGAATATGAGTTAGTTCATCCCAAAAAGCCTTGAGACGAGTAAAATAATCCGAAATAAGAGCTGAATCTTGCCGACAAAGGGCAATGTCCCGACGAAGTTGATAGATGCGGGGAGAATTGCTTTGAGCAAAGCGATCAAGAAGGTCCATCCGAATGGCGCGGCTTGTAGGGACATAAACCACGATGTTGGCAATTTCAGGAGAAAGGGCGTTTATGAGACAGGACTTCACCATGGCGTCACAACAAATCCACGAAGCAAAAGAAGCATCTGTTGAGGCAGGCTTGGGGAGAGATCCATCAATGAAGCCAAGTTAATTTTGCGCAGACAACGCAGTATGAATGGAACGGCTCCAGGTGGGGTAATTTGAGGAGGTTAGAACATGGGTTACAAGTACTGTGCCAGGAGTGGCAGAGTGATGGAGGTGAAGGGGATCATTGGAGGAAGAAGGAGTGGGTACAATTACTGTGCCAGGAGTGGCAGAGTGAGGGAGGTGGAGGGGATCATTGGAGGAAGGAGGAGGATCAGAGGCCATGGAAAAAAAACTCTAAAGCTCTGATACCATAAACAGATTGAATGTGTGGTTATATTTCATTGAATACACAATGGTTTATATACACCAAATTACAAACAGAAACCCACCATAAAACGGGTTGGTTAACAAAATAAAAACAAACTTAAACAATTTGAAATAAGGTTAGAATGTGATAAGATCAAATCTCCTATAATCTCCGCACTCCTCCTATAATCTCTACAATAAATAGTTTTTAAAATTTCCTTAAAAAAAGGAATGTTACATAATGACCAGCAAGAATACTTTAGAGCAAGTAATTGGATATATACTACTCAATCTTGAAATTAAAATTGCAACTTTGAGCCAATACTTCAAATTTCTTAATTGTATCTATAATTGCAAAGAAACGTTTCCTTCCTTCCCTAAGTCATACCTTCCATGGACAATGACTGATTGATAATTCAGACATGGCAATCTAACACAAAAAAGAAACGTTTCCTTCCTTCCCTAAGTCATACCTTACATATAGTTGGGTATTGTGAAGTTGACATACATCTATAATGAAAGTTCACGTAAATACTGACCGGTGATAGCCACAAAGCTGCAGTTTGCATATCAAAACGAGGCATATATAGTACTGTTTCCCCAAAATCTTCCTCCAGTTTTCTATAGATCTCCTTATCACTTTTACCAGACTTGATCTCATCTCGGATCAACTGCAAACAAAAAAAATTGAAAGACAACAATTAATGCATTATATGAATGTCGATTATGCAATTTCACCAACAATAAATTAACTATAATTTTACCAGCAACTTTGTTTTTTTGTTTGTAACCCATCTCTTACGACAAATACAGCTCCAAACACACTATCTCACCATCAACAATAGTTGCTCGCTCATGAAATCCCTTGGTTAAAGATACTCTTAATGATTCTCCAAATAGATTACCACCATAAGTTAATGATTTCAATTAATTCTTTCTAGAAGCTATGTTAAAATATTTGTTTGTTATGATATCCGGTAACACTATGATTTAAATGACGAGTTTTGGATATTCCAACCTATGCGAGAAATGGTTGAAAAACTGTATGATTTGTAGCAATATAACTAAACGGTTTCTTGAGTCACAAGATTTTTTATCCAAAAGGACGATCCAATCATTCATCTCGGTCTAGAGGTCTAGGTTCAAATGTATTCAGAAATTCCCACTTGAAGAGCATGTGGTTTCTTTATTTATGCTATCCAAAACCTTTTATTCTGCAATCCTCGATGCTTGGGTAAAACTGAATATACATGTTTCTAGCCTATAATCTTTATCTAATGCATTTCAAAGTGAATGGAGAGGGCTGTTTCCACAGTAACTATGCATAAAGACAGTAAATTACACATTAGATTAAATTAAGTAATATCAAAATATATTTTGTTCATAGTATGTTATGAAAATCATGTTTGGTGGCATAATCTTTCTATTTAACTTCGATAGATACATTCATAACCAACAAGCTAGTAGTTCAGACACCAACCACCCTCACTCCTACAAAAGTTAAGTACTAGATCTGTGTAACTTAGTTTTAGACTTGTTTTGGTCAACATTAAGTCTTCAGATAGGATCATGTCATGATTTTCAATCCATAACTTGATTAGGAAGGTAGGATTGCATATCTTACAGAAAGATAAATATTTCAGTAATTAACTTCTAAACCCTTCGATTCCAGAAGAGAAGACGTGTGTGACACACCCAAGAAGTCTATAGGATAAATTGTTATCGTTTACACTTTACACAAAGATATGCATTCAACAGTTAAAGTATACTGTTCCATAATGCATTTTTAGTAGACTTTTTTGGAAACCCAATTTGCATTATTACTTGATATCGGAAGTAGCATCCTTTAGTGAGTGGTTTTACAATAGTATTCCTTCTGGTATAATATACTTTTTTTTTATAACGAGGACAGAGTCTTAGACTCTAGCCCAATATTATTAATAACCAAAAAAGTTATACACAGGGATACAATTTCACAGAGAGAGCATAACTATAAGCAAAAGAAACGACGCGAATGCAACCACAACTCAAAAGAACAGAAAGCTCAGCAATGGAGCGCATTGCCAAACCGACACGTCGCCACGCGTTGCATTATTACTTGATATTATACACTTCTGGTATAATATACAAATAAATCAGTTCTTGAAAAGAAAGAGACAATTTACAAATGTTCAACAACTTATAGGTCATTCAATTTGCACAAGAGTGAATGTATATAAATCCATATCTACCGAAAATTTCGCGTATCATTCGCCTCCCCCTCCTCCCCACAACCAAATAAGTTTATTAGTGATCAAAATTCAATGACAATACATGGCATTGGAACCTAAAATGTCATACACCAAAGAGGACGAAACTGAACAACAAAAGGAAGAGAGGCACCTTTCTCAGAAGAATGGCAACATCAGCTTGGGAATCTTCAATGGACTGACTCCCACACTCGGTACACCGAACATTGTGACTAATGTTTCTCGCTCTCGCTTCCACTGTCTGTGCCTTCTTCACATCCTCTCCACTTGCCATCACTCAGTTAACAAGCTCAACTACAAAAAGGTGGAAAAAAAATTATTTCCATTTTCCTACTGACATTCAACAAAAACATTTCAAATAAGTAGAAAGATGGTATGTCAACTAACTTAAACCCCTAAGGGGCATTTTATCAAGCAGTTGGCATTCAGAAAAATGCTCCTAAGCAGCATGTTCATTTTTGAGTTTACAGGAGCATTGTCTCAAACAGGTTGGGTGCCAAATAAAGAAGTCGTGATTTGCGAGAATCAAAGGGTACTGAATAACATTATGGAAACCCATCTGTTGTGTCTGAGAGAGAATAGATACGAGTATGACTAATTGACCATCAACAGAACTGAAAGCAAGAAACTCACCAGACCCTCGTTTTTTGTCCCATGTTTTTCTTCTTCTTCTTTATTTTATTTGGAGTTTTTATTTTTTATTTTTTAGGTGATTGAGTCGAGTGATGGCATTAGCGGTGTGCACCAGGTCGGTACCCGAACCAGATTTGGTGGGTTTAAATAAGCAGTAGCAGTTTCACAGTTACCCGTGATCTGGATCTGACCCATGCTTGACACGGACCGACATTGGCCTGGAACCGACCCGAGACGGGTAGGTTCACATGATGTTAGACCCGACCCGATTCGACCCGTGAACCGGATAGTAGAACAATAACTTAAATTTTAGTATATTAGAACATAGATATTGTATGTGTTTAAAAATATTAATATTTTTTGGATAGAAAATAAAGTTTAATAGGTTAATCTAATCTAATCTAGTAGTATAATGGGAGAGTTGGGGTTGTCATTTGTAGACAAACAAATATGTGCATCGCCCGTGCATAATTAATATAAACGATATTTCAGATTCTAGGCCAAACTATGTTACAGTTTTTACTTTTAAAAAATATATTTATTAAGACGTGCATTTGCACGTGTAAATTACTAGTATAACTTAATGGAGAGTATGCAATCTTTTCTTTTACTCCCAATTTGCATCTTATACTCTTTATATTGTAAAATCAACTTATTTACATTCATTTACATATTAATTAGTTTTACTTTCACTTTCTCTATGTAAATAATTCCTGTGATCCTCTAGAGAAAAAAATATGTTATGAATTTGAATATTGAAATCTTTAGGAAACATTGAAAAATAAAATTATTTTCGTGTATTTTTGAATTCGTTAGGTACCCCGGAAATGATAGTGTAGTGCCCCGAATTTTCAATAAATAAAATTAGAAATAAGTGACACAATATCCAGAATCAACTTCAATGTAATCCAAACACAGGAAAAAAATTAAAGCTGTTATTACATCAGTTCTTTCTTACATTTGCACAGCGAAAAAATTAAATATATTTATTACAAAACAATCCAACACTTAAATTTTAATCATCTCAAACCAAGCTTCCACATTACTGGGGCAACTCACTTGCAAATCCTGTAAAATAACTGAAGAGTGAGAACGTCAGTTGAAGGCAACTGACGCAATACTATAGTAATAGCAATCTTCCAATGTCTCACAATCACAAACTTGCCACATAATATGAAATAAAATAAGAATGAAAGATTCAATAAACAACAAGTGAAACTAAACTAAGTAAGTGTGTGTTTAAAAAACAAAAAAAAAATGCATTAAAACAATGTTCAAGAAGACACAATGCACACGATGATTTTCTAATGCATACCTGTCGGATTCTATGCATCCCATTCTATATAGGTCCGTTGCAAGCCTGTATCGTTCTCCACTTTATAGGGTTCAATCCCTTGATATGCAACTTACTATCATGACTACTACAAGATTTAGACATTTTGCAAGTATTGGCTCTCGCCCTTGAAATACTGGAGACCAATCACATTCCATGGATCATTTTGTGGCCTATTTCATCCATCGTCTCGGAATACTGGGGACTGTCTCACTCCGCAGGTCATTCTGGAGCCCTCATTGCACAAATATCCCATGAGCATCGCACTCGTCCCGGAATACTGGAGATCAATCCTACTCCGTGGATCATTCTGTGGCCTATTTCATCCATCGTCTCAGAATAATTCAGATTATCTCACTCCGCAGATCATTCTGGGGTCAATAACTCACGTTTGCTCTTGTTTCATCATATCACCATCTAGTGCCTGTCATTATGCATACAAATAAGTAACCCGAGCCACCTATAGCTAACTCCACCCTACTGGACTTAAACCCACAAAACTAGGAACACTAGCCCTCCCTGGCCAATTCCCACAATCAAATAATTCACTGCTAGTAATTCGGGGTCCTGCTCAACCTCTAGTGCACACAACACAAAAATCGCCAACTTCCTAGGGTCTACAACATAACTCTAATCTCAAATCAAACCCAACTTGGTTCGATAATACGAGATATTCTTTCATATATGGAAAACAAATTCAACTTACGGAAATTCTTTAAACTCAACTTTTTGAATCTCACATTCCATTCATTCGTAAAGTTCAATTCATTCAATCTCAACTGAAACAGTTCACTTAAATATATGGGATCTCATCCTCCAAAATATGAAATTTTATAGTTTCTAAAATATGAAATATATCCTCTTTAAAACTGAGAATAACTCTTAAAATTTCGAAATAAAGTTTCTAAAATTTTATAGTTGTCTACTAGAATTCGGTGGACTTCGAAGTTCGCCATGACAGCGCACAATTCCTTCGAGGGATTTTGTGGTTTGTTTGGATGTAAAGAAGCTGGCAGCGCATAATTCCTTTCGGGGGATTTTGTGGTTTATTTGGATGTAAAGAAGTTGGCAGTGCACAAGAGTAGCAACGGGTGCAATACTGTTCACACACCCATTAAGATTACTGTAAGCAACAAAACTTCATTTTCGATGATTACAAGCAAAGTTTTACTTGAATCACAATTGTATCTAGAATAGACTAATTAGGAGTGGAAACACGACCCTATGCACACACTCGCTCATAGCTGGCCAGCTGGGTCTTTATCGCAACAACATCCACTTTGTGGTTTGTTTTGATGTAAAAGGGCTGCAAAAAAATTTTGTGGCTTTTTTGGATGTAAGAGCATCCACAATCGTCTGCCTTCTCATGCGGAATCTCCTTGGAAGTTGGAAGTACTCCTCTCCTAACACTACTCCCAGTCAAGGACACCATCAGCAAGAATCAATCTCTGCTATGCATGGTGACAGACTTTCTAAAGCGCGAAGTCTCAGCAAACAACCTACTTAACGCCCTCAAGGAGAAATTTGTTGATCGAGTTGAAGGAGTTTATGGAGATTGAGGATGCTGCTCCTCTTACAAGTGATCAGTTTACCTTGACACGAGAGAAACTCTTAGGTAAGATAACTCATAAAATATATGAAATAAAAAGGAAACTAAGAAAGTCAAAGAAATTGAAGAAGATGGCCAAAATTGTTGTGAAAGTAGCCTTTGTTACAGTTTCGGTGGTGCCAATTGTTATGGTTGCCCTGTCAATGCCGGCAGCCGTCACGACAAGCATTCCAATAGTGAGCAACCTCATTACGGCAAGTGGAACGTGGTTGGATTCGGCATGGGCCAGTCATTTGGAGGGTTTGAAGGGAGAGAATGATGCACTATTGGCGATGCACAATAGACTGCTGGAGGTTAGGATCACTCAAGAGTTGGTGAGCATATGTGAGATGGTCAATCAGCTAAAGATGAATAATGGGTTGATTCACACGAGGAGGCTTGCGATAGATTCTGACGTGGAGGAGGTAGCAATATTGAACGAAATCAAGAGGAATATTGTGAAGGATACTAAAGATATGGAGATGCGGGTGGAAGGTTGTAATGGTGCAATTCGAAAGACGGTTAGTGACTTGTTGAAGATTATTGTAGAATAGTAAGTATTGCATGTACAAAACTTCAGAACGATATATAGCATGTTGAATGTGGTTTTGATGTTTCTTGTGATTAGTTGAGATTATGTGCATAGATTTTATTTTATTTTATTTTATTTTTAAGGGCAGAACTAAGTGTCACGTAGTAAGTTCAACGACGACCATCTCTAAAATTTATGGGGGCCGCCAACTTTAGAATTCAATATCCTAAATAAGTGAAGATTTCTGATTCATTAACACCATATATTCACTAACACCATCCACATGCAGCATCAACATGGTGAGGCCAGCACAAGCTGAGCCACTGCCTTTAGATGAGGAGGTATGCCTTCTCATGAGGAATCTCCTTGGAAGTTGGAAGTACTCCTCTCCCAACACTACTCCCAATCAAGGACACCATCAGTAAGAATCAATCTCTGCTATGCATGGTGACAAACTTTCTAAAGAGCGAAGTCTCAGCAAACAACCTACTCAACGCCCTCAAGGAGAAATTTGTTGATCGGGTTGAAGGAGTTTATGGAGATTGAGGATGCTGCTCCTCTTACAAGTGATCAGTTTACCTTTACACGAGAGAAACTCTGAGGTAAGATAACTCGTAAAATATATGAAATCAAAAGGAAACTAAGAAAGTCAAAGAAATTGAAGAAGATGGCCAAAATTGTTGTGAAAGTAGCCTTTGTTACAGTTTCGATGGTGCCAATTGTTCTGGTTGCCATGTCAATGCCGGCAGCCATCATGACGAGCATTCCAATAGTGAACAACCTCATTATGGCAAGTGGAACGTGGTTGGATTCGGCGTGGGCCAGTCATTTGGAGGGTTTGAAGGGAGAGAAGGATGCACTGTTGGCGATGCACAATAGACTGCTGGAGGTTAGGATCACTCAAGAGTTGGGGAGCATATGTGAAATGGTCAATCAGCTAAAGATGAGCAATGTGTTGATTCACACGAGGAGGCTTGCGATAGATTCTGACATGGAGGAGGTAGCAATATTGAACGAAATTAAGAGGAATATTGTGAACGATACTGAAGAGATGGAGATGTGGGTGGAAGCTTGTAATGGTGCAATTCGAAAGACGGTTAGTGACTTGTTGAAGATTATTGTAGAATAGTAAATATTGCATGTACGTAAAAACTTCAGAAGGATATATAACATGTTGAATGTGGTTTTGATGTTTCTTGTGATTAGTTGAGATTATGTGCATAGATTTTATTTTATTTTATTTTATTTTTAAGGGCAGAACTAAGTGTCACATCGTAAGTTCAACGACGGCCACCTCTGAAATTTATAGGGGCCAACTTTAGAATTCAATATCCTAAATAAGTGAAGATTTTTGATTCATTAACACCATATATTCATTAACACCATCCACATGCAGCATCAACATGGTGAGGCCAGCACATGCTGAGCCACTGCCTTTAGATGGGGAGGTCTGCCTTCTCATGCGGAATCTCCTTGGAAGTTGGAAGTACTCCTCTCCTAACACTACTCTCAATCTAGGACATCTTCTGCAAGAATCAATCTCTGCTATGCATGGTGACAAACTTTCTAAAGAGCGAAGTCTCAGCAAACAACCTACTCAACGCCCTCAAGGAGAAATTTGTTGATCGAGTTGAAGGAGTTTATGGAGATTGAGGATGCTGCTCCTCTTACAAGTGATCAGTTTACCTTTACACGAGAGAAACTCTGAGGTAAGATAACTCGTAAAATATATGAAATCAAAAGGAAACTAAGAAAGTCAAAGAAATTGAAGAAGATGGCCAAAATTGTTGTGAAAGTAGCCTTTGGTACAGTTTCGGTGGTGCCAATTGTTCTGGTTGCCATGTCAATGCCGGCAGCCATCACGACGAGCATTCCAATAGTGAACAACCTCATTATGGCAAGTGGAACATGGTTGGATTCGGCGTGGGC
This sequence comes from Hemerocallis citrina, assembly GCA_017893485.1. Classification (NCBI taxonomy): domain Eukaryota; kingdom Viridiplantae; phylum Streptophyta; class Magnoliopsida; order Asparagales; family Asphodelaceae; genus Hemerocallis; species Hemerocallis citrina. The sequence continues at coordinate 11,373,847 of CM030364.1, read as the reverse complement.
CAGTCATTTGGAGGGTTTGAAGGGAGAGAAGGATGCACTGTTGGCGATGCACAATAGACTGCTGGAGGTTAGGATCACTCAAGAGTTGGTGAGCATATGTGAGATGGTCAATCGGCTAAAGATGAACAATGGGTTGATTCACACGAGGTGGCTTGCGATAGATTCTGACGTGGAGGAGTTAGCAATATTGAACGAAATTAAGAGGAATATTGTGAAGGATACTAAAGAGATGGAGATGCGGGTGGAAGCTTGTAATGGTGAAATTCGAAAGACAGTTAGTGACTTGTTGAAGATTATTGTAGAATAGTAAATATTGCATGTACGTAAAAACTTCAGAAGGATATATAGCATGTTGAATGTGGTTTTGATGTTTCTTGTGATTAGTTGAGATTATGTGCATACATTTTATTTTATTTTATTTTATTTTATTTTATTTTTAAGGGCAGAACTAAGTGTCATGTCGTAAGTTCAACGACGGCCACCTCTAGAATTTATGGGGCCTAACTTTAGAATTCAATATCCTAAATAAGTGAATATTTTTGATTCATTAATACCATATATTCATTAACACCATCCACATGCAGCATCAACATGGTGAGGCTAGCACAAGCTAAGCCACTGCCTTTAGATGAGGAGGCCTGCCTTCTCATGTTGAATCTCGGAAGTTGGATGTATTCCGCTCCCAATACTACTCCCAATCAAGGACACCATCAGCAAGAATCAATCTCTGCTATGCATGGTGACAGACTTTCTAAAGAGCGAAGTCTCAGCAAACAACATACTCAATGCCCTCAAGGAGAAATTTGTTGATCGAGTTGAAGGAGTTTATAGAGATTGAGGATGCTGCTCCTCTTACAAGTGATCAGTTTACCTTGACACGAGAGAAACTCTTAGGTAAGATAACTCGTAAAATATATGAAATCAAAAGGAAACTAAGAAAGTCAAAGAAATTGAAGAAGATGGCCAAAATTGTTATAAAAGTAGCCTTTGTTACAGTTTCGGTGGTGCCAATTGTTCTGGTTGCCCTGTCAATGCCGGCAGCCGTTACGACGAGCATTCCAATAGTGAACAACCTCATTACGGCAGGTGGAACGTGGTTGGATTCGGTGTGGGCCAGTCATTTGGAGGGTTTGAAGGAAGAGAAGGATGCACTGTAGGCGATGCACAATAGACAGGTGGAGGTTAGGATTATTGAAATCAGAATTGGGAAAAAATCATATTTTCTTGTTGTTATATTTCTTTGCTGTATACATCTATATATACGAATTACATTCTTGGAGAAGAAGAAAAGAGATTGAGAGAAGATTGGGGAGATGAGAGATTTAGGAAATCTGTTTCCTATATATTAGGAAACAAAATATACTATTACTATATTTCAATACTCCCCCTCAAGTTGGTACATAGATATCGAACATGCCCAATTTGTCAACAAATTTCAAGAAGAGCCGAGTCAAAACAGCCTTGGTTAGGATATCTGCGAGTTGATCTTCTGACTTCACTTTGGATATCTCAATAACTTTCTCATCTAATTTTTCTTTGATGAAGAATCTGTCCACCTCTACATGTTTCGTCTTATCATGTTGAACTGGATTAGCTGCAATATCACACGCCGCTTGACTGTCACAATACACCTTCATAGGTTCCTTTGGACCACAACCTAAGTCCTGCAACAGGAGTTTCAGCCATAAAGCTTCTGTTATACTTAAAGCTACTCCGCGATACACAACCTCTACACTAGAGCGTGCAACAACATTTTGCTTCTTGCTTCTCTATGTAACTAAATTTCCTCCAACAAAGGTGAAATATCCTGAAGTGGAGCGCTTATTGATTGTAGATCCTGCCCAATCAGCATCAGTATATGCCTCATCCTTCAAGTGACCGTGTTTCGCAAATAAGACTCCTTTTCCTGGGGCTGACTTAATGTATCTCATAATTCTCATTACTGTGTCCATATGTTGTTCCCGAGGCGCATGCATAAACTGACTTAACACACTTAAAATATATGACAAATCTGGCCGTGTATGTGCAAGATACATTAGTCATCCAACTAATCTATGATATCTTTCCTTATCACAAGGCACTTGATCAGCTTCGGTGCATAGTTTCAGTCCTTCTTCCAATGGTGTACTAATCGGTTGACAAGCGGACATTCCAGTTTCCTTCAATAAATCCAGAGCATATTTTCTTTGAGAAAGAAATATCCCCTTTCTTCAGCGAGAAACTTCAATACCAAGGAAGTATCTCAGATGACCATGATCTTTCATTTCGAACTCTTGTGACAAGTAGTTCTTTAATGCCTTCATTCTCTTCAGGATCATCTCCAGTTACTATCATATCATCAACATAAATAATGAGAGCAGTAATTTTACCTTCTTTCCTTTTTAGGAATAGAGTATGATCAGAATTACTCTGATCGTATCCGAATGTCTTCATTGATTTTGTAAATCTCTCAAACCAGGCTCTTGGCGACTGCTTCAGTCCATACAATGCTTTCTTCAGACGACATACTTTGTTGCTGTGTTGGACTGGTCTGTTCGACCCTGGTAGAAGATCCATATAGACTTCTTCTGTCAATTCCCCATGCAAAAATGCATTTCTTTACATCAAATTGCTCCAACGGCCAATCAAGATTGGCAGCAAGTATCAGTAAGACTTGAACAGTATTGAATTTTGCCACCGGTACAAATGTATCTTCATAATCAACTCCATGCATTTGAGTGTACCCTTTGGCAACCAGCCTTGCTTTGTATCGCTCTATTGAACCATCAGACTTATACTTCACTGTATAAATCCATCTGCATCCTACTGGCTTCTTTCCTGCTGGCAGTTTGACTATCTCCCAAGTCTCGTTCTTTTTCAAGGATTTCATCTCCTCATCCATAGCTGCTTTCCACCTTGGATCAGTAAGGGCTTCCTGCACACTATTAGGAATAGATACAGTAGATAATTGATTTATAAATGACTTATTTGATTCCGACAAGCGGTGAGTGGATACATAATTTCTCATGAGATATTTGACATTACCAGTGGGATTAGGTTCATAAGTGGGTTTTGGAATACCTCTATTAGTACGGTACGGGAGTTCTCTTCTAGGAAGTTCGGACAATGATGACGATTGGTTTTGGGGTTCTAACGGTTCACTCTCACTGAAATTCGGTACTGGTTGCAATTCTTCAAGAGGGTCTTCTTGCAGTTCTTCATGAGCATCTTCCTCCCTTGCTAGATCTTCATTCAAGTGTTCGCCATTATTTGTATCCAATTGTTCGTTCTGCCTGACAATTACTTCATCATACCCAAGAGTCTGAACTTCACTTCGGTACTCCCCCTGAAGTTCAGTCGTAGAAGAAGAAAAATACATCTCATGTTCATGGAACACCACATCCATAGTCACAAACATCCGTTGAGTTGGTGGGTGATAGCAACGATATCCTTTCTGATTCATTGCATATCCCACAAAAACACATTTTACTGCTCGGGGGGTTAACTTATTCCGCTCGTGTTGATGTAGGTGAACAAATGCGACACACCCAAACACATGAGGTGGCAGGTTGACAACAGTTGGTGCATCCACAGCATTAGTTAGTGCTTGAAGTGGCGTGCTGAAGTTCAGGATACGAGAAGGGACTCTGTTGATTAGGTATGCTGCAGAGGTAAGAGCTTCCCCCCAATACAAGAGTGGGAGATTTCCATAAATAAGTGAAGCACGGACTACTTCAAGCAAGTGTCTGTTCTTCCTTTCGGCTACACCATTTTGTTGAGGAGTATATGAACATGTAGTCTGGTGAACAATTCCATGTTCCACCAAATATTGTTGTAGATCTATATTCAGGTACTCACCACCATTGTCACTTCTGAGAACTTGAATGTGTGCTTTATATTGAATCATAACCTGCTTATGGAATTTTTGAAATAAACTACTAACTTCTCCTTTGGATTTCATCAAACAAATCCAAGTTATACGAGTGCAGTCATCAATAAATGTCACAAACCATTTAGCTCCTTCAATAGTGGTACTTCTAGATGGACCCCAAACATCAGAATGAATAATCATAAATGGAATCGTGCTTTTATTCATATTGCAATGAAAAGAAACACGGTGACTTTTTGCTAGTTCACATACATCACAACGAAAACTAGAAATATCCAACTTCAAAAATAAACTGGGAAATAATTTAAGCAAATAGCCAAACGAAGCATGTCCTAGACGTCGGTGCCACAACCAAATTTCTGAATGCTTCTCCCTCTCGGAATTATTAATGGCAAGAGCTTGAGTCAACCTTTTTGAACTCTCAGAAACCAAATCCAGATAATAGAGTTTTCCACGTCTAACCCCATAACCAATCGTCCTGCGAGTCCGAATATCTTTAAAGACACAAAAGAAGGCCAAAAAACAATAATACAATGCAGGGTATTAGTAATTTGGGTGATAGATAACAGATTAAAATTTAAGGATGGGACAACTAGTACTGTGTCTAATGTAAGATCTTTTGTGAGGGATATGAAACCTTCGCCAGTAACAGGGGCAGGATTACCATTGGCAGTGGATACTGTGGATTTAGTGGATGGGTGTAAGGTTTTAATTTGTCTAGAATCAAAAGTCATATGATCGGTAGCACCAGAATCAATTATTCATGGATTATTCATAACAGATGCAGAAATATTAAAAGCCTTACCATCGTTACCTGAAGCTGTAACCACTGCGGAGGTTTGTTCAATGCTCTTCCGAGCCCCTTTAGCAATTCCAACAGCTACAGTGGATATCTTCTTCCGAGAATCTCTGCTGTGATCCCAGTCATGCGGGTAGCCGATAATCTGATAGCAACGAGCTTTCGTGTGCCCAGTTTTGCCACATTGGGTACACTTCCTTGACTCATAAGTAGATTGATTGAAGCCCTTAGAAATGCGTGCAGATGATCGAGACTGACCTGCAAGACTTTTGAATGGATGTGGCCGAGCCACCATTGCAGCTACATCAGAAGATTCAGAGGAGCTGTTCATGGTGCTTTGTTGACGAGCCTCCCGTCGATTATATATGCGTAGGATGCCTCAAGATCAAGTACAGGATCTTTTCGCAAAATTTCTCCTCGAACCTGCTTAAACTCAGCATCTAATCCAGCAAAAAAAATATGAACCCGCAAGCGGTCGATTGATTTCTTATATGTTTGGACAACGTCAGGATTCTTCATGATCACCTTATCTCGATGATCCAGTTCTTGAAAATTTTCAGTCAATTCTCCATAATAAATAGAAAGTGGCCTGCCATTTTGCCTTGCCGAAAAAGCTTTCTGGTTTAGAGCAAACACCTGAACCTCGTCGGTTCCATCATAGAATGCTTTTGCAAGAGCATCCCAAATATCACGGGCAGTTTTCAATCAAATGTATCTCTTCATGATCTCGGGTTTCATGGACATCAACAGCCAGCCTTTCACTTTCTGATTATCAGCATACCATTTGGCATAGGAAGCATCACTTTCAGCAGGAATTTTACTATCACCTTGAATTTACTGGATCTTTTCACGTCCAACAATATGCATCTCTGTTGCCGCTAAATTCGGTGTGGGGGCAAACAGATGAATTTGTGAGTTCTTGGGGAAACTGAATAGGAGAACCTGTATACCTGTTCCGTCGAACTCTGATCGTTGCTCCCGCCGTAGACCTGCAAAAAGTGCGAGACACCGGGGTTGTTCCCGGCGACGCACCCTCCGACGCTCAAGTCAGTAACCAGAATTGATTATGAAAGAGCGTTTAACTAGAGAAAGATTGATTACCTCTTAATGGAGATGGGTGAGGGGTATTTATAGGCGTCTTAGGGACTGGTTTTAGGAATGTAATCCCCGTGATTAGATAAGGAATATTCCTCGTAGTCAGATAAGGCATGTAATCTGATAAGGTATATTCCCTGTAATCAGTTAAGGAATTTAATCCCTAATCCCCCGTGAAGAGATAGACGTGAATCATGGCCGTCGATTTAGATCTAATCAGGGACTTTGATTGTATCTTGCTGGACCGGGCGTGCAGCGGGTTGGAACCCGTGCCCAGTTGAGGTGGATCAGTCTGTTATGTGAAATTACCATCTTGCCCCTGAGCTGTAGGATTCGTGCCCCATTTGGACGGTCTCGATTGAACCCCTATTTTTGGCCACATCACGAGCCCCCCACTCCTAAAGGCTGAGGGTGATCAGTCTTTGAGGAGTAGTTTGACTAACTCAGTGGCCAGTGGAGCTGTATCGTAGTCTGAATGGGTGATTTTTGAATCCTGGAGCGCGGGGGTAGGTTAGTTCCTCCTTTTTTGATGCCCTACGATGCTCCAAAGCTGTATCGAGTTTTTATCTATTTTTCCGGATTGTTTATTTAACTTTGCGATGTATTGGCTAATTGTTCGGGGGTTTTAACCGTATATTCTAGGCGATAATTGCTCGTTCGGTGGCTTGGAAATATCCCCCGAATTTTTAATTATTTCCTGGAATTTTTAGCTAATTTTCCCGAATTTTTAGCGATTTTTTGCAATTTTTTAAATAAGTAAAACGATTTAAATAAATAAAAATCAATTTTTAATACCTATTTATGGCGTGGCGTCATCTGGGCCTTCGATCAAGGCGGAGCGCGAGTTTCGGGACGATCAGACGATCCCTGTTCCTCGGAAGGATTTTTTCCCAAAAACGAGGGTCGGCACTCCGTCACCTCGTCTCGGAGGCGTGGCGCCGCGGCTCAAGGGGTCGGCACGTTTTTTTGCCAAAAACGAGGGTCGGTACCCCAGCGTCCCGGCTCGGAGGTGTAGCGCCGCGGCTCGAGGGATCGGCGACTTGGTTTGAAGGGTCGGTACCTCGGTTCGACGAATCCGAGGTACGTGGCATCATCTAGGCCGTCCATCTCCAGCGTGGATCCCCATAAAATGCTATCTTGTCGTTTTGTGGACGTGGCAAGATCTGGGTCGTCCATCATGACGAGCGCACTTTTCTACAAGATCTAACGGCTCATAAGGGTCGGAGCGTTTTTTGCCAAAAACGAGGGTCGGTACCCCAGCGTCCCGGCTCGGAGGTGTAGCGCCGTGGCTCGAGGGATCGGCGACTTGGTTTGAAGGGTCGGTACCTCGGTTCGGCGAATCCGAGGTACGTGGCATCATCTAGGCCGTCCATCTCCAGCGTGGATCCCCATAAAACGCTATCTTGTCGTTTTGTGGACGTGGCAAGATCTGGGTCGTCCATCATGACGAGCGCGCTTTTCTACAAGATCTAACGGCTCATAAGGGTCGGAGCGTTTTTTTGCCAAAAACGAGGGTCGGTACCCCGTCACCTCGGTTTGCATTCCTCTGCGCCGTTTTGCCGGGGGCTGAGTTGAGTGTTTTTTGGGTAAACTCAGTAGCTCGGTTACTAAGCCTTTCGTTCGATAGCTCGGCTCGTTAGACCGGTCCCCGAGTCGCTGCTTGTGTTTTTGAGGGTTCCGCCATTCCGTGTTAAGTAGCTCGGTTGCTCGGCTGAGCTGTTCGGTAGCTCGGCCGACCAAGCCGATGGCAGGCAGTTCGGAAGGTCTGCATGGACGGATCTGGGCCGTTCATCTTGGCACGCATCACGAGGATGGGGTTCAGATCACGAAAAAATGCTATCTTGTCGTTTTGTGGGCGTGGCGCAATCTGAACCGTCCATCAGATTCTGACGCGAATTTCGGAGAGATCCGACGGTGACTTTGCCTCGGGAGGATTTTTTGCCAAAAACGAGGGTCGGTATCTCGTCACCTCGGTTTGCATTCCTCCGCGCCGTTTCCCGGGAAACGAGTTGAGTGTTTTTGGGTCAACTCGGTAGCTCGGTTACTGAGCCTTTCGTTCGATAGCTCGGCTCGTTAGACCGGTGGCCGAGTCGTTACTTGTGTTTTTGAGGAGTTCCTTCATCTCTCGTACCGTCGCCCCCTTCTCACTGGGCGTTTTGGCTTCTTAGTGGGCCTTTGGGATTCCCAAGGAGGCCCGTTACCACTTGGGGTTATAAGTTACCATTTCTTCACCCCTGAGCTCATTTCTCACTTTTCACTCCACGATTTTACTTTTGTTCTCTAAGTCTTCTGCTAGCGGCGCTCTTGCTCCACGGTGTTGACGTTAGCTGTCGCGTTGGCCAGGCGATTTCCGGCGAGCATTTTCCGACCGTGAACGTCACTTCAAAGGTTAGTTTGCTTTTGCCTTTGCTTTTTCAAGAGATGTCAAGGGTTAGCTCGGGGAGTGGTACCTCGTCCTCAGGCGATGATAGCGCCGGGGAGAGGAGTAGGGCGGAAGCTCGAAGAAAGGGGAAACAGATGGCCGAACCGTTGGTTAGTGAGTCGAGGGTCGGGAAGAAGAGGAGGACGGGGGAGACCTCGCCCCCCATAGTGGGGGTGATTGTGGAGAACCCGAAGCGAGCCCCCGAGATGGGACAATATCCTTCTGTCCTGTCCGGGCATTCGGGAGTCAGGCAGTACGAGGGCGATCTTCTGGAGAAAGCGATCTACGGGAAGTCGAAGATCGTCGAGGAGCCTAGCCCGTTCCTTCACTCCGAAGCCGACGAGCTCACTTCGTCGTTGTCTGAGAAGGATCTTCTCCGGATCAGGAAGGCATTCGCTATCCCGTCGGAGTACAAGCTGATGGTCGCTGGCCCCGGGATGCGAGCAAACTCTAAGTTACCGTCGTCGGACATGTGCATGTTTGACGTCGACTCCTTGAACGCGGGACTGCGTTTCCCGCTGCACCCTTTCATACTCCAGATCCTCGGCTGGTATTGTCTCGCCCCTACTCAATTCAGTCCGAACACTTGGCGTCATGTGAACGCATTCTTGCTTCAGTGCCACCGAGCCGAGGTAACGCCGGACTTATCAGTTTTCTGGGGCCTGTATCGGATAAACAGGCAACACCAGACGGAGTACCGGTACTACTTGGGGCCGAGGAGAGGCGTTAGGATTGTAGAGAACCCCGACTCACTTAAGGGTTGGAGGGAGAAGTATTTTATCATAAGGAGTGAAGTGATTCGGCATATTCCGTCCCGGTGGAAGGTGGAGGTGCCGAAATTCGCGCGAAGCGACCCCGCACTATCTGAGGCCGAGGAGGATGTAGCGAGGAGGATCACGGCCCTTCCGGTACTGAGTTGGAGGGAGTTGACCGAAGAGGTGTTGTTCGGGTCCAGACTAAGCCCCATCGACCCGAGTACGCTCTTGACATCTCATTCATTTTTTTTCTCAAGTCTTCAATCCGTCTGGCTTGACTCGTTTTCTTTTTTCGTTGATGCAGAGTCGATGAAGATTGACTTTAAAGCTATGATGGCCGATAGGTCCAAGCTGACCGGGGCCAGAAAGAGGAAGAGGGCGGCCGAGGGTGCATCTTCGGGTGCGCAGCCCGCGGTCGCTACTAACGTTACACCGCCTCCCCCGGCTACCGAGGTGCCTTCGGAGGTTGTGGTGGTGGAGGGGACCTCGGCCCCTGTCGCCCCGTCTGCGAACGAGGGTGTCTTTGATGTCAATGCGGCGCTGGCGCTCGAGTTTCCCCCGTTGACTAATGCGGCCGAGGAAATCCTGACCGAGCAGCACAAACAGTTGTTTGTGCCGAACTGGCGGGTGAAGAACCATGATGGTTTCCTCGGCAACTCGCAGATGTCGATGCAGGTCGTCAAGCACTTGGCGACCCCGAAGGATAAGGCCGCGCTGAAGGCAGGAAGGGTCGGCGACGACACTTATGAAGTCGCCCGGGGGCTTGTTTCGGTAAGTGTTCGCAAATTTCTTCAAGTTTGTTACTCGGTTTGTACTTTGTACTTATCGTTGTCTTCGTAGGCCACCGTTCACTTCGGCCATCTCATCGAGGCGTTCGCCGAGCAGGAGAAGGAGCTGAAGTCCGCCAGCGAGAAAGACAGGCTGGCGAAGGTCAGGGCAGTCAAGGAACTCGAGGCCGAGCAGAGGCGAGCCGAGGTCCTGGACGTTCGGGTGGCCGACCTTACTGCCGACCTGAAGAAAGTAAAGGAGAGCCTTGAAGCGGAGTCCGCCAAAGCCGCCAAGGCCGCCGAAGAGCTTGCTGCGGTGGTGAAGTCCTTGGCCGACGAGAAGGCGGAGAGGGGAGCGCAGGCCGTGAGGATCAGGGCAGAGGTTGAAGCCGAGGTCGAGGCTGAGGCGAAGAAACATATGGCTGAGAACATGGAGAAATCCTATCAGATGGCCCTGGACCACGTTCAGGCTCGCGTCCCCGGCTTCGAGCGAGTCGGCTATCGACTGTGGCCCGAGTCGCCCGTAGACGATGAGGAGGGAGATGATGAGGACGAGGCCGAAGGCGAAGACGGGGGGGGGGGGGGGAGAGGACGACCCGGCTAAGGGGGAGATCGGGGGGCCGCCCGTCGATGCGCCCGGGGTCGGAGCGGAGACGCAGGTGGACCCCTGATTCTTTCGTTAAACCTTTTGTAGTTTTTGTTTTGCTTTCTCTTCCGAACCTTGTAACGCCTTTTGCGGACTGGCCACCGCTTCTTGATGAATGAAAGAACGTTTTGTCTTTGAAATTTTGTCTAAGTGTTTGGTTCGGTCGTAGGATAGGCCCCCGTCACGGCGATGGCTCGGCGGCAAGTAGAGCTGTTTTATCTATCTCTCGTGGAACGCCTCGAGGGCGAGATAGATCCGGCGAGGAGGATACTGTACAATGTGGAGAAGAAGAACGGAGAGCTGTTGGCCGAAGTGTACCACTTGCGGATAGCCGAAGCCGAGCTATTCGCTAAGGAGGAAGAATTGGCTTCGGTTTTGGCCGAACGAGATGAGCTCGTGAAGAAGGTCGAGCATTTGCAAAGGGTGACGGTCGACAAGAGTATCGAGGTGACCCATCTGCGCCGTGTCATATCTGACAGCGCCGAGTACCCCGGCTCGGCAAAGCTTCCTCGGTTCAAAATCGTCGTGAGGGACGAGGCGCTGAAGGACCGGATCGTCGAACTGGAGGAGGAGGTTGCTCGGCTCAAGCCTCAGCCGGTGAGGGCTAACGTCCGGAGCACCTCGTGCACTCGCGAGGAGATTGAGCGAGGGATCACGTTCTATCAAGCGGCGACCCGGACTCCTATCATAGGTAGGTCAGCCGCCGACGCACAAAGTGGTGTGGCGGTGTCTTCAAGCGGTGCTTCGGTCGGGGCGACTGTGAGGGTCAGCGGCGAGGGGGCGTCCCGGTTCGTCGGCTTGGAGACGAGCTCGGAGGCCAAGAAGCGCCGACCCAAAGTGTCGCTGAACCGGAGTGTCCCCCTTCCTCGGAGGAAGTGAGCGGGTCATGCCTTCTGATATTTTCGCTGAACTCGCTGTTGTAATCTTTTTGTAATCTCGTCCAAGTTATTAATAAAATTGGGGTTGATTTATCCGAAGTGTCCTCTATTGCCTGTTTCTCGAGTCTTTTGTCGCAGCTCTGATTCTGTTGCTCGGCTTTTGGTGCCGATCGACGTGGGGTGTCCATAGCCGTTGGATGGTGGCACGAATCCAGAGGCAGGCCCAAGTCCCAAGAAAACGCTATCTTGTCGTTTTGTGGGCACGTGGCACAACTGGATCCACTCATCACGCTCTGGCACACAATCTGAGAGGATCTAACGGCGAGTTGCCTTCGGGATGATTTTTTGCCAAAAACGAGGGTCGGTACCTCGTTAGTTCGGCACAATTTATGGTCGAAACGGATTCCCAACCATTGTGTTGCTCTGATTCTATTGCTCGGCTTTTGGTGCCGATCGACGTGGGGTGTCCACAGCCGTTGGATGGTGGCACGAATCCAGAGGCAGGCCCAAGTCCCAAGAAAACGTTATCTTGTCGTTTTGTGGGCACGTGGCACAACTGGATCCACTCATCACGCTCTGGCACACAATCTGAGAGAATCTAACGGCGAGTTGCCTTCGGGATGATTTTTTGCCAAAAACGAGGGTCGGTACCTCGTTAGTTCGGCACAGTTTATGGTCGAAACGGATTCCCAACCATTGTGAGGTTAATTTCGAGAGATGCGGGAGCAGTTTCGAATGGCGAGCTGCTTCTAGTCCGCTTAGGAGCGGACTTGCGAAGCAAAATCGAGCCAAGTGTTGGACTCCGATCCATTCAGCGGCTGCAGGAGCAATTTCGAACGGTGATCTACCCCCGCCCGTCTGAAGACGAGCCGAGGAGGAAGAGTCGAGCCGAGTGCTGGACTCCGAACCATTGTGTGATTAGTTTAAGAGATGCAGGAGCAGTTTCGAATGGCGAGCTACTTCTAGTCCGCTTAGGAGCGGACTTGCGAAGCAAAATCGAGCCAAGTGTTGGACTCCGATCCATTCAACGGCTGCAGGAGCAATTTCGAACGGCGATCTACCCCCGGCCCGTCTGAAGATGAGCCGAGGAGGAAGAGTCGAGCCGAGTGCTAGACTCCGAACCATTGTGTGATTAGTTTAAGAGATGCAGGAGCAGTTTCGAATGGCGAGCTACTTCTAGTCCGCTTAGGAGCGGACTTGCGAAGCAAAATCGAGCCAAGTGTTGGACTCCGATCCATTCAACGGCTGCAGGAGCAATTTCGAACGGCGATCTACCCCCGGCCCGTCTGAAGACGAGCCGAGGAGGAAGAGTCGAGCCGAGTGCTGGACTCCGAACCATTGTGTGATTAGTTTAAGAGATGCAGGAGCAGTTTCGAATGGCGAGCTACTTCTAGTCCGCTTAGGAGCGGACTCGCGAAGCAAAATCGAGCCAAGTGTTGGACTCCGATCCATTCAACGGCTGCAGGAGCAATTTCGAACGGCGATCTGCCCCCGGCCCGTCTGAAGACGAGCCGAGGAGGAAGAGTCGAGCCGAGTGCTGGACTCCGAACCATCGTGTGGTAAGGGAATTAGAGGCGGAAGTACGCGATAATGTAAAAAACTTTATTTATTAATATCTAATGGTCGGCTGCTTCTAAAGTTGCTAGCCGTTATTACAATGAAAAAAGAACAAAGGAAAAATTACTAGTAGCAAGAGAGGAGTGGCCCGACATCTCGAGTTACTTAGATAGGCGGGGTTGCCTTCTCTTGGTATTTCAAAAGATGGTCGGCGTTCCAAGTCCTGGGAATTTCTCTACCCTCAAGATCTTCTAGCTTGTATGCACCGGGGCGGATCACTTTGGAGACTTTGTACGGTCCCTCCCAATTTGGGGCCAGTTTGCTCTTCTGTCCGGGGGACGAAATGGCCAGTTTTCGGAGGACCAGATCCCCTTCTTTCAGGTCGGTTGGGCGGATCCGTTTGTTGTAAGCGAGTTCGATTCTTCTCCGATAACTTTGCTGCCGTATGGCTGCCCTTTCCCGGATTTCGTCTATCAAGTCCAGGCTCGTTCTGAGCTCCCTGGCGTTCTGTTCTTCTTCAAAGGCTACCAGGCGAGGAGAGGGTATCCCAACTTCTAGCAGGATGAGGGCCTCGGACCCATAGGTGAGATTGAACGGACTCTCGCCTGTCGGGGTCCGCTTCGTGGTTCGGTAGTTCCACAACACATTGGGCAGTTGATCGACCCACAATCCCTTGGAGCACTTGTCGAGTCTCTTCTTGATGCCGGAGAGGATCTGTCGGTTGGCATTCTCGGCTTGGCCATTTGACTGGGGATGAGAAACGGAGGAGAAGCGGTGCTGTATGGCTAGGTCTTCACATAAGGCTCGGAAGGCAGCTCCAGCGAACTGCGTACCGTTATCTGTAACTACGACTCGGGGAACACCGAACCGGCAGATTACATTTTTCCAGAAGAATTGGACGACTCTATGTTCGGTAATTGTAGCCAGGGGCTCGGCCTCTATCCATTTCGAGAAATAGTCGACCGCCACGACTAGGAACTTCAATTGTCCGGGGGCCGGTGGAAATGGCCCAAGTAAATCCATCCCCCACATTGCAAAGGGGATCGGACTTGATAGGGAGGAGAGTGGTGCTTGTGGAAGGCGTCGGATGTCGGAATACTTCTGGCAGGAGGTGCATTGCCGAACGTGTCGTTCGGCGTCCCGTAAGAGAGTGGGCCAGTAATACCCGTAGTTTAACACTTTGCGTGCCAAGGCTCTGGAGCCGGAGTGGGCTCCGCCGATGCCCTCATGGAGCTCTTGCAGGGCGTAATCGGCTTGTCCGGGGGAGAGGCATCTTAGGTAGGGTCGACCATCCACTTGTGTGAAGGAGCGCTTATACAGAATACCTTCGACCAGTATGTAACGCTCGGCTCGGGTCCTTATCCTTCGGGCTTCCTTCGGATCCCTTGGGAGGAGTCCGTCTCTTAAAAACTCGACGAGGGGCTTCATCCAATTATCTTCGAGGGGGAGTGGCAGTGTTCCGACAGAGTTGAAAGCCTCGTCCTCTATGCTTGGCTTGAGGAGGACTTCTATCAGAACAGTTTGTTCGAGGCCTTGCAGGGATGAGGAAGCTAATTTGGACAGGGCGTCGGCCTGGGCATTTTCCTCTCTGGGGATTCTTCGGATGAGGGCCTCCTCGAAGAGCGCCATGAGGCTCTTCACTTTAGCCAAGTACTTTATCATCCTGTCATCGCGGGCTTCATATTCGCCGAGGACCTGGTTGACGACCAACTGAGAGTCGCTGAAGATCTGCAGGCGTCGCGCCCCTGCGTTTCGGGCCATCCCGAGGCCGGCTATGAGTGCCTCGTATTCGGCTTCGTTATTCGAGGCTTTAAAGTTTATCCGGAGGGAATATTGAAGGACAAAGTCGTCTGGGCCCGCAAGGATGACTCCAGCCCCGCTCCCCTCGTTGCAAGAGGATCCATCGACATATACCGACCAGATAGGCGGTCCCTTCGTTGTCTGCTCGGGGTCGGGGATAGTTGTTTCCACTATGAATTCGGCCAGCGCCTGCGCCTTGATGGCGGTTCGAGGCTGATAAGAAATATCATGTTGGCTCAGCTCGATCGACCACTTCATGAGGCGGCCGGAAGTCTCTGGCTTGTGAAGGATCTGTTTCAACGGCTGGTCGATAAGAACGACCACCGAATGAGACTGGAAGTATGGCCGAAGCTTTCTTGCAGCCATTATCAGGGCGTAGGCTATTTTCTCAATTTTCGGGTACCGGAGCTCGGCGTCCCGGAGCACTTTGCTGACGTAGTAAATGGGCTTCTGAGTTCTTTCTTCTTCCCTGACTAAGACCGCACTTAATGTCTGTTCCGAGGCTGCCAAGTAGAGGTAGAGGGGTTCACCCGGTATGGGTTTGCTGAGAAGGGGCGGATTGACGAGGTAAGCCTTAAGCTGGTCGAAGGAATCTTGTTGTGGCTGCCCCCACTCGAATCCCTTTGCCCCCCTGAGGGCTTTGAAGAACGGGAGACACTTCTCCCCGGACTTCGACAGAAAGCGCCCTATGGCGGCTAGGTGACCAGTCAACCTTTGAACTTCCTTGACATTTCTAGGAGGGGCCATGTCCAGTATGGCCTTGATCTTTTCTGGATTCACTTCGATTCCTCGTTGGCTAACCATGAAGCCGAGGAACTTCCCTGATGAGACGCCGAACGCACACTTGTTCGGGTTGAGTCTCATATTGTGCTTTCTTAATACATCAAACGCTTCTTGAAGGTCGGCCACATGATCAACACCTCGGATGCTTTTCACAAGCATGTCGTCCACGTACACTTCCATGTTTCGACCGATCTGCGCCTGAAATACCTTGTTAACAAGGCGCTGGTACGTTGCCCCGGCATTCTTTAGGCCGAAAGGCATGACTCTGTAGCAGTAGAGCCCTTGGTCGGTCACAAAAGATGTCTTCGGAATATCCGGGGGGAACATCCTTATCTGATTGTAACCCGAGAAAGCGTCCATGAAGCTGAGGAGCTCATGTCCCGAGGTTGCGTCAATCAGAGTGTCGATGCTCGGCAGAGGGAAGGGGTCTTTAGGGCAGGCCTTGTTGAGGTCAGTGAAATCAATACAGATTCTCCATGTACCGTTGGACTTTTTCACCATCACTACGTTTGACAACCACTCTGGATAATTTACTTCCTGTATGAACCGGGCCTTCAGCAATTTGTCCACCTCTTCTTTGATAGCGAGCTGACGCTCGGGAGCGAACTTGCGCCTCTTCTGCTGGACCGGTTTGGACCCCGGATCAACACTGAGGCGGTGGACCAAGAGTTCTTCGGAGATACCGGGCATGTCTGCAGCTGTCCATGCGAAGAGGTCTTGGTTGGCTCGGATGCATTCTACAATATCCGCGTATAGTGCGGATGGGAGGGTTTTGCTGACGAAGAACCTGCGGGTCGGCTCCTGCTCCGAGAAGAGTACCTCTTCCAACTCGTCTACCGGCTCGGAAGTTGGCCGAGCAGCATCTTGGGGGATCTCGAGTGTTTCTAAGGAGAGGACGGGTCCGAGGGTGGAAGTCATATAACACTAGCGGGCTTGCTCCTGATTGCCCCTTACCTCTCCCACCCCAGCCCGAGTGGGGAATTTCATTTTGAGATGATAGGCAGAAGGGACGGCTTCAAGGGCGGCTAGGCCGGGCCGACCCAAAATGACGTTGTAGGCCGCTGGGACATCTACGACCATGAAATCCATTGACTCCGTGCGGGTAGTAGGAGTTTTGCCTGCTGTGACATCGAGGGTAATCACCCCTTCGATCGTCACCGGCACTCCCGTGAACCCATGGAGCGTATACCCGGCGGGCTTGAGTCTGTCTCGGGAGAGCTTCAGCCCCTTAAAAGCATCGAGGAATAGGATGTTTACGGAGGAGCCGTTATCTACTAGGATTCTTTCGACTTTGAAATTGGCCATGTGAAGGCTGATGACAAGTGCGTCACAATGGGGGGTGCGGACTCCCTCGAGATCTTCGTCAGAAAAGGTGACGGGCACCCCGAGGCCTTTGGGAGGAGGGGTGGCTCGGACAGAGTTCACTTCTCTAATAAAAGCTTTCCGAGAAGAGTTTGAGGAACCCCCCATTGGACCCCCGTGGATGAGGTGGAGAACTCGTTCTTCCTCAAACTCTGGCGTCTCTTCTCGCTCTGGACGTTTGTTAGCCCCCCGAGGCTGGGGGGGAAGCTCGCCTTGGTCCTTTCTCACGAATTTTGCCAACTGCCCCCTCTGGATAAGGGCCTCGATCTCGTTCCTTAGCGCTCGGCAATCGTTAGTGTCGTGCCCATGGTCCCGGTGATAGCGGCACCATTTCTCTCTATCCCTTCTTTTGGCCGGGGTGTTCATCTTTGGAGCTGGAGGTAGGACCCCTTCTTTTTCGACTTCCATGAAAATGGCGGAGATGTTTGTGTTGAGGGGAGTAAACTTTTCAAATCTAGGGGGAGGCCGGCGCTGGCCAGCATTATCCTTCTGAAACTTTTTGGGTCCCTCTTCTTCCGTTCCCTTCCTCTTGGACCCGGAGGCGGTTACTTCCCAGTTGGGCTGTTCCTCGGCCTCCTCGGCTCGGATGTATTTTTCAGTGCGGAGGAGGAGGTCAGAAAAGTCGTGCGGCGGTTTCTTGGCGAGGGAGGAGCGGAGATTGGAATTGAGGATATTGGATTGGAACGCTGCGGTAGCGACGGATTGATCGAGGGATGCGATGGTTCTGGCCTCAGCTGTGAACCTCTTCACGTAGTCCCTCAATTTCTCCCCCTTCTGCTGACGGAGGTGCAATAGGGAGATGCTGGTCTTCTCGGCCCTTCGGCTGCTGACGAAGTGGGTGATAAACAGGGTTTCGAACTGTTCGAAGGAAAATATCGACGCCGGGGCAAGGCGAGAGTACCATTCTCGAGCCGGACCTTTCAGAGTTGCAGGGAATGTTTTGCAGAGGAGGGCATCGGAAGCTTGGTGGAGGAGCATCAAGGTCTTAAAGCTTTCGATGTGGTCAACTGGATCGGTCTCCCCAGTGTAGTTCTCGAACTGGGGAGGTTTGAAACCGAAGGGAACAGGAGCATCTACTATGGTCCGGGAGAACGGGGGTCGGCTAGGACGTAGGGTCCTCCCCCTGAGCTCTTCTTCTCGGTTTATCTGTCCCAAGAGTTTTTCCACCTCGTTCAGACGGCGGTTCATGGTGTCATCTCTCCGACGGTGATCTGCCGAGCCACGGGACTCGTCTTCGTATGAGGGGGAGCGAGGGCTGCGGCGATGGTAGCTTCGAGAACGACGAGGACTCGGGGTGCGTCTGGAATTGGTAGGAGCGGGTCGAGGAGAAGGGGACCGTTGGCGAGGGCTCCGGACCGGAGGTGGGGATGGGGCCCTTTGCTCATTGGGGTTTTGACGGAGGTTGAGGGCTTGTTGTACCATTGCCTGGAATTGTTGGAACTCGGCACGGGTGATGGGTGCCTCATTGTTCCTGGGCTGTTGCCGACCTGCTGGAGAGTGCCTCCTTCGGTAGTGATCGGGAGAGTCCTTTCTCCCTCTTCGGACGGGGGACCTCCTGCGCTCTCGGTGTCGGGGGGATTGCTCTCGCTGGCGGGAGGCTTCCCCCCGAGCCCGCTTTTCATCCAGATGGCGACGAAGGTCATCATCTTCCGGGCGTTTGGGAGGGGCATTGTGGCGACCAGAGGCTCGGGGATGATGGGAGGCCATGGAGGCACTGGAGGCGGTGTGGATGGGGATGTTTTCTTGGTGAAGAGGCTGTTTCTGGGGGTTAGGCCCCTTTGGATCAGGATGTGGAGGGTTCCGTTGGAGCGGCTCTTCCACGGTAGGAGGGAGTTGCCCTTGTTGCTGAACGGGATCAGGAAGGACTTCTTGCTGGTCAGGGTTGGGCGCTCGGTTGGAGCCCCTAGATCTAACTTTGCGAGGCGGCATGGCAGGAGAAAACCTGTTCACCGGAAGGAGGAAAGGTCGCTATTCGTTAGTTTCCCACAGACGGCGCCAATCTGTTGCCGCTAAATTCGGTGTGGGGGCAAACAGATGAATTTGTGAGTTCTTGGGGAAACTGAATAGGAGAACCTGTATACCTGTTCCGTCGAACTCTGATCGTTGCTCCCGCCGTAGACCTGCAAAAAGTGCGAGACACCGGGGTTGTTCCCGGCGACGCACCCTCCGACGCTCAAGTCAGTAACCAGAATTGATTATGAAAGAGCGTTTAACTAGAGAAAGATTGATTACCTCTTAATGGAGATGGGTGAGGGGTATTTATAGGCATCTTAGGGACTGGTTTTAGGAATGTAATCCCCGTGATTAGATAAGGAATATTCCTCGTAGTCAGATAAGGCATGTAATCTGATAAGGTATATTCCCTGTAATCAGTTAAGGAATTTAATCCCTAATCCCCCGTGAAGAGATAGACGTGAATCATGGCCGTCGATTTAGATCTAATCAGGGACTTTGATTGTATCTTGCTGGACCGGGCGTGCAGCGGGTTGGAACCCGTACCCAGTTGAGGTGGATCTGTCTGTTATGTGAAATTACCATCTTGCCCCTGAGCTGTAGGATTCGTGCCCCATTTGGACGGTCTCGATTGAACCCCTGTTTTTGGCCACATCAATCTCCATCAACTGAGTCCAAACATCATAGTTTGTTTCATCAAGAATTATTCCCATATTAAAGCCGGAATTATTGGATTGCACAATAATCGGTGTACTACCCATGTTAGTAGTACAAGTAATCAATGGATCTGAATCAAACAACAACGAATTTGGATCAAACAACAATGGATCTGATAAAAAAATCAACAGATCGGATTTGAAGGAGGTAGCAGGTCGAGTGGGAGTCCGGGTTGGAGATCGAGTGGATCGACGGGTGCAACGAACTAACGAACCAGCAAATCCCCAAAGTAGTACGTATAAACTATGTGCAAAAGAACCCCAATTTAACACAGAACACAAAGTGACAGCAGGGACAGCAAGTAGACAGCAGCAAGCACAGCGGGGTTCACGGCCAGCAGTGGCGACGTCAATGGTCGAGGTCGACACCGGCGAGTGGCACTGGTGTGCTGTCGGCCGTCGTCGAGCGAGCGAAAACAGGGAACAGTAATGGATGCTTCGGTTCTGGTGTTGAGCAGAACGGAAGAGGAGATAGGGGGATTCGATCTGGGCATTGGGAGTTTGGTTGATGGCGGAAGAGGAAGGCGACGCTGGGGAGTCGACGACTGGATCGACGGCGACTGGAGCCTGAGCAACAACAACTGTATGGACTCAGATCTGATTTTGCCTTCGAAAGTGAAATCGAAGTTTGTGTTGGATGTCGATCAGATCTGTGGTTTCGAGAGACGATGAGGGCAGTCAAAGTCGGTTAATGGGTCGAACAGAGTTGGGGTTGGTGATCAGTGGTCGGGGTTGGTGATCAGTGGTGCGACAGAGGTTGGGGTCGGGTGAAACAGAGGTGTCAGATCCGGTCAACTCCGTCTCTTCTTCTTCAACTAGCCTAGATCTTTTAAGGCTCTGATACCATATTGAAATCAGAATTGGGGAAAAATCATATTTTCTTGTTGTTTTATTTCTTTGCTTTATACATCTATATATATGAATTACATTCTTGGAGAAGAAAAAAAGAGATTGAGAGAAGTATGGGGAGATGAGAGATTTGGGGAATCTGTTTCCTATATATTAGGAAACAGAATATACAATTACTATATTTCAACAAGGATCACTAAGGAGTTGGTGAGCATATGTGAGATGGTTAATCAGCTAAAGATGAACAATGGGTTGATTCACACGAGGAGGCTTGCGATAGATTCTGACGTGGAGGAGGTAGCAATATTGAATGAAATTAAGAGGAAAATTGTGAAGGATACTAAAGAGATGGAGATGCGGGAGCTTGTAATGGTGCAATTCGAAAGACGGTTAGTGACTTGTTGAAGATTATTGTAGAATAGTAAATATTGCATGTACGTAAAGACTTCAGAAGGATATATATCATGTTGAATGTGGTTTTGATGTTTCTTGTGATTAGTTGAGATTATGTGGATAGATTTTATTTTATTTTATTGTATTTTATTTTTAAGGGCAGAACTAAGTGTCACGTCGTAAGTTCAACGACGACCACCTCTAGAATTTATGGGGGCCAACTTTAGAATTCAATATCCTAAATAAGTGAAGATTTCTGATTCATTAACACCATCCACATGCAGCATCAACATGGTGAGGCCAGCACAAGCTAAGCCACTGCCTTTAGGTGAGGTGGTCTGCCTTCTCATGAGGAATCTCCTTGGAAGTTGGAAGTACTCCTCTCCCAACACTACTCCCAATCAAGGACACCATCAGTAAGAATCAATCTCTGCTATGCATGGTGACAGACTTTCTAAAGAGCGAAGTCTCAGCAAACAACCTACTCAACGCCCTCAAGGAGAAATTTGTTGATCGGGTTGAAGGAGTTTATGGAGATTGAGGATGCTGCTCCTCTTACAAGTGATCAGTTTACCTTTACACGAAAGAAACTCTGAGGTAAGATAACTCGTAAAATATATGAAATCAAAAGGAAACTAAGAAAGTCAAAGAAATTGAAGAAGATGGCCAAAATTGTTGTGAAAGTAGCCTTTGTTATAGTTTCGGTGGTGCCAATTGTTCTGGTTGCCATGTCAATGCCGGCAGCCATCACGACGAGCATTCCAATAGTGAACAACCTCATTATGGCAAGTGGAACATGGTTGGATTCGGCGTGGGCCAGTCATTTGGAGGGTTTGAAGGGAGAGAAGGATGCACTGTTGGCGATGCACAATAGACTGCTGGAGGTTAGGATCACTCAAGAGTTGGTGAGCATATGTGAGATGGTCAATCGGCTAAAGATGAACAATGGGTTGATTCACACGAGGTGGCTTGCGATAGATTCTGACGTGGAGGAGTTAGCAATATTGAACGAAATTAAGAGGAATATTGTGAAGGATACTAAAGAGATGGAGATGCGGGTGGAAGCTTGTAATGGTGAAATTCGAAAGACAGTTAGTGACTTGTTGAAGATTATTGTAGAATAGTAAATATTGCATGTACGTAAAAACTTCAGAAGGATATATAGCATGTTGAATGTGGTTTTGATGTTTCTTGTGATTAGTTGAGATTATGTGCATAGATTTTATATTATTTTATTTTATTTTATTTTATTTTTAAGAGCAGAACTAAGTGTCACATCGTAAGTTCAACGACGGCCACCTCTGGAATTTATGGGGGCCAACTTTAGAATTCAATATCCTAAATAAGTGAAGAATTTTGATTCATTAACACCATATATTCATTAACACCATCCACATGCAGCATCAACATGGTGAGGCTAGCACATGCTGACTGCTGAGCCACTGCCTTTAGATGGGGAGGTCTGCCTTCTCATACGGAATCTCCTTGGAAGTTGGAAGTACTCCTCTCCTAACACTACTCTCAATCTAGGACATCTTCTGCAAGAATCAATCTCTGCTATGCATGGTGACAAACTTTCTAAAGAGCGAAGTCTCAGCAAACAACCTACTCAACGCCCTCAAGGAGAAATTTGTTGATCGAGTTGAAGGAGTTTATGGAGATTGAGGATGCTGCTCCTCTTACAAGTGATCAGTTTACCTTTACACGAGAGAAACTCTGAGGTAAGATAACTCGTAAAATATATGAAATCAAAAGGAAACTAAGAAAGTCAAAGAAATTGAAGAAGATGGCCAAAATTGTTGTGAAAGTAGCCTTTGTTACAGTTTCGGTGGTGCCAATTGTTCTGGTTTCCATGTCAATGCCGGCAGCCATCACGACGAGCATTCCAATAGTGAACAACCTCATTATGGCAAGTGGAACGTGGTTGGATTCGGCGTGGGCCAGTCATTTGGAGGGTTTGAAGGGAGAGAAGGATGCACTGTTGGCGATGCATAATAGACTGCTGGAGGTTAGGATCACTAAAGAGTTGGGGAGCATATGTGAGATGGTCAATCAGCTAAAGATGAGCAATGTGTTGATTCACATGAGGAGGCTTGCGATAGATTCTGACATGGAGGTAGCAATATTGAACGAAATTAAGAGGAATATTGTGAGGGATACTGAAGAGATGGAGATGTGGGTGGAAGCTTGTAATGGTGCAATTCGAAAGACAGTTAGTGACTTGTTGAAGATTATTGTAGAATTGTACATATTGCATGTACGTAAAAACTTCAGAAGGATATATAGCATGTTGAATGTGGTTTTGATGTTTCTCTTGATTAGTTGAGATTATTTGCATAGATTTTATTTTATTTTATTTTATTTTTAAAGGCGGAACTAAGTGTCACGTTGTAAGTTCAACGACGGCCACCTCTAGAATTTATGGGGGCCACATCTAGAATTTTTGGGGTCCTACTCTAGAATTCAATATCCTAAATAAGTGAAGATTTCTAATTCATTAACACCATCCACATGCAACATCAACACGGTGAGGCCATCACAAGCTGTGCCACTGCCTTTAGACGAGTAGGTCTACCTTCTCATGCAGAATCTCCTTGGAAGTTGGAAGTACTCCTCTCCCAACACTACTCCCAATCAAGGATACCATCAGCAAGAATCAATCTCTGCTATGCATGGTGAGAGACTTTCTAAAGAGCGAAGTCTCAGCAAACAACCTGCTCAACGCCCTCAAGGAGAAATTTGTTGATCGCGTTGAAGGAGTTTATGGAGATTGAGGATGCTGCTCCTCTTACAAGTGATCAGTTTACCTTTACACGAGACAAACTCTTACGTAAGATAACTTGTAAAATATATGGAATAAAAAGGAAACTAAGAAAGTCAAAGAAATTGAAGAAGATAGCCAAAATTGTTGTGAAAGTAGCCTTTGTTACAGTTTTGGTGGTGCCAATTGTTTTGGTTGCCGTGTTAATGCCGACAACGGTCACGACGAGCATTGCAATAGGGAGCAACCCCATTAAGGCAGGTGGAACGTGGTTGGATTCGGTGTGGGACTGTCATTTGGAGGGTTTGAAGGGAGAGAAGGATGTACTGTTGGCGATGCACAATAGACTGCTGGAGGTTAGGATCACTCAAGAGTTGGAGATCATGTGGGAGATGGTCAATCAGCTAAAGATGAGGAATGGTTTGATTAACACAAAGAGGCTTGCGATAGATTCTGACGTGGAGGAGGCAGCAATATTGAATGAAATTAAGAGGAATATTGTGAAGGATACTAAAGAGATTATCAGTCAGATGGAGATGAGGGTGGAAGCTTGTAATGGTGAAATTCGAAATACGGTTAGTGACTTCTTGAAGATTATTGTAGAATAGTAAATATCGTATGTAAAAACTTCAGAAGTGTGTTTTTGATGTTTTTTTGTGATGCTAGTGTTTACTCCTTTCCTCTCGTGCGGCCACCGACCTAGTGCTGGCTGTAGTTGTTTAGTTTTTTGCTCGGTTTCTTTTTCTCTCTCTGACTTTGGTTTCAGAGACTTTGTTTATCTCCGGTTCTTATTGTAGCGGTGTGGTTGTATTTATGTTCTCTTGTTTTGTAAACTCATTGTATTTTTAATGTATCTATATATAACATGGCTCTATCCTTTGTAGTAATAATAATAATAATAATAATAATAATAATAAACTTCAGAAGGATATATTCTATTAGTTACTGTTTATAACCATATAAAATAAAATAATCTCCTCTTGCATGTGTGTAAATTTGCTTCCCAAACTTTGACGGAATATTTTTATTGGAGGAGGAAATGAAGCTAATCCTCATTAACTCAAAGTCTTTCTTCTTTCTTCATTAATTCTTTTCTAATATCTCTTCAAATATATAGCAAGGAGATAGAAGGAGATCGCCAGGTGGAAGTGAAGATAGTGAGGAGGGGGTGGGGAGAGATTGCCGAAGTTGCTGGGGAGAGGTCGCGGGAGTTTCTAAGAAGATCGCCGGAGATGATTGATGACAGTGGGGGATTTTAGGTGATGTGGTGGAGACCGTGGGGAGATGGATTGAACTGGTACGTAGGTGCGTTCATTTTCCTGATAAATTGATTAAAACATTAATTAGCATTCAAATCTCTACTACTATAATGGGATAAGGTCTTTGTCCATAACTCAACCCGTGCAGCGTACGTGCAGGTAATTTTTTTTTGCCCTTTTCATTCCCTCAATTTTTCCCCACGTGCACAGCACGTGTATAATACTAGTAAAATTGAAAGAGAAAAGTCTAAGATGATGGTGATGGACATGGTGATGACGGGTCCGGATTTCATTTCACCAGAGATTCGTCGATTGTTTGTGGGTCTTGATTCTAGTACTTCAGTAGCGTCGTTTTTTTATATTATTAGTTGTATTCTAAATGCTCATATTTTTATGTTCATAACTGCATAATAGACAATATATTTTGGCCAAACATGCAGACACAATGTTTTTTTGTGATTATTTGAGATTATGTGCATAGATTGTCTTTTCTTATTTTTTTTATATTAATGGCGGAACTAAGTGTCACGTCGTAAGTTCAATGACGACTACCTCTAGAATTTAATATCCTAAATAAAGATTTCTGATTTATTAAACATTATATATTTGAAATTAAAAGTATTGTTCTCACATTTATATAAAGTTGTTTGATCTACTACTGCAGTAAGGAATTTTTTTTAAAAGACACTTTTCGAAAATATTTGCAGAGACAGTTGCCAAAGTATTTACGCTCATGGCCTCAACAACTAAACTCACCATTCCCAACGGCGAGTTTAGTTTCATCCTCGCCATTCGGAAACAACGCATTCAGTGCTAATTTTTAGTTCAAAATTTTCAAAGAAGACTCGCTGATCCCAACGACGAGGATATTTATACTAGAGTCGATTTTGGGAACAACGAGTTTAGTTCAAAATTTTCAAAAAAAAACTCGTTGTTCCCAACGGCGAGGACATTTTCATTACTCGTTGTTGAGAATAGCAAGTTTAGTTCAAAAAAAAATTCTATGGAGTTTTTTTTTAGAAAATTCACTAAGTCTAAGAGAATGTTTCACTCTCTGTAAAATTTCCTACATTCTCACCGTTCCCAACAGAGTCTAGTGTAAATGTCATCGCCATTGGTAACAACGAGTCTTCTTTGAAAATTTTGAACTAAACTCGTTGTTCCCAATAACGAGTCTAGGATAAATATCCTCGCCGTTAGGAACAGCGAGTCTTCTTTGAAAATTTTGAACTAAAAATTCGCACTAAACACGCTGTTTTCCAATAACGAGGATGAAACAACTAAACTCGTTGTTGGGAACTGTCTACTTTCTACAAATATTTTGACAACTGTCTACTTTTTACAAATATTTTCGAAAAGTATCTTATAAAAAAAATTTAACTCTGCATCAAGGTCAAACTCACTGTACACACCCTTTATTTATTGATATGTTTTTACAGATATAAGTGACGAGTTCGCAAACAATTGTACGTGATCGAGAGACCGAGAGGTGATTATTTTTAAAAAGTTGATTCTGTTAAAAACTGTATTTATATGAGGATCATTTCATCATCTATAACTATTATAATGGGAGAGTTGGGGTTCACAAACAAATAAACAATTTTTTATTCTTTGGTGTATGTGTGTCAACACGTGCAGCGCACGTGTTAGTCGTTTTTTTGTCCTTTTCATTCTCTCTCCACGTGCATCGCACGTGCATTATACTAGATTTTTTTTTCTTTTTTGTCCCTTTCATTCCCCCTCCACGTGCATCGCACGTGCATTATACTAGTTTCATTAATGTAAGGCTTTGCTCTTGCTGTGCAAGACAATAAATTTGTGGTATATTAGAATCTCTGCATATTTGTGTATGATGGAAAATTACTTAGACATTCAAGTTCGCGTTCGATATTTAATTTCCGGGCAAGGGGTGTTACATTATATATCTACCTCCTTTATTTACATCATAATTGTTATCTTCATCTTCATTTTTATCATTTGCACATCCACCACCCAGCTACCTCTGCCTAACCTGTGATGCTGTGTTTTTGGGGTGTGGGGACAACAGATGTGAGTTCTTGTAATTTGTCTAGCGGAAGATGTGGTACTGGTGTCGATCGGATCCTAGGCCGTAGGGTCGGCTCGGGAGTAGCAGGAGAGAGGTGGAAGCCGGGTGCTCGGCTCGTATCCAGTAGCTCGGCTCGGATCTTTGAGGCTCGGCTTGGTCTTTTGTACCTGCACACTGCCTAGAAAAACCGGAAGAAGTTTCGGCGACAGGCCCTCCGACGATCTAGTCAGTCACTGAGAAAGCAATAGTAGCTAGGCTTCAGGTGGGAAAAAGTTTATTATTTTTAGAAGTGAGGAGGGGTTATGGTATTTATAGGCAGGGGTAAAGGAGTCTGAGACCCTAACTGATGGGGTCAGACCCGTTCGCCTGTGGGCCGGAATGGGCTGAAGCCCGTTTGATTCGTTTGACTTGATGATCACAGGGGAGTAATGTCTGAGGAGATCTGGTGGTCCAGATGGGGCCACGTCACTTACCCCATATCAGGAGCCCCCCACTCCTGGAGGGCTCTTGATTTACATCATAATTGTTATCTTCATCTTCATTTTTATCATTTGCACATCCACCTCCCAGCTACCTCTACCTCCACCTGTGATGCTGTGTTTTTGGGGTGTGGGGGCAACAGGCGTGAGTTCTTGTAATTTGTATAGCGGAAGATGTGGTACCAGCGTCGATCCGATCCTAGGCCGCAGGGTCGGCTCGGGAGTAGCAGGAGAGAGGTGGAGGCCGGGTGCTCGGCTCGGGTCCAGTAGCTCGGCTCGGATCAGTAGCTCGGCTCGGATCTTTAAGGCTGGGCTTGGTATTTTTGTACCTGCACACTGCCTAGAAATACCGGGAGAAGTCCCGCGACCGGCCCTCCGATGATCTAGTCAGTCACTTAGAAAGCAACAATAGCTAGGGTTCAGGTGGAAAAAAGTTCATTATTTTCAGAAGTGAGGAGGGGATCTGGTGTTTATAGGCAGGGGTAAACAGGTCTGAGACCCTAACGGACCGGGTCGGACCCGTTCGCCTGTGGGTCTGAATGGGTTGAAGCCCGTTTGACTCGTTAGTCTTGATGATCACATGGGAGTAAAGTCTGAGGAGATATGGTGGTCCAGATGGGGCCATGTCACTTACCACATTTCAGGAGCCCCTCACTCCTGGAGGGCAGTGTAAGCCAGCTGTGGATGAGTAGTCTGTCCTCGTCGGAAGAGTGGAGCGGTGTGTCTGGAGAGTATGACACGTATCTTCTTGGAGTGGTAAGTGGGGGTAGGATGAAGGAGATCCTCTGAAGGAAAGAGGCGTTGAGGGTCGGGGACCCTATGCACACTCTCTCTCATAGCTGACCAGCCGGGTCTTTACCTCAACAACATCCACTTTGTGGTTTGTTTGGATGTAAAGGAGCTGCAAAAAAAATTTGTGGCTTTTTGGATGTAAGAGCATCCACACTCGTTAGCTATATTTGCCAAATTACCATATTTTAATAAATGGACGTCTTCATTCGTTTGCTATTTTGCCATATTTTGGCAAAATAGCTATAGTCGCTTCTCAAATTTGAGAAACGTAATGACGATTCTCAAATTATAGGGGACGAAACACCCCCTTGTTTTTTTAATGGGATCAAACAAAATAAGTTGTTTCGTCTGACCTTTTTTTTAAAAAAGAAAAAATGATCGGATGGTACGCATAAAAATAAAATAAAATAAAATAAAAAAAAATTAAAAATCTCAAACAAACGAGACTTTGTAGGGCCTCTTTATTTTATCTTGCTTTCGCAAGAAAAGATGATCTCTTTATTTTTTTCTCCTTATAGTTACAAATTCCTCGCGCAACTGTGTATTATACTGTACACACACCCCTACAGGAGCAGTTGGCTCATGGTTTTCTCTACATCTGCAAATACAAAACCGTATTTAAACACATCAAATTCTTTTGGTGTGGCCGATGTAATCACCACATGAATTGCTAGACCATACCAGGTGCTCTCCCTCAATCTAAGATCGTATATGGGTTACCATTCCAGCATGCCCAGCCGGCACAGTAGCACCATCCACATCATCAACACGGTGAGGCTGGCACAAGCTGAGCCACTGCCTTTAGACGAGGAGGTCTGCCTCTCATGCGAAATCTCCTTGGAAGTACTCCTCTCCCAACACTACTCCCGATCAAGGACACCATCAGCAAGAATCAATCTCTGCTGTGCATGGTGAGAGACTTTCTAAAGAGCGAAGTCACAGCAAACAACCTACTCAACGCCCTCAAGGAGAAATTTGTTGATCGAGTTGAAGGAGTTTATGGAGATTGAGGATGCTGCTCCTCTTACAAGTGATCAGTTTACCTTGACACGAGAGAAACTCTTAGGTAAGATAACTCGTAAAATATATGAAATCAAAAGGAAACTAAGAAAGTCAAAAAAATTGAAGAAGATGGCCAAAATTGTTGTGAAAGTAGCCTTTGTTACAGTTTCGGTGATGCCAATTGTTCTGGTTGCCCTGTCAAATGCCGGCAGCCTTCACGACGAGCATTCCAATAGTGAACAACCTCATTACGGCAAGTGGAACATGGTTGGATTCGGCGTGGACCAGTCATTTGGAGGGTTTGAACGGAGAGAAGGATGTACTGTTGGCGATGCATAATAGACTGCTGGAGGTTAGGACCACTCAAGAGTTGGTGAGCATATGTGAGATGGTCAATCAGCTAAAGATGAACAATGTGTTGATTCACACGAGGAGGTTTGCGATAGATTCTGACATGGAGGAGGTAGCAATATTGAACGAAATTAAGAGGAATATTGTGAAGGATACTGAAGAGATGGAGATGGGGGTGGAAGCTTGTAATGGTGCAATTCGAAAGATGGTTAGTGACTTGTTGAAGATTATTGTAGAATAGTAAATATTGTATGTAAGTAAAAACTTCAGAAGGATATATAGCATGCTGAATGTGGTTTTGATGTTTCTTGCGATTATTTGAGATTATGTGCATATATTTCATTTTAATTTAATTTAATTTAATTTATTTTTAAGGGCGGAACTAAGTGTTCCTCTAGAATTTATGAGGGCCAACTCTAGAATTCAATATCCTAAATAAGTGAAGATTTTTGATTCATAAGCTCTGTTTGGTTCAAAGGAGGGGAGAGATTTTAATGGAGGGGAAGGGATGGGAGGAAAAGGGAGGGGAGGAATTTTAATCAAGACTCTGTTTGGTTCAAAGGAGGGGAGGGGAGGGAAAATAATTATTTTCTTGTTTGGTTCACAAGGGGTGGGAAGGAATTTTATAATTAAATTACTTCTATACCCTTTCATATTTTAAGAGAGCCTATGTATTATTGTTTCTAATTCTAATTTTGTAATATAAACAAAATAATGAAGACCAATAAACAAAATAATGTAGGTAGATTAATTGTAGAATATCAGTAGCATGAATGACAAATAATTTAATAAACATACTCAGTTTTGTATGGTGACTAGTAGTGGCATAATTAGCCATTGGGGTCCATGTTTTCTGCATTTCTCATAAGTTGTGCATTCTTCTGAATACAAACATTTTGGATTTCGGTGTTTGGTAGCATCGCAACTGAGATGATCAGGAAGGAGAGGTCGTAAGGATTTGACACATCACCACCGGCAATTGGAGACAAATTCTCCACCATGACCTTAGCATCGGACTGTTGGGCCCTCACTATTTGCCGTTCAATGTGCACAATCTGCCCAATAATGTAAGGTGGTCTTCCAGCACACTGCTCAGTGAAGAGTGCAACAGATTCCGAAAAGAGGTAGTAGCTTGAACACGTGCGGTGGATGGCCTCGTAGTGCCCAAACGAGTTCAGAATGAAGCAGGCCAGCTTATGGACTTCAAGCGAACAAATGATATCTTTTCCTTGCTTGCCTGTCAAATTTGCCATTCATCACTAATGAACAAAAAAAGAAAATATTCTGTTGACGAACAAAAGAGAAGACCAAAACTTGGTTAGCTAGCCATATGATTTTTTTTTTCTACATTCAGCTATGTAATGATCATCTAATTTGCCAAGTTAAAAATTACACATCCTTTAACTGCCTGAACCCATGTTTGACTAAATCTGCTCCTAGTTCTCTTGGCTTTCTTAAGTACTCACTCTTACTACTCGATGGATCTCATAGATGATTTCTCAAAACTTCAGTAACATACACTAAACTGCCTGAATCAGTAAACATCACTCAATCTTCGTTTTTTTTCTTTTTGGCCAGAGATAATATCTTTTTTATTTTAGGAATTTAGATCCAAAAAGGACAATTTAGTCCAATCACTTAAAAAAATTTCACTCACTTTCTCTTCTTTCCAAATCTCCCAATATTGGAATGGAGTCAAAATTGGCTCAGGAGGGATTCTGCACCCTTCCATTCCCCTCCTCTCCCCTCCTAAAAAATAAATCAAATAAGAAATGTTTTAAAAAATCCCTCTCCTCCATTCTCCTCCAACCAAACAGCCCCTAACACCATATATTTGAAATTAAAAGTATTGTTCTTACATTTATATAAATTTGTTTGATCTAGGTCAAACTCAGTGTACGTGAAGCTTGCCACCATTTATTTATTTATATGTTTTTACAGATATAAAAGTGACGAATTCAGAGAAAATTGTACGTGATCGAGAGACCGAGAATTTTAAAAAAAGAGTTGATTTTGTTAAAAACTGTATTTATTTGATGATCAATTCATTAATGTAAAGCTTTGCTTTAGCTGTGCAAGACAATAAATATCTAATCTCTAATATTATAATGGACTAGTAAATACACGTGCAATGCACGTCTGAACAATATTTTTTTATATTCTATTTATCTATATTATAATGGAAGAAGCACGTGCGGAATACGTAAAATAATAGACTGACATTCACTGTTCATGATTCTTCTCCCACGGGGCAGATGCAGAGAGAGAGGGAGATGAAGAGGATAGGGTTTTTGGTTTTTAGGATAATAAATTTGAACGTGTACTCTACGTATTTCGTATTTCATTGGTTTATATTGTAGAGTTTAATTAAACGTGTATTGCACGGATCGGGATATGGACAAATTACACTAAGGTCTTCTCCCATTATAGTTGTAGAGAAGAAAGCCTTAGTGTCATTTGTCATTTTGTCATTCTACCAATATGTGTAACGCACATACATAACTAATATAAAAGAGGTTTCCAGTTCAAATCATCCCTACGTCAGAATTTTTATTTTTATTTTTTGAAATTATTAAAACATGCATCGAACGGTAAATTACTAGTTTGTGGTATATTAGAATCTCTGCATATTTGTATATGATGGAAAATTACTTAGGCATTGGATTTCGGGTTCGATATTTAATTTCTGGGCATTGGGTGTTACATTATATATCTACCAGCTACCTCATTTATTAACATCATAATTGTTATCTTCATCTTCATTTTCATCATTTGCACATCTACGACCCAGCTACCTCTACCTCCACCTGTATATCTCCTCCTCCTCCTATTTCTCCTCCTCATCGTCTTCTATTTACAAACCCCTAGGATCATTTTTTTAAAATTGTAGTATGAAAGTTAGAAAAGGTTTGAGCAAAATTTGATGTCAATCTTTAATTCTTTATATTATTAGTTGCATATCATCAAATTCATATGATTCCTAAATATTGATAGAATGGGGATAGACATTTGATATTTTAAGGCCCAAATCGAAAATCGTGGGAGCTGAAAAAGTCGAGATCATTCAAGGTCCGCTCTATTTATAACCGCATCCATTTTTGAAGTTGTCCACTGAGTTGGTCTTCAATTCTCTGGATGTCAAAAGACCCCCTGAAAGTTTAAGTTTTCTTGTGGTTAGTCCTAAACGATGCTATCTTAACCAGAGAAAATATAGTTAAGTGACTTCCTCACGTTGGGACCATTTGTGGCTTTTGTAGTGCTGACCTAGAGTCGAGAAACCACCTTTTTCTTGAATGCCATAGGAGCAGATCAGTGCTTTGTGAGGTCCTTAGAGGCCGCGACACTACGACATACCCACACTCATATGAGGTATTGGAGGGAACCCCAAAACCTGGTAATCAAACTCATATAATGCATCCCATTTCCTTTTCAACTACAGCTGCGGCGTCAAGGCCTAGGGAATGTATTGAAATATAGTAATTGTATATTATGTTTCCTAATCTATATGAAATAGATTCCCCAAATCTCTCATCTCCCCAATCTCTCTCAATCTCTTTTCTTCTTCTCCAAGAATGTAATTCTTATATATAGATGTATACAGTAGAGAAATAAAGACAAGAGAAATATTTTACTTTCCCCAAAATCTGTTTTCAATATGGTATGAGTGCTTAACCAGATCTAGGCTAACTGAAGAAGAAGAAGAGAAGGAGGTGATCAGATCTGACATCTCCATCTTGAACTGATCCCGACCAAACCCCGATCTCCGAATATCCTCGTCGACATGATCCCCAAAACCTCCTCGTCGCCGATCTTCGTCAACAACGATCCCGTCGTCCAACTGATCCCATTGCCGATCTTTGTCGACCCCAATCCCACAGACCCCGTCGCTGATCTTCATCGACAACGATCCTGTCGTCCACAGATCTCGTCGCCCACAGATCCTGTCGCCGATCTTCGTCGATCCCTGTTGTCCACCCATCTTCCATAGATCGACAACAACAACCCTCCCTTCGATGACTCCCGAGAGCCCATCGTCAACTACTGACCTTCGCCCTCTCTTTGATGACTCTAACCTTTCGTCAACCCATATCTGGCATGCCACTGCCATCTTCCACCACCAAAACTCCACCTCGCCGCTCAGCCCACCATCCCGAAGCCTGATCATATCTAGATCCGTTGTTGTTTGATCCAGATCCATTGTTTACTTGTACTGCTAACATGGGTAGTACACCGATTATTGTGCAATCCGAGAATTCCGGCTTTAATGCGGGGATAATTCTCGATGAAACAAACTATGATGTTTGGACTTAGTTGATGGAGATGTATATTGCTGGACGTGAAAAGATACAGTTATTCAAGGTGACAGCAAAGTTCCCGCTGAAAGTGATGATTCCTATGCCAAATGGTATGCTGATAATCAGAAAGTGAAAGGCTGGTTGTTGATGTCCATGAAACCTGAGATCATGAAGAGATACATTCGATTGAAAACTGCTCCTGATATTTGGGATGCTCTTGCAAAAGCATTCTATGATGGAACCGACGAGGTTCAGGTGTTTGCTCTAAACCCGAAAGCTTTTTCGGCAAGACAAAATGGCAGACCACTTTCTTTTTATTATGGAGAATTGATTGAATTTTTTCAAGAACTGGATCACCGAGATAAGGTGATCATGAAGACTCCTGACGATGTCCAAACATATCAGAAATTGATCGACCGCTTGCGGGTTCATATTTTTTTGGCTGGATTAAATGCTGAGTTTGAGCAGGTTCGAGGAGAAATTTTGCGAAAGGATCTTGCACTTGATCTTGAGGCATCCTATGCATATGTTCGATGAGAGGCTCGTCAACAAAGCACCATAAACAGTTCCTCTGAATCTTCTGATGTAGCTGCAATGATGGCTCGGCCACATACAGTCAAAGACCTCCCAGGTCAGTCTGGATCATCTGCACGCACATCTAAGGGCTTCAATCAATTTACTTATGAGTCAATGAAGTGTACCCAATGCGGCAAAATTGGGCACACGAAAGCTCGTTGCTATCAGATTATCGACTATCCGCATGATTGGGATCATAGCAGAGATTCTCAGAAGAAGATATCCACTGTAGCTGTTGGAATTACTGAAGGAACTGAGAAAAGCATTGAACAAACCTCCGCACTGGTTATAGCTACAGGTAATGATGGTAAGGCTTTTAATATTTCTGCATCTGTTATGAATAATACATGGATAATTGATTCCGGTGCTACCGATCATATGACTTTTTATTCTAGACAAGTTAAAACCTTACACCCATCCACAAAATCCACTGCCAATGGTGATCCTGCCCCCGTTACTGGCGAGGGTTCCATATCTTTCACAAAAGATCTAACATTAGACAATTTACTAGTAGTTACTTAAATTTTAATCTGTTATCTGTCACCCAAATTACTAATACCCTGCATTGTATTGTTGTTTTTTGGCATTCTTTTTGTGTCTTTAAGGATATTCGGACTCACAGGAAGATTGGTTATGGGGTCAGACGTGGAAAACCCTATTATCTGGATTTGGTATCTGAGAGTTCAAACAAGTTGACTCAAGCTCTTGCCATTAATAAATCCGAGGGGGAGAAGCAATCAGAAATTTGGCTGTGGCACCGACGTCTAGGACATGCATCGTTTGACTATTTGCTTAAATTATTTTCCAGTTTATTTTCGCAGTTGGATAGTTCTAGTTTTTGTTGTGATGTATGTGAACTAGCAAAAAGTCAACGTGTTTCTTTTCATTGCAATCTGAATAAAAGCATGACTCCATTTATGATTATTCATTCTAATGTTTGGAGTCCATCCAGAAACACCACTATTGGAGGAGCTAAATAGTTTGTGATATTTATTGATAAATGTACTCGTATGACTTGAATTTGTTTGAAGAAATCTAAAGAAGAAGTTATGACTTGGATTTGTTTGAAGAAATCTAAAGAAGAAGTTAGTGGTTTATTTCAGAAATTTTATAAGCAGGTTATGACTCAGTATAAAGCACATATTCAAGTTCTCTTGAGTGATAATTGTGGCGAGTACCTGAATACAGATCTACAACAATATTTGGTGGAACGTGGAATTGTTCACCAGACTACATGTTCATATACTCCTCAACAAAATGGCGTGGCCGAAAAGAAGAACAGACACTTGCTTGAAGTAGTCCGCGCTTCACTTATTTATGGCAATATCCCACTCATGTATTGGGGGGAAGCCCTTACCTCTGCATCATACCTAATCAACCGAGTTCCTTCTTGTATTTTGAACTTCAGCACGCCACTTCAAGCACTAACTAATGCTGTAGATGCGCCAACTATTGCCAACCTGTCACCTCGTGTGTTTGGGTGTATCGCATTTGTTCACCTACATCAACACGAGCAGAGTAAGTTAACCCCTCGAACAGTGAAATGTGTTTTTATAGGATATGCAACGAATCAGAAAGGGTATCGTTGCTATCACCCACCAATTCAACAGATGTTTGTGACTATGGATGTGGTGTTCCATGAACATGAGATGTATTTTTCTTCTTCCGTGGCTGAACTTTAGGGGGAATAACGAAGTGAAGTTCAAGCTCTTGGGTATGATGAAGGAATTAGTAAAGTTCACTCTTGGGTATGATAAAGTAATTGTCAGTCAGA
The DNA here is from genome assembly GCA_017893485.1 of Hemerocallis citrina. NCBI lineage: Eukaryota > Viridiplantae > Streptophyta > Magnoliopsida > Asparagales > Asphodelaceae > Hemerocallis > Hemerocallis citrina. Next base: position 11,337,868 of record CM030364.1, on the reverse strand, counting down.
ACGAACAACTAGATACAAATAATGGCGAACACTTGAATGAAGATCTAGCAAGGGAGGAAGACCCTCATGAAGAACTGCAACTAGTACCGAATTTCAGTGAGAGTGAACCGTCAGAACCCCAAAACCAATCGTCATCGTTGTCCGAATCTCCGAGAAGAGAACTCTCGTACCGTACTAATAGAGGTATTCCAAAACCCACTTATGAACCTGATCCCACTAGTAACGTCAAATATCTCATGAGTAATTATGTATCCACTCACCTCTTGTCAGAATCAAATAAGTCATTTATAAATAAATTATCTACCATATCTATTCCTAACCGTGTGTAGGAAGTCCTTACTGATCCAAGGTGGAAAGCAGCTATGGATGAGGAGATGAAATCCTTGAAAAAGAACGAGACTTGGGAGATAGTCGAGCTGCCAGTAGGAAAGAAGCTAGTAGGATGCAGATGAATTTATACGGTGAAGTATAAGTCTGATGGTTCAATAGAGTGATACAAAGCAAGATTGGTTTCCAAAGGGTACACTCAAACGTATGGAATTGATTATGAAGATATATTCGCACTGGTGGTAAAATTCAATACTGATCGAGTCTTACTGTCACTTGCTGCAAATCTTGACTGGCCGTTGGAGCAATTTGATGTGAAGAATGCATTTTTGCACGGAGAATTGACAGAAGAAGTTTATATGGATCTTCCACCAGGGTCGAACAGACCAGTCCAACACAGCAATAAAGTATGTCCTCTGAAGAAAGCATTGTATAGACTGAAGCAGTCGCCAAGAGCTTGGTTTGGGAGATTTACAAAATCAATGAGGACATTCGGATACTATCAGAGTAATTCAAATCATACTTTGTTCCTAAATAGGAAAGAAGGTAAAATTACTGCTCTCATTATTTATGTAGATGATATTTTAGTAATTGGAGATGATCCTGAGGAGAGGAAGGCATTAAAGAACTACTTGTCACAAGAATTCGAAATAAAAGAGCTTGGCCCTTTGAGATACTTCCTTAGTATTGAAGTTTCTCGCTCAAGAAAGGGGATATTTTTGTCTCAAAGAAAATATGCTCTTGATTTATTGAAGAAAACTGAAATGTCCGCTTGTCAACCGATTAGTACACCGTTAGAAGAAGGACTGAAACTGTTCAACGATGCTGATCAAGTACCTTGTGATAGAAAAAGATATCAGAGATTGGTTGGACGACTGATGTATCTTGCACATACACAGCCAGATTTATTATATGCTTTAAGTGTGGTAAGTCAGTTTATGCATGCACCTCGAGAACAACATATGGATACGGTAATGAGAATTATTTGATACATTAAGTCAGCTCCAGGAAAAGGGATCATATTTGCGAAACATGGTCACTTGAAGGTTGAGGCATATACTGATGCTGATTGGGTAGGATCTATAATTGATAGGTGCTCCACTTCAGGATACTTCACATTTGTTGAAGGAAATTTAGTTACATGGAGGAGCATGAAGCAAAATGTGGTTGCGCGCTCTAGTGCAGAGGCTGAGTATCACGGAGTAGCTTTAAGTATAAAGAAAGCTTTATGGCTGAAACTCTTGTTGCAGGACTTAGCCTATGGTCCAAATGAACCTATGAAAGTGTATTGTGATAGTCAAGCGGTGTGTGATATTGCGGCTAATCCAGTTCAACATGATAGGACGAAGCATGTAGAGGTGGTCAAATTCTTCATCAAATAAAAATTAGATGAGAAAGTTATTAAGATATCCAAAGTGAAGTCAGAAGATCAACTCGCAGATATCCTAACCAAGACAGTTTCGACTCGGCTCTTCTTGAAATTTGTTGACAAGTTGGGCATGTTCAATATTTATGTACCAACTTGAAGGGGAGTGTTGAAATATAGTAATTGTATATTCTGTTTCCTAATATATAGGAAACAGATTCTCCAAATCTCTCATCTCCCCAATCTTTTCTCAATCTCTTTTCTTGTCTCCAAGAATGTAATTCTTATATATAAATGTATACAGTAGAGAAATAAAGACAACAGAAATATTTTATTTTCCCCAAAATCTGTTTTCAATAGAATGGATAGCAAGAGCTTTCCCGGTGGAAGAGTACGACGACGAGGAGATCGTGATTGGCCATACTCTTGATTGATCGGTGCACTATTACCCACTTTCCAGGGTTGTATTGGAGGGAACCCCAATTTTTGCTTGTACTCTCTATGTTGTTACTGTTGGAATTAATTTTTGCAGTTTTTTGGGCCGGATTCCGGCAAGCTCCGGCCACCGGCGGCGCCGGAAAATGAGTGGATTGCGATCCTCTCGACGAGTACTATTCTGTAGTGTACTCACTTGCCAAAAACGAATTCCGTATGAATGAGAAATGTTGGTCCAAAGTTGGGTACTTAAAATGCACTAACTTGGCAACTTGAAGAAAATGGATAGTCCCATATCGGAAATTGAGAAAGATTTTTTCTAGTATATATACTAGAAAACTGGACTAAAGGGCATGACCCGGGGGTTACCACTAACTTGTAGTGGAGAGAGGACTTAGCCAAAATGACAAACACACACGCGCGCGCGCGTGCCCGACCCTGCCCGGCTTCGGCTTCGGCTTGGCTTGGTACGGGGCGAATTATGCTTTAAGGAGGGAGATTTCTCATCTCGACTCTGTGAAAAACCTTGAGTTTACTATTTTTATTTCCTGTATTTCAGTTCTTCACAATTGCTGTTGGTATTTTCTCATATAATTTGGTTCTAACAATCTTAAAGCAGAATTTCCTTCTTTGAACACGTGTTTTCGTGCAAGGATACTACGTACCCCAAACGTACACGTGAACAAGGGAATGCAAGCACTTCGGTTGATGAACCAGAACATGATACTGATGAGCCTAGACGAAGTAAACAGGCTAGAACATCAAAATCTTTGGGTCCTGACTTTGTAACGGCCTTTCTGTTAGAGAATGAGCCCAGAACTGTCAAGGAAGCCATGTCTATACCTGATGCTCCTATGTGGAAGGAAGCAATCAAAAGTAAAATAGACTCCATTATGCAAAATCATACATGGAAGTTAGTCGACTTGCCTTCTGGATGTAAAGCTCTAGGATGCAAATGGAATTTCAAAAAAAAATTAAAACCAGATGGTTCAATAGAGAAACATAAGGCAAGACTTGTGGTACAGGAATTTAGGCAAAAGGAAGGCCTAGATTTCTTTGATACATATTCTCCAGTTACAAGAATAACTTTCATAAGAATGTTGGTAGCTATTGTAACTCTACGTAACTTGGAAATACATCAAATGGATGTTAAAATTGCATTTTTAAATGGGGACTTAGAAGAAGAGATATACATGAAACAACCGGAGGGTTACGTTGTTCCTGGACAGGAAAACAAAGTGTGCAGGCTTGTAAAATTCCTGTACGGACTGAAACAAGCTCCAAAGCAGTGGCATGCAAAATTTGACAATATTATGATGTAAATGGCTTCAAAATAAATAAATATGATAAGTGTATCTACATCAAAGGTACTCCAAATGGATACATTCTGGTGTGTCTGTATGTAGAAGACATGCTCATTATCGGAAGCAATAATGACATTATCAAACAAACTAAGAGCATGCTTAGTGGCAAGTTTGATATGAAAGACTTGGGAGTTGCAGACGTCATACTGGGAATCAAAGTTTCCAAAATGTCTGAGGGAATTACTTTGTCTCAAGCTCATTATGCTGAGAAAGTCCTTGAAAGGTTCAAGAATTACTCGAATGGAACTGCCAAAAGTCCTATGGATCCCAGTCTTCACTTATTCAAAAATACAGGTGAAAGCATATCACAATTGGAATATGCACGTGTAATTGATAGTCTGATGTACTTAACAAATTGTACAAGATCGGACCTAGCACATTCGGTAAATGTACTGAGCCGCTAGACGAGTAATCTAGGACGAAGTCACTGGAAAGGAATAACTAGAGTATTGAACTACTTGCAACATACTCAAAGTTATGCACTGCATTACACCAGATACCCAGCAGTACTAGAAGGCTACAGTGATGCCAACTGGATATCGGATTCCAAGAACTCAAAATCCATAAGTGGATATGTCTTCACACTTGGTGGTGCAGCCGTGTCATGGAAATCCTCTAAACAAACACTATTGGCCAGATCCAGCATGGAATATGAGTTTATTGCTTTAGACAAAGCGGCAGAGAAAGCAGAATGACTTCGAAACTTTTTAGAGGATATTCCTATGTGGAAAAAACCAGTGACTGCTTTATGTGTAAACTGTGACAGCCAATCGGCTATAGTACGGGCACTGAGTTGTATGTATAATGGTAAGTCTCGTCATATCAGAAGGCGACACAAAACCATTAGACAACTGCTCTCAAATGGAGTAATCTCTATAGAATATATCAAATCGGCTGACAACCTAGCAGATTCATTTACTAAAGGTCTGTTGCGAGAGCAGGTTGTGAGATCATCAAGAGAAATGTGTTTAAAGCCTATGACGAAAGGGGATACTTGATGGACACCCTACCTAGGAATTGGAGATCCCAAGATTTAGGTTTAAAGGGGCAACTAAATCTTGTTGAATCGACGGGAGCACTGAGAGATTAAAACTCATACCCACTCTCAGGATGATAAAACAGTGCTGCCTGCAAAGAGTCAGGATAAGCTTGGCTTTTAATGATTCCCATAGCTTTGAAATAAAAGTGGGGTATAACAGGATACTCTTTATGGGCAATCACCTTGTAAGTGTGAAATGGGGCCGTTTCTAGGAGAACGAAGAGAGGCTACATTCTCCAAGCTCACTCACGATTAACCAGGGATGTTCAACACCAAAATGAACACAACAAGAGAACTTAGTTCTGTGAGGAGATGAAACTGTGTGATAGTTATTGTCTAAGTTCACATCAAAGCTCAGATAGTTCAAGACATTATGATCACTACCTGGTCAAGTGAATCCGATAGCTACTTACTAAGGGTGGTTCAAAGTAAAAAAATTTCTACCATTCTTGATGCAGTGATTTTCCGATTGTACTCTCAGAGTTTTTCTGTCATGTTTTTTGTTTTTTCTGTCGTGTCTGGATTACATGGTCTGGTAATTTTCATTCATGTGGAGGATTGTTGGAATTAATTTTTGCAGTTTTCCGGGCCGGATTTCGGCAAGTTCCGGCCACTGGCGGCACCGGAAAATGAGTGGATTGCGATCCTCTCGACGAGTACTATTCCGTGGTGTACTTACTTGCCAAAAACAAATTCCGTATGAATAAGATGTTGGTCCAAAGTTGGGTACTTAAAATGTACTAACTTGGCAACTTGGAGAAAATGGATAGTCCCATATTGAAAATTGGGAAAGATTTTTTCTAATATATATACTAGAAAACTGGACTAAAGGGCGTGGCCCGGGGGTTACCACTAACGTGTAGTGGAGAGAGGACTTAGCCAAAATGACAAACACACAAGCGCGTGCGCGCGTGCCCAGCCCGGCTTGGTTTGGCTCTGGCTCTGGCTCGGGCTTAAATTTTCAGATTCGGTAACTGGTACCATTACTCTGTAACAGCAGAGTAATGGCTCACCAGTTATGAATCTGAACCACCACTCTGCTGTTGCAGAGTAGTGGACCATTACTCTGCTGTTACAGAGTAATAAGCCTCTGAAGAGTCTCCATTTTCTTTTATAAAGGCTACTGAATCCAAACAGAGTTTTTGCAGACAGTCCAAGTTTTATTTTTCTTCTACTTCTTCTCTTCTGTGTCAACTGAGAGTACATCACAGACATCAGTTTGCTGGAATCTCTGAAGCAAGGGTGCTGCTCTTCAGAGAAGGTACAGTTGTATCTTGGGAAGTAATTCGCTAGCCACCGTCACACTACGGGGCGAATTCAGATTTAAGTAGAGAGATTTCTCATCTCGACTCAATTTGCCAGCCACCGTCACACTACGGGGCAAATTCTGCTTTAAGTAGAGAGATTTCTCATATCGACTCTGTGCAAAACCTTGAGTTTACTATTTTTATTTCCTGTATTTCAGTTCTTCAATATTGCTATTGGTATTTTCTCATATTATAAAATTCGGTTCTAACAGTTACTTTCTTGACTCTGGTTTTTAGATTGGTCCCACCCTCCAGGGTTTTGTTGGAGGCGTTATGTTGTTGTTTTTTTTCCATCTTAGTAGTTCTTGTATTTGAACCGAGTACTTTTGTTTTGTTTTGTTAAACTCTCTTTAATGATACATGGTGGTCGTACTCCATATTTTCCTTCAAAAAAGAAAGAAAAAAAGATGATATTTGACATTTCGAGTTGTGATCTTGCATTCTCTGAGTTGGATTTCATAATGGGTTATGTATTGTTTTATAAGTTATGTACTAATTCTGCTAGTTTTTGGGTGAAAATTTTGCCGTACTACCCCACTTTTTGAAAATATTTAGCGCTCTGCCCTACTTCCCAAAACAATTAGCGATATGCCCTTGTTTAGGACACATCAGCAAGAAACGTTATTGGAAATAACGGCAGAGGTTATTTGCGTGCCGTTATTTCCAATAACAGCATCTATTTTACTTTTTTTTCATGCTGTTATTTGGAATAACGACATCAGTATATTTCTCTTAGAAGTGTGAATCTTCTAACTTTAAAAAATTCTAAGTGCGAAAAAACTTATAAATAATACCGTTATCCTGAATAACGACATTAGAATGACTGATGCCGTTATTGAAGATAACGGCATCAATTATATATAAATGAGGTTAATTTAAAAAAAAAAACTATAACTGATGCCGTTATTTAAAATAACCGCATCATTTATAAAAAATTTCTAAAAAAAATTAGCTTGCCTGCATGACAAATACATCCATGCCACGTGATCAACATCCATGCCATCAATGATAAATACATCCATGCCTAGTGATCAACATCCATGCCATCAACTTCATAATGGAGAGTTGAATATTGTCCCCATGCACTTTGATCAACATCCATGTCATCAACTTCAAGATAAATACATGCATGCATGACAGGTTGTGGCAGTCATCAACATATGATGTTGCACTGATGCCGTTATTTCAAATAATGACATCAGTAGAGAATGCCGCTATTTGAAATAACGGCATCTGTTATAAAGTTTTCACACTTGTAATTTTTTTTCTAAGTGAAAATTACAGGCTGTCGAAAAACAAAACAACCTATGTCGTTATTCCAAATAACGGCATGATATAATTTTTTTCAAACAGATGCCGTTATTGAGAAGAACGACATCGAAATTACCTATGCCGTTTTCCAATAACGTTTCTTGCTGACGTGTCCTAAATAAGGGTATATCGCTAATTGTTTTCGGAAGTGAGGCAGAGCGCTAAATATTTTCAAATAGTGGGGTAGTACGGCAAAATTTTCTTTTTGGGTTATGTACTGTTTCTACAAATTTTCCCTAAAATTGCGATGTGAAATTCTTGGGAGCAAGGGAATGGATGCATGATAAGCGGATGGGATGTGTTTCTGACAACGGAGTTGGACCAACTGTTAATGCTCTCCTTTGCGTTCGACTATTTTGTATGGCATTATCGGCAGAAATTTGTGGATGTATGTGGAAAGGTGAAGACCCCTACTACAGGATGGGGGAGACATCGTTCTTTCTCGAATTCATGCAGATATTATGTATCTTGAACGTCGCTACCTTCTCCTTCCCTCCTTGGTATTTTTACCCCTTCTTATTTGACTAGTTCCTCAACATCAGGGTGCTTAAATTGCTTGGTGAGTTGGGCACCTATTATGGAGTTCGGTTTGGCAAAAACATCCTAGGGGTGATAGAATTTCCATACCGGTTCATAAAGCATCTGCAATATGTGGGCAATATATTGATTGCGTCAGTGGCGGAGCTAGGAATTTCATCCACCGGAAGCGAAATCACATGAATTAAAATTTTATAAAAGACTTTAAACATCCACACTCATATTACAGAAGGGATTAAACAAGCATTGTTATATCCATGTGGTGTCATTATCAGCCAAAATTTTTGGTTACATTGGCTATCGACATAGATTGGTTTGACACATTATTATGAAGAACTTAGATTCTCCTCTGGACTATGGTAAGTTGTATAGAAGAAGGAAGGACAATACACTTGCTAATAAATTTGAGTATGAAATACCGCAAGAACATATTCATCCACATTTTAAAAAGCATCGTGCAAGTTCGCACCTGAACATACACAAGTCTCTTTAGCTCAATCAACACCCCAAATCTTCAGCATTTGCATAACCATATCTGCATTCAAGCAAACAAACCTGTCACCACAATTTCTAAAAACCTTGAAATTTACAAATCAGGACATTACTCTTTGGCATTTCATTGAACACAACCTGGGCATCTTCTTCCTCGAAACCAGTTTCTAAGAATTTTACAGTCACACAACCTTCCCCAAAAAAAGAACTAGATTCATTACCTTCACCCACAACAAAATTTCCCCAAATCTCCCCATTCAAATAACTTCAGTCACACAGCTCTCCCCAACCAAGAACTAGATTCATACACCTATAAGGGCCATAACAAAACTTTCCTCCATTACCAAACAAACCCACCATTCCAGAACTCATTAAAACTCAAAACCCATCACCAAAATACAATTAATGGCAGCAAAGATGAGAAGAGTCGGGAATTATTGGGGAAGATGATAAAAGATTTGGGAGCTAGGGTTCCGCCACTGAGAAGATGAGAAAATATTTAGAATTGGGGGTTTGATTTGGGAATGAAAGCTAGGGTTCGTGAAGAATGAGAAATCAGAGAATATTTGGAGGTTTGGAATCGAGGGCTTGGATGAGAAGCTTGGGTTTCGAAGGAGCCGAAAAATAATCGAATAAGAACTGAAGAAAAGGAGCGGCGAAAGTGGAGGATTGGGAGCTAGGTCAGTATGTGTGAGTTGTTGGGCTTGGGCCGAAGAAGAGGAGCGGCTGCTTTGGTCGCAGGCCGAAAGAGGAGCGGGAGAGTTGTTGGGCAAAGCTCAGGGGGAGCATGGGCTTCCACTTAAAAAAATTCTTTGTGACTACACAGAGGGCTGGCCAAGTTCAGGGTGAGCGGCCGCTCACCCTGGGCCAGCTGTCCCTCCGCCCCTGGATTGCGTTGTCAAATTCATGTTTTGTACCTTTCCAATACAATCAACCATGGATACTCGTCTTTGGGTTTCTGCTGAGTTTTGCGATACAATCACTATAAACCACCAAGCAAATAGTAAATCACACCAAACGCACCAAGCATACAATTTTGTCCCGTTTCGGCTATGCCTAATCCGGAAGAGAAACAACCGATATATTATTCAACTAGAGAAAGTACAAGAGCTCTCACCAAGAATCTATCTATCTCTTCTCGTCTTCGACACTGCTTGCTCTCACTTTGACTATTCTTCTCGTCAATCTTCTTCAACCCATTATTGTGTATTGGATCCACAAATCCTAACACAGACCATGTGTCTCATTCCCTTGTAGGTAGGAATGGATTCGACATTAGAGTGGAAGATTTTTCACCATCATTTTTCCATGTGCACAAGGTTTATATCTCTAAAATTCATAATGTCATGTCCTCTCTGATTTTTTTTTTAATGCATGATTTCTCCCATTTAATGAGATGATAGCCGCCTATATCAGTGTCAGCTCCTTTTCTGGTTTTAGAGTAATTTTTATTTTTAATATTGAATATTTTATTTTTTATTTTATAGTGTATAAATTAGTGTTTAATTTGAGAACGTGAGTTTGAGATTAAATCCTGAGTGCTCATCTTGGAGATTAAATCCTTTGCTGAGAGCACGTGAGATCTCATCCCATCCTGTTTCACATACTCCCCTAAAATAGCAAAAAATTGCAAAAAATACATTTTTACATTATGAGACTACATCTTGAGATTTTTTTTTTTATTATTAAAAATAACTAAGTTATCGCTTCATTAAAAGATATTAACGAATACATCCTGAAATTACACCTAACATTTTTCCTGAGCACTCTCTTGGAGAATAAATCCATCATCCCATCAACTTATAAAGAAAGCTGACTGGCTGAATGTCTTTTTCACTGACTGGCATGAGAACGTACGTCTTTTTCACTGACTGGCTGAGATTCTGAGAACGTCTTTTTCACTGTACTGAAGAACTGATCTACCTGAGCTGAGACGCGTCTTATTATAAATAGAAAGCTCGCCCACAATACTGTACTCACACATCTATCTCTCCAGTTGGCTCATGGTTTCTCTCTCACTACATTTGCAAATACAAAACCCTATTTAAACTAATCAAATTCTTTGGGTGTGGCCGATGTCGGACTATTAGTCACCACAATAATTGCTAGACCATATCAGCTGGCTAGCTCTCTCCCTCAATCTAGGATCATATATATATATATGGGTTGCCATTCCAGCAAGCCCAGCCGGCCACCATCCACATTAAAATTAATCTTCTTTGAAAAAAAAACCAAAAAAAAATACATTCTCATTTTCACATATATCAGTTTTCCAATTTATCTAATAATCCATGAGGCCCACAAAACTTCATTTTCAATGATTACAAGCAAAGTTCCACTTGAATCACAATTGTATCTGTAATAGACAAATTAATTAGGAGTGGAAACACGACCCTATATATGCACACTCTCTCTCATAGCTGGCCAGCTGGGTCTATACCTCAACAATATCCACTTTGTGGTTTGTTTGGATGTAAAGAGGTTGCAAAAAAAGTTTGTTTGGATGTACAAATACAACTCTCTGTCACACAAATACAACTAAATACAACTCTCACACAAATGCAACACAACTATAAATACAACTCTCTGTCAAACTAAATACAAATGCAACTAAATACAACTCTCTGTCAATGCAACTAACAACTAAATACAACTCTCTGTATCTGTCAGTGCAACTAAATACATGCAACTAATTAAAATAGAATTCTCTGTCAATGCAAACACGCACTCTCTGTCTACTGTTTAAATGTATACTATCTGTCTGTTTGTTCAAATGCAAGCAATTTATTAGTTCAAATGCAAACTCTCTGTCTATCTCTAATATTATAATGGGAGAAGGCGTGTTATTTGTCAATCTACCGACATGTGCAACGTACATATATAACTAATATAAAGAAGATTTCCGATTCAAATCTTCCCTACTAAAGAGTTTTTATTTTATTTTTTGAATTTTTTGCACGTGTAAATTACTACTTTGTTGAAATGCTTGGTCAAATGCAAAACTAAATGCTCTGTCTATTTGTTCAAAATGTAACTAAATAAAACAACTAGTCAAATGCAATGTAAATACAAACAAAGAGCTCTCTTTCTCCGGATGGCACATTACTTTGCTCTTCTTCTAGCAATACAAAATCTTATTTAAACTCATCAAATTCTTTTGGTGTGGCCGATGTGGGACTATTAGTCACCACAAGAATTGCTAGACCATATCAGGCTGTCTCCCTCAATAAGATCATATATGGGTTGCCATTCCAGTATGCCCAGCTGGCCCAGTAGCACCAACCACAGCATCAGCACGGTGCAAGCTGAGCCACTGCCTTTAGACGAGGAGGTCTGCCTTCTCATGCGGAATCTCCTTGGAAGTTGGAAGTACTCCTCTCCCGACGCTACTCTCGATCAAGGACTCCATCATCAAGAATCAATCTCTGCTATGCATGGTGAGAGACTTTCTAAATTGCCAAGTCTTAGCAAACAACCTATCAATGCCCTCAAGGAGAAATTTGTTGAGTTGAAGGAGTTTATGGAGATTGAGGATGCTGCTCCTCTTACAAGTGAGTTTATCTTGACACGAGAGAAACTCTTAGGTAAGATAACTAGTAAAATATATGAAATCAAAAGAAAACTAAGAAAATCAAAGATATTGAAGAAGAAAACCAAAATTTTTGTGAAAGTAGCCTGTGGTAGGGTAAAAACGGCCTGGGGCCCATCCAAGGCCCAGGATGGCTCACTCGAAGAGAAAGAAAAACAATCCGGCTCAGCCCCGGACCTCGAGCTGCCTCGGCATCGAGCCGTAAATTCACCCCCACAAAACGGGTCTCCTTGTAGCCGAAGAGCCTCAATGGCCCTCAGCCTCCGATCCACGACAGCCCACGGGCCATCCGCCCAGCCTGGCAAGGAATGAGGATGACCTGGCGCGACCTAGGCCATCCAATTCTCCCTGAGGTACAGGAGCCCCATGATCAGCCATGTCAGCTCCAAATACCACCTAGGGCTTTGCCACGTCAGCCCTATACCACACTTCACACTACCACGTCCGCCCTAAACCCCCTGGGCCTCCTGCCACGTCAGGCCCATGGGCTTTCGGGTTCAGACCCGGCCCCCAAGCAGATCCAAACCCGGTTGGGATTCCCTATAAATACCAGACCCTCACCCACCTTTTCAGGTAATCAATCTTTGCCACCTAAATTCCCCTAGTTACTGCTACTCTCTCACAGAGACTGACTAGATCGTCGGAGGGTCCGCCACCGGGATAAACCCCGGTGTTTCAGGGCCGTCTGCAGGTACTCGAGGCGAGGCCATCCGAGCCGATCCTCAAGCGCCGAAGCGAGCCTCTCGCTCATCGTCCCGTGCCGCACTCTTCCCTCATTACAAATTGAGTCCGAACTCACACCTGGTGCATCCACACTGCGACCAAAAACAAACCGCATCAGGTTGGCGCCGTCTGTGGGAACTCTTTATTCGGTACGGACGACAGTCCGAGCCTTGCCACCGATGCTCTCCCTCAACCCGATCTCCCATGGCTCCCCGAGCCCGAAGATCGGCCCGTTCCGCCCGAACAGACGGGCCTCCCCCCGAGGGGGCCCTCGACGGAAGGCAAGCATCCAATAATCCGGGGGTGAACCCCGGACCCCAACAAAGCGTTTCACGCGTCGCCGAACCCGACCTTCGTCGGGTCATTCAGAACAGAAGGGCTAGCCAGGCTAGGGGAGGGACCGCTTCCAACTCGGCCCCGAACCATTCCAGGCCCGCACAAGGGGAAAGGCCGTCGGCACTCAGCCGCATCGGCCGAATTCCTACGCCCCGACCCGACCCTTCCGACCATGGCGGGGTCACCAGGGGCGAGTTCAGGAGCTTCAGAGATGAAATCTTGGAGGCCCTCCATGGAGCGCCAAGGTCTGCGACCTATGGCCGACCCCACCAAATGAGCGACGGGAGGAGTCACACTCGTGCGCCGCCGCCCCCTCCTGAGCGCATCGACGAGGTGCTCCGACGCCTCCTAGAGATGGAGAATCGCATCGAGCGCATCGGCGACGGGAATCCCAACCTAGTCCAAGGTCGGGGACCTTCTCGACCTCCATTCTCCGCCAACATCATAGAAGCGGAGATCCCTCGGAACTTTCGACCTTCGCAGTTCGAGACATACAACGGCGAGGGTGATCGAGCTGATCACATGGAGGGCTTCAAAACCCTCATGATGATTCACAGCGCTTCGGATTCCCTGATGTGTCGAGCCTTCCCGGCCACCCTCCGGGGTCCGGCCAGAGATTGGTTCTCCAAACTCTCCCCTGGCTCGATCTTCTCGTTCGACCAGCTGGAAGCCAGCTTCCTGGCCCACTTCATCACCAGCCGGAAGGTCGAGAGGACGAGCGCTTCCCTGCTCGACCTCACCCAGAGGGAGGGGGAGTCGCTCCGCAACTTCGTCAAGAGATTCACAACCGAGGCCAGATCCGTCTCTGCCCTCGACGCAGGGGTCGCCTCGGCAGCTTTTCGACACAATATTCGGCACAACCAGCTAAAGGTCTCCTTAGCAAAGAGGCCACCTCTAAATTTCCCTGACCTTCTCAACCGGGTCGAGAAGTACATACGAGCTGAAGAAGCTCTTAACCCAGAGGGCAGCAAGGAAGTCGTGGGGAAGGGCAAGCGCAGGGTCGATGAGGCCGAACCTGCCAAGAAAACAGCAAAGGAAGGGGTCGGCGCGAAGAGGGCACCTCCGGTCCCTCGCTTCGAAAGGTACACTCCCTTGACACATAACGTGTCTGCCATCCTCTTAGAAATCGAAGACAAAGGCCTTGTCCGACTACCTCCCCGACCAAATAACAACAAGAAGCGAGATCAGCGCTTCTACTGCCGGTTCCATAGAGACCATGGGCACGAAACCGACCAATGTCGGGCCCTGAAAGACGAGATTGAGGCCCTTATCTCACGAGGGTACCTCTGAGAATTCACCAGAGAAGGCCCACGGGATCGGCGGGATACGAGGAACCGGAGGCCTTCGCCTCCGACCCCTATTCCGAACCGTATCCAGGATCGGGATCGCTCGCCCGAAGGAGCCGCGGATACGCCATTCATCTTGCACTGTGTCCACGGGGGGCCAATGGGGGGAGAGTCAAATACTTCTCGAAAAGCCTTCATCCGAGAGGTGAATACTGTCCAAGACAACCCCTCGCCCAGGTTGCAACCGGTGCCTGTCTCCTTCTCCGGAGAGGACCTCGAAGGCGTTTGCCTCCCTCATTGCGACACCCTCGTCATTGGCCTCCACATGGCTAATTGTGAGGTTTGCCAAATCCTCGTTGACAACGGCAGCTCGGTAAATATTCTCTTCCTCGAAGCCTTCGAAAATCTCAAGCTACCCAGAGGCAAACTCAAGCCGGCCGGATACACCTTGCATGGGTTCTCCGGCGTCCCTGTCGTAATAGAAGGGATTGTTACTCTCGACGTTACCGCAGGATCGGCTCCTGTCAACAGGACCGAGTCCATGGACTTCATGGTGGTAAACGTCAAGGCGGCTTACAACGCCATACTCGGCCGACCCGGACTGTGCTCCCTTCAAGCGGTACCTTCGGCTTACCATCTGAAGCTTAAATTTCCCACCCCACAAGGGGTCGGCATAGTCCGAGGTAGCCAAGAAGCAGCGCGGTCGTGTTACATGACCGCCGTCGGAGGGGGTGTGTTCCCCCTCGACGCCGTCGAGCTCGAACCCGAGAGGGACGGCCCCGCTCCCGAGCCTGTCGACGAACTGGAGGAAGTCCCGTTCGGCACCGAGGATGAATCGAAATGGTTCCGGGTGAGCCGCTCGCTCCCCGAGGACTTGAAGCCAGGCATAATCGCCTGCATCCGCCGCAACGTTGATTTCTTCGCCTGAAAGCCCTCCGACATGCCTGGGATCTCCGAAGACTTGATTATGCATAGGCTGAGCGTCATCCCGGACTCTAAGCCGGTCGTCCAGAAGAGGCGCAAAGTCGCCCCGGAGAGACAGCAAATTGTGAAGACAGAGGTCGACAAACTCTTGTCCGCTCGATTTATTCAGAAAGTCAGCTACCCCGAGTGGTTGGCTAATGTCGTCATGGTAAAGAAGGCAACCGGGGGCTGACAGATCTGTATCGACTTCACGGATCTTAATAAGACATGTCCGAAAGATCCTTTTCCCCTCCCCCGCATCGACGCTTTAATCGACGCAACCTCGGGGCATGAGCTACTGTCCTTCATGGACGCGTTCTCGGGGTACAATCAGATCCGGATGTTTCCACCGGACATCTCCAAGACTTCGTTCGTCACCGACCAGGATCTTTTTTGTTACCGCGTTATGCCCTTCGGGCTGAAAAACGCTGGAGCCACATACCAACGGCTCGTTAACAGAATCTTCAAAGACCAGATCGGCCGCAACGTGGAAGTCTATGTCGACGACATGCTCGTCAAGAGCCGGGCCGGGCCGGACCACGTCGCCGATCTCGAGGAAGCCTTCGGAGTCCTCCGACATCACAACATGAGGCTCAACCCGGCTAAATGCGCCTCCGGCGTCTCCACAGGGAAATTCCTGGGGTTCATCGTCAGCCAGCACGGCATCGAGGCGAACCCCGAGAAAATCCAAGCTATTATCGACATGGCCCCGCCCCGGAATGTCAAGGAGGTTCAGAGGCTTACGGGCCGGTTGGCTGCAATCGGCCGTTTCCTCTCCAAGTCAGGGGAGAAGTCTTTCCCCTTTTTCAAGGCCCTGCGCGGAAAAGGGGGCTTCGAGTGGGGTACCCATCAACAAGAAGCCTTCGAACAGCTGATGCAGTACCTCGCCAACCCTCCTCTCCTCAGCAAGCCCGAGCCGGGCGAACCACTATGGCTCTACCTGTCCACCTCGGATAGCGCCTTCAGCGTCGTCCTCGTCCGAGAAGAGGAGGGGGTTCAGAGACCATTGTACTATGTGAGCAAAGTCCTGCTCCCCGTCGAGACGAGGTACGCAAAAATAGAGAAGGTGGCCTATGCTTTGGTCATGGCAGCCCGGAAGCTTCGTCCCTACTTCCAGGCCCACTCCGTCCAAGTACTGACCGACCAGCCATTGAAGACTGTCCTCCACAAGCCCGAAAACTCTGGCCGCTTAGTCAAGTGGTCAATTGAGCTAAGTCAGTTCGACATCAGCTATCAGCCGAGGGCGGCCATCAAAGGGCAGGCCCTCGCCGAGTTCATAACCGAGTGCACCGTCTCTGAGCAGCCCTGCATCGAGGGCTCGGATCCGACCTGGGAGGTATTTGTCGATGGATCATCATGCGAAACAGGGAGTGGGGCTGGCATCATCCTTCGTGGCCCCGACCAATTCCTACTTCAATACTCCCTCCGCCTCAACTTTTTGGCCTCCAACAACGAGGCAGAATACGAGGCCGTGATCGCCGGATTGACCCTAGCACACCGAGCCGGAGCCAAGCAAATCCAGGCCTTCAGCGATTCTCAGCTCGTGGTCAATCAGATCACCGGAGAATACGAAGCCCGCGATGATCGCATGATGAGGTATTTGGCGGCGGTCCGACAACTCCCGACGTCCTTCAGCTGCGCCACGGTTATCAGAGTCCCTAGGGAGAAGAACGCTCAAGCAGACGCGTTGTCCAAACTCGCCTCTTCCTCCTTCGAGGGTCTCGATCAGACGGTGCTCATAGAAATCCTCCTAAAGCCAAGTATCAATGACCAAGGCTAGGAGGCAATGTGTGTGCAAGGCGTTGCCAGTCCGGACGACTGGGCCACCCCCATCCGGAAATTCTCAATTAATGCCGAGCTTCCCGAAGACAGGGCCGAGGCCAGACAGGTCAGGGTCCGAGCTGAAAGGTTCGTCATGATTGATGACATCCTCTTCAAACGCTCATACACCTTGGCCGATAGCAAACCATACCTCCGCTGTCTCACCAGTGACGAGGCCAGTTACGCGCTGAAGGATCTTCACGAGGGGATCGGCGGATGCCACATGGGGAGCAGAACACTTGCTCGGAAGGCCCTGAATCAGGGGTACTATTGGCCGACCATGCTCCAAGACTCGCAAGACCTAGTCAAGAGGTGCGGCCCATGCCAAAGGTTCTCCCCTATCAAGAGGCTTCCTCAAGCCAATCTCCGATCCCTGGCTAGTCCTACGCCATTCGCCATGTGGGGCATGGACCTTGTGGGCCCCTTCCCCGTGGCAATAGGGCAAAAGAAATTCTTGATAGTCGCCATCGACTACTTCACCAAGTGGGTCGAAGCCGAGCCCCTGTCCAGCATCACCGAGCCCCAAGTACAACAATTCTTTTGGAAGAACATCATTTGCCGGTTCGGAATCCCCCGGGTCCTCGTCACGGACAACGGAACCCAATTCCAAGGTCAGAACTTCCAAACTTTCTACGCAGACATCGGCATCCAGCAACGCTTCTCCGCTATTTGCCACCCTCAGTCCAACGGCCAAGCGGAGAACGCGAACAGGCAAATCCTCGACGGCCTCAAAAAGCGCCTCGACAGTTCTCCCAAAGGGCTGTGGGTCGAAGAACTACCTAGCGTGCTATGGGCGCACCGAACCCCCAAGAGGATCCCCACGGGGGAGACACCGTTCAGTCTGACCTTTGGGACAGAGGCAGTTATCCCCGTCGAGGTCGGCCTGCCTTCTCCCCGTATCATGGCCTTCGACGAGGCTGACAATTCGTCCGGCCTGAGGGCCAACCTGGACCTCGTCGCCGAGGTCAGAGAGAAGTCTTCAATCCGAAGAAGCATCTACCAACAACGGATTGAGAAGTTTTACAACAAGAAGGTCCGCCCCACGAACATCAAGGCGGGGGACCTCGTGTTACGAAAACTGTCCGTCTCCGACCCAACCAAGAAGAGGAAATTGGCTCCCAACTGGGAAGGCCCATACCGGGTGGTCGAGACCGTACGCCCCGGTACGTACCGACTGGCGGATATGGACGGCCGGCCAATCAACCGACCCTGGAACGCCGAGCACCTGATGAAGTTCCTAGAGGGACGGACATATGTTCTAGCTTGGCTAATGTAAATAGTATTTTTTGTAAGCTGTCATGTGTAAAGAGCCGTTTTAACGACCCTCCCTATCATATATGAAAGAAATCTCTTTTTGTCAAACTCCAAACGCTTCGGCAGGTCCGACCTAACACCGGACAACGGGATCGCTTTCTCAAAGAGCTTCGGCACCCGGGTCCTCACTCCGGTGCCGTCCCCCAACGTCTCGGTAGGTAGGAACCGGCTTCAAGCCAGGGAGTCTTCCTAAACACCCCTCGCCGATCCCTCGCGGATCGACGGGACCGAACCTCACTCCCGCCATCATTCACTACACTATTGACCAGAGCAAAGAATGAAAAGAATTCTTTATTCGTACTCCCTTATTAGTTCTGAAAAAAAAACAAACAAAGACCGTTACAAGACCACTCCACTCATCTCAAACTGGAGGAAGCCACCATCTTAGGGCCCCTCGGGTCCGACGAAAGGCGGGACCACTCCGACCGAACGGCTAGGAGCCCTCTCCTCGTCATGGTGGTCCTTCGGCTCAGCCACGGTCGACACACCAGCCACGGAGCTCTGGGCATCAACTGGTCGCACACGCTCCAGCAGCAGCAGCGCAGAGGGAACCCCCTCCGCTCGCTGACCCCCCAAGGAAGATGTCGAGACACCTAGCATCGTCTTGTAACGGTGTATCTCCATCTCCTTCTCCACAATGACATCATGAAGTAGCCTCTCAGAGGAGGGCCTCTGCACCGATGCACTCGACATGGTATATCCAAGACCGACACTCCCGAGGTCCCGATCCACCATCGCCCTCCTCAGTCGGCTCGCCTCCTCACTTAGGGCCTCAGACTTGTTCTGATAATAGTTAAAGGCCGCATCAGTGTCACGAGCCCCCTTTCGGTAGCGAACCAACGTGGCCTCCAGGGCCTCGACCTTGCTCCGGAGCCACGCCACGTCGGAACGACGGGGGTCCACCTCGGGAAGGGGAGCCGTAACCTACAAGAGCACCAGCCCACTCAAAACACATAAGCAAGGAGGTTCGGAAATATCCGAGGTCAAAACACTTGGCCAGTCAAAAAATCATCTTTTATAAATGGAATTACTTCGTACAAAAAATGTGGTGGCCAGTCTGCGGTAGGCAAATACAATCGAGAGATGGAAAAAGAAAGACAAAACTATACAACTTATTTTCCCACCTCAACATCGGCCGGGTTCATAGGGAGGTCGGCAGCCGGGTCATCAACGGGCCCTTCTTCATTAGGGGTCTTCGGTGTCCCCTCGATCTCCATGTCGTAGTCAAAGTTGGACAGATCGATGGTCGGATAGAAGTGCCTCACATGACTGAGGGCCTTCGCATAGCACTCGTCCTGGACTTTGATCACCATGTTTTGACCCACCTCCGTCAGCTCCTCCTTCTCCTTGGCGAACTTCTTCTTCTGAGCCGCCATCTTCTTCGCCCATTCTGCCTCCTTGGCGTCGAACTCGGTCTTCATCTCTGTCTCCCTCTTATGCGAGCCTTCGAGCTCTATCTTCATCTCCTTCATCACCTGCACGGCCTTGTCAGCCCGGTCTCGCTCCCGCTTCAAGGCCGCCTCATAAATGCCTCTCACGTGGGCCCCCTGTACGGTCGCCTGCAGTAACCAAGCACTACTAAGAAAGCCTCCTTCACGACGTAATCACAAGGCAAGTGGGGTCGGCAGACTTACCAGCACATTAGCCTGCGCGAGGCGCGTGTACGCATCCTCCAGGCCCTCGGCGTTCATCTCCGCGCGGTCCCGGGGGGTCGCCAGCTTATCCGCCACCTCGACAGCCTGGCGCCCTCGGGTTAAGCAGTCACCCTCACGGATCGACCAAGCCGGAACCCACGGTCGTCGTAACCTCTCCTCTACCTCTGACCCCACCAGGGGACCCTTCCCCTTGTCAAGATCAGCTGCCTTGCCCGGGTCCGAGCTCCCCTGAACCGCAACCTCCTTGCCCGTTTCCGAGCGAGTCCTCTTGCCCCTCGGCGGAACTGGGGCCTCGAAGACCACCTGTGACGACCCCCTCGTCCTCATCGCGTCCCCCTTCACCTCGGTCTTCTGCTTCTTCATGGCGAGCCTCTTTGCCTTGATTGATTCTGGATCCATACCTGCGAAAAGATCCATTAAGAACAATGAGCGCAAAAGAATAATAAGACCGAGAGAAAAGGAACAACTACATACAAAGCACGGCCGGGCTCAGTCCGACGCTCGCCAAGTGACCCTCCGTCACCTTCAGCCAACTGATACTGTGCGACAGACGGAGGCGCTCAACAAACCTCCACTCCTCGGCCATCATGTCCCTCGGCATCGGCGTTTTGAAGCTCGGCTTGGAATGGTTCCATCGAGTAGGGATGTTCCAAGGCTCCTCACTCCGGATCACCAAATATTTTTTCTTCCACTCCTTGATGGAGTCCGGGTGACCGTGGACGACCTTCCCCTTATTCCGAGGCGAGATATAGTAAACACCCTCCGACTCCCCCGACGAGCTGATCCCCAGCATCGCCCGGAACACATTCAGCCGGAGGGGTACCTTCTGCTCCTCGCATAACAGCACGAAGCAGATGATCTGTTTCCAGGAGTTCGGCCCATACTGCATCGACGCCAGGGATGCCCAATTCAACACCTCCCGAACAAACGAATGGACCGGCAGCCTCAGTCCAGAGATAAAGGCATCCACGGGGAAGACGCAGTACCAATCAGGCAGGGGGTCGGTCGGGCGCAGGGTAGAGCTCGGCAGCATGAGCTCGTAGCCGGACCCTATGTGGTATGCCAACTGCAAAACCTCCAAGTCACCAGCCTCCAAGGCGGTCGGAAGCGTGTCCATCTTCACCCTCTTTCGGCTCGGCGAAGACGGCTGGACCCCAAAAAGCTCCTTATCGGAAAGGTCGTCGGGGTACCGACGGAACGGCTTCGGTTGCACGGGCGACCCTGTCATTAAGTTGCGGTAAACGGGCGCCTGACTCGAGCCACCGGTCCTCGACCCCTTCTTCCTCGGAACCCTCTTCTTCTTGGCTCTTTCCGGCGAGGGGGTAGATAATCGCCCCAGACCGGTCGACGTGGAGCTCGAACCCACACCTCCTATCCGAGCCCCTTCGGCTTTACCCTCGCCTGGGCCACCCTCCTCTCCGGAAGTCGACTCTAGAATCTCGACTTTGTCTGAACTGTCACTTGCCTCCTCAGACTCACTACTCTCCACCACGAAAGGTTTCCGAGAGCGTAGCAGCCTCACATTGTATACCGGCTCCTCCTCGAATACCGGCTCCTCCCACGAAGTCGAATCGGAAGGCTTCGCATCGTGTACCGACTCCTCGCACACCGGATCCTCCCACGAAGTCGATTTGGAGACAGGGTTCCCTTTTCCCCTCGACGTCGACGCCGACGAGCCAGACTGAGCCCTATCTATCTGTGCCTAACAAAAGAAACTTACAAACTAACCTTTTGAATGCCTCGAACTGATGAGCCGGTGCCACTAAAACAGTCAAAGCCGAGCGCTGAAGTATTTGGTTTCTTTCTAAAGAAGACAGCAGGAGAGAAATGAACAGAATAGGGAAGAGGGGGGGATATTTATAGAGGGAGATATGACGCCTCGATTTTCGTGTTACTGTTCCTCGAACTGCGCGCGTCTGCCACCAATAGAATCACGCCACGTCATCCTCGAAAAAGGTGCTGCTGACGTCACCTAGCGCCGGTTGGAGACCACACAGGGGTCGGTTCGGATAAAGTGTTCAGCGGAAAAAAAATTTCACTTAAAGATTTAAGGCGCCGTCCTCAGACAGGCGCCCCGAGCTCCAGGGCTCGGTCGGATCCCCTCTCACCCGCGAGCAGCTCGGGGCTTACGGCCTCGGCAGCCGAAACCCCGAACTGTTCGAGGGTGGGAGAAAAGCCACCATCGCCTAGAACCCTATCGAAAAGCAGATCGGAGACAACCCACCTATCCGAAGCTCCTCAGCCCCAGGTCCGGAATTCGGTTGATACCCCTCCCATCCTGATCTCTTTCAGGCAAACAGCCGTGTCAGGGCCGTCTGACCCGAAAAAGGATCCGGACGGCAAAGTCACCACCAGTCCGAGGTTCGCAGGGTTAAAACCTTTCAGCACCTTGCCCCCCCGAGCCCGAACTACGGCCGCCATCTCTTCTGCCTTGTTCTCCCCCGGCCCTGACACTCACATCGAGGCCATCAGGGACGGGAGAAGAACAAGGCAATAGAGTGACCACCCGTCCAACGCTCTCAGGGTCAATATTTTGCAAGAAACAGACGTCCGCCAAAGCAGACACCTCTGGTGGCCGATGGACCACCCTTGCTGTGATCAAATCCACTGTAGGGAGAGGGGTATTTATAACCTCCCCCATAGACCGGCCATTATGACATTGGAAAAGCCAAACGACGGAAGCCCAAGCGCCATGCATTTATTAGGCGGCGCCATTTAAAGCCCCTAGGAAGTGGAAACATCACACAAATCCCGGAGCGCATTCAATGCTCCGCGAAGACAGCAGTTCGCCCCGCTCAAACCTTCTAAGGCTGAACGGTTCGCCATCACCCTTGCCGACCCATAATCTCTCGCCAGCTCGAGGTTCGGTCTGGCACCAGGGTAGTCTTCTCAGGAAGGCTCTACGGTTCGCCATCACCCTTGCCGATCCATAATCCCTTGCCAGCTCGAGGTTCGGTCTGGCACCAGGGTAGTCTTCTCAGGAAGGCTCTACGGTTCGCCATCACCCTTGCCGACCCATAGTCCCTCGCCAGCTCGAGGTTCGGTCTAGCACTAGGGTAGTCTTCTCAGAAAGGCTCAACGGCTCGCCATCACCCTTGCCGACCCATAATCCCTTGCCAGCTCGAGGTTCGGTCTGGCACCAGGGTAGTCTTCTCAGGAAGGCTCAACGGTTCGCCATCATCCTTGCCGACCCATAATCCCTCACCAGCTCGAGGTTCAGTCTGGCACCAGGGTAGTCTTCTCAGGAAGGCTCAACGGTTCACCATCACCCTTGCCGACCCATAATCCCTCGCCAGCTCGAGGTTCGGTCTAGCACTAGGGTAGTCTTCTCAGGAAGGCTCAACGGTTCGCCATCACCCTTGCCGACCCATAATCCCTCGCCAGCTCGAGGTTCGGTCTGGCACCAGGGTAGTCTTCTCAGGAAGGCTCGACGGTTCGCCATGACCCTTGCCGACCCATAATCCCTCGCCAGCTTGAGGTTCGGTCTGGCATCAGGGTAGTCTTCTCAGGAAGGCTCTACGGTTCGCCATCACCCTTGCCGACCCATAGTCCCTCGCTAGCTCGAGGTTCGGTCTAGCACCATGGTAGTCTTCTCAGGAAGGCTTAACGGCTCGCCATCACCCTTGCCGACCCATAATCCCTCGCCAGCTCGAGGTTCGGTTTGGCACCAGGGTAGTCTTCTCAGGAAGGCTCAACGGTTCGCCATCACCCTTGCCGACCTATAATCCCTCGCCAGCTCGAGGTTCGGTCTGGCACCAAGGTAGTCTTCTCAGGAAGGCTCAACGGTTCGCCATCACCCTTGCCGACCCATAATCCCTCGCCAGCTCGAGGTTCGGTCTAGCACTAGGGTAGTCTTCTCAGGAAGGCTCAACGGCTCGCTATCACCCTTGCCGACCCATAATCCCTCGCCAGCTCGAGGTTCGGTCTAGCGCCAGGGTAGTCTTCTCAGGAAGACCAACGAATCGCCATCCCATTTCCACGACCATAAACACTCCTCCATGGCTGACTCCCGCATCCCCGCAGGAGTGGGGGGCTTGTGTGGTAGGGTAAAAATGGCCTGGGGCCCATCCAAGGCCCAGGATGGCTCACTCGAAGAGAAAGAAAAACAATCCGGCTCGGCCCCGGACCTCGAGCTGCCTCGGCACCGAGCCGTAAATTCACCCCTACAGAATGGGTCTCCTCGTAGCCGAAGAGCCTCAATGGCCCTCAGCCTCCGATCCACGACATCCCACGGGCCATCCGCCCAGCCTGGCAAGGAATGAGGATGACCTGGCGCGACCTAGGCCATCCGATTCTCCCAGAGGTACAGGAGCCCCATGATCAGCCATGTCAGCTCCAAATACCACCTAGGGCTTTGCCACGTCAGCCCTATACCACACTTCACACTGCCACGTCCGCCCTAAACCCCCTGGGCCTCCTACCACGTCAGGCCCATGGGCTTTCGGGTTCAGACCCGGCCCCCAAGCGGATCCAAACCCGGTTGGGATTCCCTATAAATACCAGACCCTCACCCACCTTTTCAGGTAATCAATCTTTGCCACCTAAATTCCCCTAGTTACTGCTACTCTCTCACAGAGACTGACTAGATCGTCGGAGGGTCCGCCACCGGGATAAACCCCGGTGTTTTAGGACCGTCTGCAGGTACTCGAGGCGAGGCCATCCGAGCCGATCCTCAAGTGCCGAAGCGAGCCTCTCGCTCATCGTCCCGTGCCGCACTCTTCCCTCATTACAAATTGAGTCCGAACTCACACCTGGTGCATCCACACTGCGACCAAAAACAAACCGCATCATAGCCTTTACTACAGTTTCGGTGGTGTCAATTGTTCTGGTTGCCGTGTCAATGCCAACAGCCATCACAACGATCATTGCAATAGGGAACAACCTCATTAAGGCAGGTGAAACGTGGTTGGATTCAGCGCGGGCCAGTCATTTGGAGGGTTTGAAGGGAGAGAAGGATGCACTGTTGGCGATGCACAATAGACTGCTGGAGGTTAGGATCACTCAAGAGTACTTGGTGAGCATATGTGAGATGGTCATCAGCTAAAGATGAACAATGGGTTGATTCATACGAGGTGGCTTGCGATAGATTCTAACGTACGTAGAGGAGGTAGCAATATTGAACGAAATTAAGAGGAATATTGTGAAGTGGAAGCTTATAATGGTGCAATTCGAAAGACAGTTAGTGACTTGTTGAAGATTATTGTAGAATAGTAAATATTGCATGTACGTAAAAACTTCAGAAGGATATATAGCATGCTGAATGTGGTTTTGATGTATCTTGTGATTATTTGAGATTATGTGCATAGATTTTATTTTATTTTATTTTACTTTATTTTATTTTATTTTATTTTATTTTATTTTATTTTATTTTATTTTAATTTTATTTTATTTTAATTTATTTTTAAGGGCGGAACTAAGTGTCTCGTCGTAAGTTCAAATGCAAACTAAAAATAAAACTCGCTGTCTATGCACGCTATTTTTTTGTTCAAATGCAAAAAAAACTCACTGTCTGTCACGCTATTTTTTTGTTCAAATGCAAAAAAACTCGCTGTCAGTGCATGCTATTTTTCCGTTCAAATGCAAAAAACGAATATTCCTTGAAATTTTGTACCGGTACGCCGACTGAGAGTGAGTGAGATTGTGAACTCTGAGAGTCCAGAAATTGCCAACACAGAACTCTCTTTATATTCGGATGGCTCATGGCTTCGATCTTCTCCAATTAATACAAAATCTAATTTAAACGCTTCAGCCCAATTGCTTTCCATCTCAATCCTTACTAACGAATAGGGGTACCGGTTCTGCTTCGCTCGCAAGCTATTCAAGAGCCTTCCACTCCTTCAGCTAACACTACTACTCCCTCTTTGACGCTGACACAGCATACCACTACAGTTGAGATCCTGTCTGCCTCTGATCCTGATCCAACTCCCCAGCACGTGGATCCGCAGCCGCGCTATCCTGCCAGAGAGCACCACCTGCCCGATACCGTGATCCCAATTTCACTACCCCTTTCAGGCCTTCCTTGCAACGACGTCTGGTTATCAGGAGCCTCAGTCCTATCGTGAGGTAGCTGCTTAGACCATACCAGGCTCTCTTATCATATATGGGTTGCCATTTCAGCATGCCCGGCCGGCCCAGTAGCACCAACCACAGCATCAGCACGGTGAGGCCAACACAAGCTGAGTCACTGCCTTTAGACGAGGAGGAGGTCTACCTTCTCATGAGGAATCTCCTTGGAAGTCCTCCTCTCCTAACACTACTCTCCATCAAGGACTCCATCATCAAGAATCAATCTCTGCTATGCATGGTGAGAGATTTTCTAAAGAGCGAAGTCTCAGTAAACAACCTACTCAATGCTCTCATGAAGAAATTTGTTGCATTGAAGGAGTTTATGGAGATTGAGGATGCTACTCCTCTTACAAGTGAGTTTATCTGGACACAAGAGAAACTCTTAGTTAAGATAACTAGTAAAATATACGAAATCAAAAGGAAACTAAGAAAATCAAAGAAATTGAAGAAGATAACCAAAATTGTTGTGAAAGTAGCCTTTATTACAGTTTCGGTGGTGTCAATTGTTCTGGTTGCCGTGTCAATGCCGACAGCCGTCACAACGATTATTGCAATAGGGAACAACCTCATTAAAGCAGGTGAAACGTGGTTGGATTCAGCATGGGCCAGTCATTTGGAGGGTTTGAAGGGAGAGAGGGATGCACTGTTGGCCATGCACAATAGACTGCTGGAAGTTAGGATCACTCAAGAGTACTTGGTGAGCATATGTGAGATGGTCATCAGCTAAAGATGAACAATGGGTTGATTCATACGAGGTGGCTTGCGATAGATTCTAACGTACGTGAAGGAGGTAGCAATATTGAACGAAATTAAGAGGAATATTGTGAAGTGGAAGCTTGTAATGGTGCAATTCGAAAGACAGTTAGTGGCTTGTTGAAGATTATTGTAGAATAGTAAATATTGCATGTACGTAAAAACTTCAGAAGGATATATAGCATGCTGAATGTGGTTTTGATGTTTCTTGTGATTATTTGAGATTATGTGCATAGATTTTATTTTATTTTATTTTATTTTATTTTAATTTTAATTTAATTTTAATTTATTTTTAAGGGCGGAACTAAGTGTCTCGTCGTAAGTTCAACGACGGCCACCTCTAGAATTTATGGGGGCTAATTCTAGAATTCAATATCCTAAATAAGTGAAGATTTCTGATTCATTAACACCATATATTTGAAATTAAAAGTATTGTTCTTACATTTATATAAATTTGTTTGATCTAGGTCAAACTCAGTGTACGTGAAGCTTGCTCACCATTTATTTATTTATATGTTCACTACAACAAACTAAGTCTTCACCGGCGTTTTTACTCTGGCGCTTTCTCAAAAGCGCCGGGGTAGATTATAAATTTTTGGAAAGCAAATAAAAAAAGATTTTCTACCCCGGCATTTCATATAAAATGCCAGGGTCTAGTTATGTACCCCGGCGTTTCTTAAAAAAGCGCTGGGGGTATAGAATGTAATTATTTACTGGGTTCCAATCCCAGTATTTTTTTTATTCTCTCCCTCCCTCTCTCTCTCCCCCGGATCTCTCTCTCACGAACCCAACACCCCAACCCCCCCCCCCTCGTCAACCTCCCCCGGCTCTCCTCAATGCCGTGGGTTTTTTTTCCTTTCATTCTCCCTCGCCCACTCTCACTCTCTTTCTCCAATTCTCTCTCACGAACCCAACGCCCCCACTTCTCTCACAAACCCTAGCCCCCGATCACCGTGCCCCCAACCTCGCCGTCGCCGTTGCCGATGCCGCTGCAGTACCCATCGCCTTTTTCGCGCCATCACTCTGATCATTGTCATCTTCCTCCCTTTCTCAAATCCTAGGTATGAATTTGAGAATTTGAGAATTCGTTCATTTGTAAATTTGATAATTTGGGAGTGGGAGAAGAATAATTAGGGTTTGGGGTTGTGGAATAATTAGGGTTTGTGTTATTTGTTAATTTGTGTATTTGATCATTTGAGATTGTGAGAAGAATAATTAGGGTTTGGGATTGGAAAAATTATTGTTCAATTGTCAGTTTTCCTTTATTTAAAGCACTCTTCCCTTCATTTGTTCTTCTCTTTCCTCTATTTAAAGACCCATGTTGTCAAAATCACATCTTGACATCCCTTTTTTTTTGTATGATTAGGAATTTTCTTTGTTTGAATGCAGGAATTGGTCATAATGGAATTTGAAAATCAATATCACCAGAGTGAGGGCAACAAATTTGAATGCCTTCTCTTTGGTGAGTGACTGTAAACTTCATTTTTTTTCCAACTTTGTTCATCTTTTGATTTTTATATACTGAGTTGTTTACAATTGATATGTAGATCTTGATGATACCTTGTACCCATTGAGTTCTGGGTTACAAGCCCATTGCAGTAAAAACATTATTGCTTTAGACAATCTGCCTGTTACTATGATATAATCTTGCTACCATGTCATGATAAGAAGGTATTGGTGGATCATGGTGCTAGAAAAGTAATAGCTGTACTAATATATTCTTCTTACAATAGGTTAATGTTGCAGTCACATAATCTAAGGTATTGGTAACTTGTTTATTGGCATTATTGTTTTGCTCTGCGTGTGTATAAATGCTTATAAGCTAAGCAAATGTATGAAAATGGTTTGTGTTTGTCTGATTGCACTTTGTATATTTTAACATGCTGCTCAGTAGACTCTGTATTATCATCAACTAATTATGTTATCTGTATTCACCAGTTTAAGTGGCGTCTATTGAAGAAAACTTCACATGTTTTCTATCTGCATTTTGCTTTGAAGAAACGAGCCATTATCGAAGAATTTCATGAGAAACAAGAGCAGGTATGTCACTGATGATATCCCTATGCGATACTTTAATTTCAGTCTTTCGCTCAAATCCCCCTTCATTCACGTGTATTTGCTATAAGCCCCTCAAATCATGTGATTTGCTATTTCCCTCCAATTTGTACTCAGTAGTGCCAGTAAATCCAATTTAGTCATTTCCATCCAAAACTAAATTTAGCCATAGGTCTATAATTGTGAGGTTAAACCAGGCACAACACATGACATTTGTTCGCTTTAGGGGGTAAATCGTAATGGCAAGGACGAACTTCCCTTTTCACCTTGATTCATTTTTTCAAAGGAAATGGCCCGTATGATTATTTAAAAGATCCCCTCCCAAAATAGTGGTTGGGCTATCCATTAGGAAGCTGGCCGGAGAGTGAATTAAATCTGACAGATTCAAACTAATCCACCCTATTATTTTAACTATAGGGGTTATTAGAATGAGTTAAGTAAATTGAAAGCGCTTCCTAAGCGCCGGGGTATATTACCCCAACACCAGCGTTTTCAAAAGCGCCGGTGTAGGCGGCCAAACAATTCCCGGCATGCGCTCCACCGGCACTTGGTGTGGCGCTTTTCCAAACGCCGGTAGGCTATTCACCGGCGTTTATAAACACCGGTGAAGCCCCAAAAAAGTGCCGGTAAAGATCTTTTCTTTTGTAGTGGTTTTTACATATATAAAAGTGATGAATTGAGAGAAAATTGTACGTGATCGAGCGACCGAGAATTTTAAAAAAAGAGTTGATTTTGTTAAAAACTGTATTTATTTGAGGATCATTTCAAAAAATTTTTTTGATAATAAATCATTTCATTAATGTAAAGCTTTGCTTTAGCTGTGCAAGACAATAAATTTGTGGTATATTAGAATCTCTGCATATTTGTATATGATGGAAAATTACTTAGGCATTCGAGTTCGGGTTCGATATTTAATTTCCGGGCATTGGGTGTTACATTATATATCTACCTCATTTATTAACATCATAATTGTTATCTTCATCTTCATTTTCATCATTTGCACATCTATGACCCAGCTACCTCTACCTCCACCTGTATATCTCCTCCTCCTCCTATTTCTCCTCCTCATCGTCTTCTATTTACAAACCCCTAGGATCAATTT
Organism: Hemerocallis citrina; assembly: GCA_017893485.1. Lineage (NCBI taxonomy): Eukaryota > Viridiplantae > Streptophyta > Magnoliopsida > Asparagales > Asphodelaceae > Hemerocallis > Hemerocallis citrina. Next base: position 11,308,027 of record CM030364.1, on the reverse strand, counting down.
TTTAAAATTGTAGTATGAAAGATAGAAAAGGTTTGAGCAAAATTTGAAGTCAATCTTTATATTATTAGTTGCATATCATCAAATTCATATGATTCCTAAATATTGATAGAATGGGGATAGACATTTGATATTTTAAGGCCCAAATCGAAAATCGTGGGAGCTGAAAAAGTCAAGATCATTCAAGGTCCACTCTATTTATAACCGCATCCATTTTTGAAGTTGTCCACTGAGTTGGTCTTCAATTCTCTGGATGTCAAAAGACCCCCTAAAAGTTTAAGTTTTCTTGTGGTTAGTCCTAAACGATGCTATCTTAACCAGAGAAAATATAGTTAAGTGACTTCCTCACGTTGAGACCAAATGTGGCTTTTGTAGTGCTGACCTAGAGTCGAGAAACCATCTTTTTCTTGAATGCCATTGGAGCAGATCGGTGCTTTGTGAGGTCCTTAGAGGCCGCGGCACTACTACATACCCACACTCATCTGAGGTATTGGAGGGAACCCCAATACCTAGTAATCTAACTCATATAATGCATCTCATTTCCTTTTCAACTACAGCTGCGGCGTCAAGGCCTAGGGATCGAATGTGTTGAAATATAGTAACTGTATATACTGTTTCCTAATCTATAGGAAATAGATTTCCCAAATCTCTCATCTTCCTAATCTTCTCTCAATCTCTTTTCTTCTTCTCCAAGAAAGTAATTCTTATATATAGATGTATACAGTAGAGAAAAAAAACAAGAGAAATATTTTATTTTCCCCAAAATCTGTTTTCAATATGGTATCAGAGCGTAACTAGATCTAGGCTAACTGAAGAAAAAGAAGAGAAGTAGGTGATCAGATCTGAAATCTCCATCTTGATCCGATCCCGACCAAACCCCGCTCCCCAAATATCCTCATCGCCCCGATCCCAAAACCTCCTCATCGCCCACTGAACTCGTCACCGATCTTCGTTAACAACGATCCCGTCGTCCAACTAATCCCGTTGCCGATCTTTGTAGACCCCGATCCCACAAACCCCGTCGCCGATCTTCGTCGACAACGATCCCGTCGTCCATAGATCCCGTCGCCGATCCCCGTTGTCCACCCATCTTCCACAGATCGACACCAACTACCCTCCCTTTGACAACTCCCGAGAGCCCATCGTCAACCACTGACCTTCGCCCTCTCTTCGACGACTCCAACCTTTTGTCAACCCCTATCTGGCACGCCACTACCCTCTTCTGCCACCAAAACTCCACCTCGCCGCTCAGCCCACCATCCCAAAGCCTAATCAGATCTAGATCCGTTGTTGTTTGATCCAGATCCATTGTTTACTTGTACCGCGAACATGGGTAGTACACCGATTATTGTGCAATCCGAGAATTCTAGCTTTAATGTGGGGATAATTATTGATGAAACAAACTATGATGTTTGGACTCAGTTGATGGAGATGCATATTGCTGGACGTGAAAAGATCCAGTATATTCAAGGTGATAGTAAAGTTCCCGCTGAAAGTGATGATTCCTATGCCAAATGGTATGCTGATATTCAGAAAGTGAAAGGCTGGTTGTTGATGTCCATGAAACCTGAGATCATGAAGAGATACATTCGATTGAAAACTGCTCGTGATATTTGGGATGCTCTTGCAAAAGCATTCTATGATGGAACCGACGAGGTTCAGGTGTTTGCTCTAAACCAGAAGTTTTTTTGGCAAGGCAAAATGGCAGAACACTTTATATTTATTATGGAGAATTGATTGATTTTTTTCAAGAACTGGATCACCGAGATAAGGTGTTCATGAAGAATCCTGACGATGTCCAAACATATCATAAATCGATCGATCTCTTGTGGGTTCATATTTTTTTGGCTGGATTAGATGCTGCGTTTGAGCAGGTTCGAGGAGAAATTTTGCGAAAGGATCCTGCACTTGATCTTGAGGCATCCTATGCATATGTTCGGCGGGAGGCTCGTCAACAAAGCACCATGAACAGCTCTTCTGAATCTTCTGATGTAGCTGCAATGATGGCTCGACCACATACATTCAAAGGCCTCCCAGGTCAGTCTGGATCATCTCACGCACTTCTAAGGGCTTCAATCAATCTACTTATGAGTCAAGGAAGTGTACCCAATGTGGCAAAACTGGGCACACGAAATCTCGTTGCTAACAGATTATCGGCTACCCGCATGACTGGAATCATAGCAGAGATTCTCGGAAGAAGATATCCACTGTAGTTGTTGGAATTGCTGAAGAAACTGAGAAGAGCATTGAACAAACCTCTGCACTGGTTACAGCTACAGGTAATGATGGTAAAGCTTTTAATATTTCTGCATCTGTTATGAATAATACATGGATAATTGATTTCGGTGCTACCGATCATATGACTATTGATTCTAGACAAGTTAAAACCTTACACCCATCCACCAATCCACAGTATCCACTGCCAATGGTGATCCCGCCCTCGTTACAGGCGAGGGTTCCATATCTTTCACAAAACATCTAACATTAGACACAATAGTAGTAGTTCCATCCTTAAATTTTAATCTGTTATCTACCACCCAAATTACTAATACACTGCATTGTATTGTTGTTTTTTGGCCTTCTTTTTGTGTCTTTAAGGATATTCGGACTCACAGGACGATTGGTTATGAGGTTAGACGTGGAAAACTCTATTATCTGGATTTGGTCTCTGAGAGTTCAAACAAGTTGACTCAAGCTCTTGCCGTTAATAAATCCGAGGGGGAGAAGCAATCAGAAATTTGGCTGTGGCATTGACGTCTAGGACATGTATCGTTTGGCTATTTGCTTAAATTATTTTCCAGTTTATTTTCGAAGTTGGATATTTCTAGTTTTCGTTGTGATGTATGTGAACTAGCAAAAATTCACAGCGTTTATTTTCATTGCAATCTGAATAAAAGCACGATTCCATTTATGATTATTCATTCTGATGTTTGGGGTCCATCCAAAAACACCACTATTGGAGGAGCTAAATGGTTTGTGACATTTATTGATGATTGTACTCGTATGACTTGGATTTGTTTGATAAAATCTAAAGGAGAAGTTAGTGGTTTATTTCAGAAATTTCATAAGCAGGTTATGACTCAGTATAAAGCACACATTCAAGTTCTCCGGAGTGACAATGGTGGCGAGTACCTGAATACAGATCTAGAACAATATTTGGTGGAATATGAAATTGTTGATCAGACTACATGTTCATATACTCCTCAACAAAATGGCGTGGCCGAAAGGAAGAACAGACACTTGCTTGAAGTAGTCCATGCTCCACTTATTTATGGCAATATCCCACTCATGTATTGGGGGGAAGCCCTTACCTCTATAGCATACCTAATCAACCGAGTTCCTTCTCGTATTCTCAACTTCAGCACGCCACTTCAAGCACTAACTAATGTTGTGGATGCACTAACTGTTGTCAACCTGCCACCTCTTGTGTTTGGGTGTGTCACATTTGTTCACCTACATCAACACGAGCGGAGTAAGTTAACCCCCCGAGCAGTGAAATGTGTTTTTATTGGATATGCAACGAATCAGAAAGGTTATCGTTGCTATCACCCACCAACTCAACGGATGTTTGTGACTATGGATGTGGTGTTCTATGAACATGAGATGTATTTTTCTTCTTCCGCGGCTGAACTTCAGGGGGAGTACCGAAGTGAAGTTCAAGCTCTTGGGTATAATGAAAGGGTTAGTAAAGTTCAGAGTCTTGGGTATGATAAAGTAATTGTCATTCAGAACGAACAACTAGATACAAATAATGGCGAACACTTGAATGAAGATCTAGCAAGGAAGGAAGACCCTCATGAAGAACTGCAACCAAGGGAAGAAGACCCTCTTGAAGAACTGCAACCAGTACCGAATTTCAGTGAGAGTGAACCGTCAGAACCCCAAAATCAATCGTCATCGTTGTCCAAAGCTCTGAGAAGAGAACTCCCGTACCGTACTAATATAGGTCTTACAAAACCCACTTATGAACCTGATCTCACTAGTAACGTCAAATATCTCATAAGTAATTATGTATCCACTCACCGCTTGTCGAAATCAAATAAGTCATTTATATCAATTATCTACTGTATCTATTCCTAACAGTGTCCAGGAAGCCCTTACTGATCCAAGGTGGAAAGCAGCTTTGGATGAGGAGATGAAATCCTTGAAAAAGAACGAGACTTGAGAGATAGTCGAGCTGCCAGTAGGAAAGAAGCCAGTAGGATGCAAATGAATTTATACTGTAAAGTATAAGTCTGATGGTTCAATAGAACGATACAAAGCAAGACTGGTTGCTAAAGGGTACACTCAAACGTGTGAAATTGATTATGAAGATACATTCGCACCGATGGCAAAATTCAATATTATTCGAGTCTTACTGTCACTTGCTACAAATCTTGACTGGCCGTTAGAGCAATTTGATGTGAAGAATGCATTTTTGCATGGAGAATTGACAAAAGAAGTTTATATGGATCTTCCACAGGGTCGAACAGACCAGTCCAACACAGCAATAAAGTATGTCGTCTGAAGAAAGCATTGTATGGACTGAAACGGTCGCTAAGAGCTTGGTTTGAGAGATTTACAAAATCAATGAGGACATTTGGATACTATCAAAGTAATTCAGATCATACTCTGTTCCTAAAAAGGAAAGAAGGTAAAATTACTGCTCTCATTATTTACGTAGATGATATGATAGTTACTGGAGATGATCCTGAGCAGAGGAAGGCATTTAAGAACTACTTGTCACAAGAATTAGAAATGAAAGACCTTGGCCCTTTGAGATACTTCCTTAGTATTAAAGTTTCTCGCTCAAGAAAGAGGATATTTTTGTCTCAAAGAAAGTATGCTCTTGATTTATTAAAAGAAACTGGAATGTCCGCTTGTCAACCGATTAGTACACCGTTGAAAGAAGGACTGAAACTGTGCAACGAAGCTGATCAAGTACCTTGTGATAGAGAAAGATATCAGAGATTGGTTGGACGACTGATGTATCTTGCACATACACAGCCAGATTTTTCATATGCTTTAAGTGTGGTAAGTCAGTTTATGCATGCACCTCAGGAACAACATATGGATACGGTAATGAGAATTATGAGATACATTAAGTCAGCTCTAGGAAAAGGTGTCTTATTTGCGAAACATGGTCACTTGAAGGTTGAGGCATATACTAATGCTGATTGGGCAGGATGTATAATTGATAGGCGCTCCACTTCAGGATACTTCACCTTTGTTGGAGAAAATTTAGTTACATGGAGGAGAAAGAAGAAAAATGTGGTTGCACGCTCTAGTGCAGAGGCTGAGTATCGCGGAGTAGCTTTAAGTATAACGGAAGCTTTATGGCTGAAACTCATATTGCGGGACTTAGGCTATGGTCCAAATGAACCTACGAAAGTGTGGTCAGCAGAAAGCGAGTGTAGGTGAAACCACCTCGCTTTCTCATAAAGCGACTGAAGAGTAGATAGTTTTCCAAAGAACAACTTGATCTCTGGAAATATAACTACTCCACACCCGCTTTCTCAGAAAACGAGACTGTTTAAACTAGTCTCACTTTCTGAGAAAACGAGTTTAGCGAAAAAAATTTCAACATACATATTCAATCTGCCATGTACATTCAAATGTACTCCAACTTCATGCGGCTTACAAATTCATTCACAAGCTCTAAACTTTATACTGACTTGGAAACAAATGGGAATTAACGCCTTGTCAGAATTAAACTCATACAAATTTGTAGAAAGTCCAAATTACATAGTACAATTAAAAACACAAACACATTCGAATTTTACATAGATTAAATGCTTTGAGATCCCCCATTACTACATCTCTGCTTATTGTGTCCATGCAACCCATATTTCGAACATTTCATGCCTGTACCCCTGCTAGACCTATCTCTCACATCCATGTTGTTGCGAATTCTCGTCGATCTTGACCGGCCTTTTCTTGAACATCGCAGGGTTGAATCAGCTACGAGTCGTGGTACATCAAAAGTAGGCCAATATGCTGGATCTAGAGTTGGATGAAAGAGGGGAGCCCATGTCTGTGCTAATGAAGTAACTAAGTAAAATTTATCAACAAAAGGCTTATAATCGATTGCACGATATGCACAGGCTGCCAAAACATGAAAACATGGAATATGATATAGTTGAAATTTCATACTTGTGCATATTTTAGTACCCAAGTTAACAGTGTGCAAGTTTCCACCCTTCCTTTCTCCACCTACAATTCGTAGACCCGTTTTGACGGCAAAAACTCCAGGTTCGTGATGAAACATTGTCACCTCATGTCGGTTTGCTCTCTCACGGCCACTATCGATCAATTCCTGTATTCTTTGAGCAAAAATCTTCCATTCAAATAAAAGCTTATTGGCTTCCTGTCGATGAGTAGTAAAGTAAGATTTTAGACGATAAAAGATCATCTCCACAATTGCAGTTACCGGTAAACTACGGACACCTTTCAAGATTGAATTGAAGACTTCTGATAGGTTCGTAGTCATTATGCCGTACCGTCGACCTTCATCTACTTAAAGTGCCCATTTCTCAACTTGTTTCTCTTTCAACCAATTAGCCACTTCGACATTGATGGTTTCAAGTTCAGCGAGTTTGGTCCTGAACTTTTTAGGTTGGTTTTGACATGCTATAATTTTGGCTTTTTTCCTCATTGACTTGCTACCAAATTTACTGAAGAAATTTGTAGCGAAATGACACATACAATAATGATGATATGCATTAGATTCGATCCATGCTCCATTTTGCAATTCTATAGCAGACAAAATACCAACATGATGATCGGAGATAACACATAACATAGTTCAATCGGTGACAAATACCGAATGCAACTAATGAACCATGTCCAAGTATTTATACTCTCTCCATCTACTAATGCAAATGCAAAGGAAAATAAGCTATCATTCGCATCCGGGGAAACAACAATTAATGTAATACCCCGATTTTCATTTACGAAAATTATTAATTTTTCCACGTAGTGTGCACGTGCAATTTTTTGTAGTATGAAATCTTACAATTATTTTCATTATGGATGATGAGTATATGTATATGTATATATGTATATGTGTTCTTTAATTATTTTTATAAAGGCCCATTTTCTTCAAATAAACATAAGCCTTTCTTTTTAGCCCAAATCTAATTTATTTTTGTAAAACTATTATTTGGCCCATTAATTAAAGCCCATGAGCTATTTCTTCTTTTATTACAACTTGTAATGTAGAATATTTTTATAAGAGTATTTTTATAAAAAATAAAATGTACAACTTTTTTTAAATGGAGAACTAATGCACGTGCATTGCACGTACACGTGCAAAAAGCACACAAAGTAGGTCGGTTTTGGATTGGAGGGAAAATGAAAAAAAATGAGTGGAGTTATGGGTGGTAGTTGTTTGATCATGGTTGGTTACTACAACTTCCCCTTGAATCCTAGCCTTTTATTTTTAACTCCTAGATTGATCCTAACCCTTCATTTGCTCCCAATTTTAGTATAAATACCCCCCATAGCCTAGTTATTTTTGTACTCTTCATTTCTCCAAAACCTATAGTAGAAAATACAAATTAGTAGTAGTATAGTAAGTGAGATAAAAAGATTGAGAGTTGTGTGTGAGTTGTGTGTGCATTCAAAGAAGGCCGGCATCACAAGGAAGCTCTCGGGATTGGCATCTTTGAGGCTCGGTTGTGCGCATCAAGGAGGAGGAGGAACGCTCTTTTGGTAAGGACTCTTGTGTTTAGGAGGTGTTGCAATTTTATTCTCTCCAAATAAGGTGGGTTATTTTCCATGTTTCTAATTAGATAGCATGCTAAAATTGAATTGAAATGATAATGCATGAAAAAGATTAATAAGAGTACATTTAATTGGAAAAATGGCTTATTAGTTGATTGGAATGTTGCTAAATAGATTGTATGTGATTCCATCATCAAACTTAAGTTGTGTGTGAATTATTTATAGCTATGGATTGCTTGAAGTAAAATTCGTTGTTAGCATAAAAAACTAAATGCAAATGTTAGTAGATGAAAATGTTGTTTTATGTGCTTGAATGAACCTTTTTGTGATAATGTTGTAACGAATAACTTAAAATATAATTTGTGGGTTTGTGAAAGGAATATAAACAGGGAATTGATATAGGGAATATTGATGTTAAGTTGGATAAGAAATGTCGAAATGGGATGTGGTAGTAGTAGTATACAATTTAAACTAATTGTATGAAAAATATGTGTTTAATTAGTGGAAAAATTATTTTAAATTACTGGAGTATCAAATATTATTTGAATAATTATTCTGGAGATTTACAGTAAATTTAGTAAAAGCAAAACTCAAATGAGAGCTTTCGAAACATCGAAATGTTCTATTAAACAGAGAATTGATTTAATTAAAATATTAGTTGTATTCAAGACAACCTGAGCCTATAGCTCAAGTGGTCGGGAGGCTTTTAAATGCTACAGGGTGTGCGGTTGTGTCTCATGGATCGATGGTTCGAAACTTGATGACACCATATTTTTTGTGTGCGTTTAAAAAAAAATTAATCAAGTTCAGTCCGAGAGTATATAATACTCTAATCTTTCTTTATACTGATGAGCACTAGTGGCCAGTGGCTAGTGTGTGCGGTTGGGTTCTCACGGGTCGCTGGTTCGAATCCTGGTCTCGGCCAGAATTAAACTTTGTGAAAAAAATGTTTTTTTGGGTGGATTTTGATGTCTAAAAATTATGAAAAAAATACTATTATTATTCTAAAATTATGTGTGACTTATGAAAAATAAATTGGCAGTTATTGAAATGAAATAGAGTATATTTTGGGAATAAAAGTGTAGTTAGAACTATGGTTCTACACTTGTATATTTTGTGAAAAATGTGTTTTGCAAGAGAATTGAAATAAGTGCTAGAAAAGAAAAATAACAAAGAAAGAAAATATATAAGGTGAAGTGGTGTGAATTATTCTTGTTAAAGAATAGTGTGACAATAATGAGTTGTGAATATTCATTTTGACCATATACTTAGTGATATGATTTTTAATGTGGAAATGAATATTGGATGAAATACATGATGAATGATTGAACTCCATGTATGGTTATTGACTCATGAATAATTTTAAAATCATGTGATTGGAAAAGAGAAATGTTATTGAGTATGAAACTCAAACATGTGAATTTATGAATTGAAATTGAAAATTAGGGTGTAGCCAAAACTCACACCGGCAAGTGAAAGTGATGAAACATGAATATTGAAATTGAAAAGACCAGTTTGGGTCATTGTGAAATGAAAGAAATAAGACCGGTAGTAGTGAGAGGGCTAACTCTAAGAGATTGATTTTGTTCATGATTTCATTAAATTAAGAATTAGTACATAGTGAAGAGGTGATGAAAGTGAAAGAAAAACACAAGTATGAGGGCCTCGAGTCTACGATGTGAGAGTGAGCCACAGAATGCATGCTTGATGCGTCAAGACATGGCGTGGGCACTACTCCAAAATTATCGGGATCTTGGCAACGCTTGTGGGATGTTTGGTGACTGCAAGAGGATCGTGTGCCATGAAGGAGGCTGAAATGCCACAGGATGCATGCTTGATGCGTCAGGACATGGCGTGGGATTCCCCTCCAGGTTTTCTGTACATGAGCTTATACTCATAGATCATCTAGGATACTTACCGTAGTTACAGTAGTAGATTAAATCATGACGAGGGATTGAACCCTACAAGATGAAGAACGATTAAGAGGCTTGCCCTTGGACCTATGTAGTATGGGATGCATAGAATCCGAACAAGTGTGCATTAGTGACATGTAATATAAATAAGTGCATTAAGGACTAAGTGCACAATCACAACACGACATCAATAGGGTATTCCCTTTAGTTTGATATGTGACAAGTTTGTGTTTGTTAAATTTGGAAAATCAGTTATACTTTTTCCGGCATAGAGAGAATGGCCGTGTATAATGTTCGTCGGTTGAATAAACTGACGTACCCACAGTTTTGTATGCAGAGTAAATAACATGATAAAGATTAAATAGGAACAGATACTTAGAGATTATTCAATGTTGTTGTACTTTTATATAAATGTTGTAAATTTGTTTCTGCTGTAAAATGTAAAGTGTAAAGTTTTCATGTAACTCTGATGTAAAGTGAAAAGTTTTAATTTCCTTAGTAAAATTTTACGAAAGAAGTTTAAAGATCCTGTGGAATCTCGAATTCAATTGTGTTTTGGAATTCGGGGCGTTACAATTAATAAACAACCCTTGTACTTACCGTACAAGTGAATTCCGTCAACGCTAATAACAAGTCTGCAAGACTTGAAACTTTCAATCGAAGGACCAAATGCCCAAAATACTCCCTTGAATGTTTTCTTGTCAGGACTAGACTAATATTTATCCCAGTGGACAACGGTTCCTGGATTTGTAGCTTGAATTGTTGATAGAAGAAAAGGCAACTTCGTACATGCTTCTTCGAAGGTACCGAACAACCTTTCAATTAATTTTTGTTTTGCAATCCAAGCTTTCTTATATGAAATCTGATAATTATATTGTAGTTTCACTATCTCAATAATGGCCCGCGGTGTTAAACCTATCTCAGACTTCACCACACTCAATAACAAAATGCAAATAATGTTAGAATCAACTTTACAGTGGTGAATTGAAATAAGTGCTAGAAAAGAAAAATAACAAAGAAAGAAAATATATAAGGTGAAGTGGTGTGAATTATTCTTGTTAAAGAATAGTGTGACAATAATGAGTTGTGAATATTCATTTTGACCATATACTTAGTGATATGATTTTTAATGTGGAAATAAATATTGGATGAAATACATGATGAATGATTGAACTCCATGTATGGTTATTGACTCATGAATAATTTTAAAATCATGTGATTGGAAAAGAGAAATGTTATTGAGTATGAAAACTCAAACATGTGAATTTATGAATTGAAATTGAAAATTAGGGTGTAGCCAAAACTCACACCGGCAAGTGAAAGTGATGAAACATGAATATTGAAATTGAAAAGACCAGTTTGGGTCATTGTGAAATGAAAGAAATAAGACCGGTAGTAGTGAGAGGGCTAACTCTAAGAGATTGATTTTGTTCATGATTTCATTAAATTAAGAATTAGTACATAGTGAAAAGGTGATGAAAGTGAGAGAAAAACACAAGTATGAGGGCCTCGAGTCTACGATGTGAGAGTGAGCCACAGAATGCATGCTTGATGCGTCAAGACATGGCGTGGGCACTACTCCGAAATTATCGGGATCTTGGCAACGCTTGTGGGATGTTTGGTGACTGCAAGAGGATCGTGTGCCATGAAGGAGGCTGAAATGCCACAGGATGCATGCTTGATGCGTCAGGACATGGCGTGGGATTCCCCTCCAGGTTTTCTGTACATGAGCTTATACTCATAGATCATCTAGGATACTTACCGTAGTTACAGTAGTAGATTAAATCATGACAAGGGATTGAACCCTACAAGATGAAGAACGATTAAGAGGCTTGTCCTTGGACCTATGTAGTATGGGATGCATAGAATCCGAACAAGTGTGCATTAGTGACATGTAATATAAATAAGTGCATTAAGGACTAAGTGCACAATCACAACACGACATCAATAGGGTATTCCCTTTAGTTTGATATGTGACAAGTTTGTGTTTGTTAAATTTGGAAAATCAGTTACACTTTTTCCGGCATAGAGAGAATGGTCGTGTATAATGTTCGTCGGTTGAATAAACTGACGTACCCACAGTTTTGTATGCAGGGTAAATAACATGATAAAGATTAAATAGGAACAGATACTTAGAGATTATTCAATGTTGTTGTACTTTTATATAAATGTTGTAAATTTGTTTCTGCTGTAAAATGTAAAGTGTAAAGTTTTCATGTAACTCTGATGTAAAGTGAAAAGTTTTAATTTCCTTAGTAAAATTGTACGAAAGAAGTTTAAAGATCCTGTGGAATCTCGAATTCAATTGTGTTTTGGAATTCGGGGCGTTACAATTAATAAACAACCATTGTACTTACCGTACAAGTGAATTCCGTCAACGCTAATAACAAGTCTGCAAGACTTGAAACTTTCAATCGAAGGACCAAATGCCCAAAATACTCCCTTGAATGTTTTCTTGCCAGGACTAGACTAATATTTATCCCAGTGGACAACGGTTCCTGGATTTGTAGCTTGAATTGTTGATAGAAGAAAAGGCAACTTCGTACATGCTTCTTCGAAGGTACCGAACAACCTTTCAATTAATTTTTGTTTTGCAATCCAAGCTTTCTTATATGAAATCTGATAATTATATTGTAGTTTCACTATCTCAATAATGGCCCGCGGTGTTAAACCTATCTCAGACTTCACCACACTCAATAACAAAATGCAAATAATGTTAGAATCAACTTTACAGTGGTCCTGATTCAACGTGGGATTCGTACAAGTACGAGGCCCAACTATATTCTTCACCATGAAATTTGTCCTGCCTTTTGAAATGATTGCTCGTAATCTCTAAGGGCAGCCACCTTCACTTACCACTGGAGGATTTTGCACCATATCCTCAAGTGTACATTTTCTAGGTGCCAATTTACATTTAATGGTGTACAGTGTCGGCGAAGATTTCAATGTGATGAATTCATTATGTTTCTTGATAGAATACAGCTTCACAGCCTGTTGAATTGACTCTTTGCTTATAAACTCCTGTCCAATATACAATTTGTCTACATTGGATGAACCGGACGTCTCTTGTGGAACTTGATGTACTCTAGCACCTTGTGTTATCTCCTTGATAACATGAGCGTTAACATTGGCATAGCTATCAATAGCTCTCACTTCATTAGACCTGCAGTTATTTGTGTTTACATTTGCATATTCATCATCTTTGTCCCCATCAACATTTTCTACACTCTCATCGACTTCATCTTCTGTTTCTTCCTCTTCTTCATCCTCGTCTAATATGTCGTTGTTAATGGTAGCATTTTGAAATAATTCAAATAAAGTGTCATTTCGAACATGGTCATGAACCGGACTAGGTTGACGTGGCAACTCAACATCTGTAGAATCTGGCCTTGTTGTGTTTGTGAACGTGTCTTCTTGTTCGGACAATGGGATTGCTTGTGAAGTTCGAATGAGATTAGACCTCATCTGCTCTGTCGGTACTTCTCGTACGAAGCTTGAACTAGGATTATCATGTGGTTGAGGATTCATAATGTAATGCCCCACCCCAATACTCAGACAATTTTTATTATTTTTAGAAGACAAATTAGATTCTATGTAGTACAACTACCCACCACAGGCTGCCTCTCAAAAGGTGGTTAACCAATTAGGTGACTCTTGATCATAGGCAACTTTATTTATATTAGATTACTCTTTGTTTACTCCCAATATGGGATTATTCTAATAGCCTTTTTCCCCCTAATCCGGAGCACCTAAGGCCCGTGGGCCCTAGTGCCACGTCACCCCAAGACTCAAAGTCGGCAACCTTGCTGTTTTTACTTCCGAAATTTCAATCCTGAGGGCCCCAATATGGATGACGTCATCATCCAACCATATCCAACAGCCAAGTGTTGTTTCCAACTCAAACCGTGGGCCCCCTTTCACCTTTTATCACACACTCTCACACACACACACAGATATATATATATATATATATATATATATATATATATATATATATATATATATATATGTATAACTTTTTTAGAAATTACGGGATATTACATACACCCCACCTTTTAGAAATCAGTGTCCTCGCTGAGTACGAGGCATGCCATCTAGCGCAAGATTCTCCTTTCTAGCCGATGTGACGTCGTCCTCGATCCCGGAGATCAATCACTTTTAACATCTGCAGATCATACCCCGATCCCTGAGATCAATGACTCTCAACACCGTGGATCATACGGAGGCCCTCTTCCACACCCGGTGTCGAAAGTTGGCTCTGATACCATTTGTAACGTCCTGTCCCAATACTCAGACAATTTTTATTATTTTTAGAAGACAAATTAGATACTATGTAGTACAACTACCCACCATAGGCTGCCTTTCAAAAGGTGGTTAACCAATTAGGTGACTCTTGATCATAGGTAATTTTATTTATATAAAATTACTCTTTGTTTACTCCCGATATGGGATTATTCAAATATTCTCTTTCCCCTAATCAAGAGCACCTAAGGCCTGTGGGCCCTAGTGCCACGTCACCCCAAGACTCAAAGTCAGCAACCTTGCTATTTTTACTTTCGAAATTTCAATCCTGAGGGCCCCAATATGGATGACATCATCATCCAACCATATCCAACAGCCAAGTGCTGTTTACAACTCAAACCGTGGGCCCCCTTTCACCTTATATATATATATATATATATATATATATATATATATATATATAAATAATAAAACATAAAGAAAGCTATCAAGTGGCTCTCCTTCAATCCACCCAAAAATCAAAGGTCCAGATCTAACCTCACAAAACATATTTCCACCCCCCCCCCCCCCCCCCCCCCCCCCCCCCAAAGTTTCCCCCCAAAACTCAAATTCAAACCCCCCACCCAAAACAACTCCTATATTTATTTAAAATTTTTTTTTCCTCTCTCTCTCCCTCCCATCTTCTATTCAAAAAATTAAGAAAATAAAAATTTAAAAAACTTTTTAAAAAAATAAAAAGTTTAAAAACTTAAAAAAATTAAAACTTTAAAAACTTTAAAAATAATTCAAAAAAATTTAAAAAGTCATATAATTTGTTTTTTGCTGGACCCCCAAAAGTTTCTCATATAATATGTTTGTTACTTCAATTAATTTGGTGAACCTCCAAAACTATTTTATGATCAAACAAGGTGCACTGTTCCGAAGACGTGCCGTAGGCACGTGTCAACGGGCAAACCTAGTATGTATATATATATATATATATATACATATATATATGTATATATATATATATTATTTTTTCAGAAATTACGGGGTATTACACATAATTTGGATTTGCTAAATATATAACTCCAATGCAGACCAAGTACAATTGGGATCAAGTGTCCTAGCAACCATTGATTTCATAACTTTATTAGTAGATACGGGCACTATCATAAAATACTGACCATCTCCTTTACCTGCTGCATACCGAGCTAAAATTTTTACATTTCATTGATCTCTATCCCAATTAGTAACTTCATAAATTTTCTCAATTATTTCTGCCAATGTAATGGTACAAGGTGCCCAAACTATTTCAGGATCAACGGTACTATAATAACAAACTATCTTTGGATCACGAATTATTTCACCACCAAAGTATAACCGAATAGGAATATCGTAATTCATACCTACGTTTATTTATATGAATATACGAGTTATTATCTTCCCACAAACAAAACCTATAATAATGTACAAAATAATAAGTGATATAAATCATACATTCACAAGCTTATTCGGAAGTTTTAGCCGTAGATATTTGGGTAGAAGAGTTGAAGTTGCTGTCCTCTTCAAGTTTATGAAAATTCCAAAATATGGATCTTTTGGAAGATGGGTTTAGGATTTTCAGAGTGGATGAATGTATTTAGATTTAAAGGAGATTTTGTGGGTAGGAGGTCAATTTTGGGAAGCTAGGGTTTTGGGTTTCGGAGTTAAGGAGAGAGTAATAAAGGAGATAAGCAAGAGTAAGAACGGAGAGAAAGTGAGATCCAAATTGAGATATGGGGGCTTCAAAAGCCCCAATCGACAATCGCTTTGCGAAAAAGCGAGTGTGGGTTAAAGCCCATCGATTTTTCAGAAAGCGAGTCTAGGCTAGAGAAAACCAAAGCCTCACCCTCGCTTTCTGAAAAAGCAATGAGGTTTTACCTAAACTCGCTTTTTCGGAAAGCGAGTAGGGCATTTTGGGAATTTTAAAAAAAAAGTAAGGGAAGTTTGGGGAAAAACATTCAAAAAGTGGGACAGTTTGGGAAAAAATTCTAAATCACCCTACTAAGGGTAAATTGGGTGATTATGAGGAAATTAAAAATTTAATTAAAATAAGTAAAGTAAAAAGATAGGGTTAGAGAAAGTAAACAGATCAACAAGCAAGATACAACAATATAACGTGGTTCGACCCCCTGGTCTTCGTCCACACCACCTACTTGTAGCAGTTCTCCGCCACAAGCGTTCCACTATATTTTAAACCCTTGTACAGTGATTCTCAGAATTCAGGCCGAGAGTCCTATTACATCCGCAGGGCTTCTACAAACGAGTCCTGCAAAACTCACCGAAGTGGAAGAAAAGAAAAACTCTCAAGATCTAAAAAGATCTTGACTAAAGAAAATAATAAAAGCTCTTACACTCGGATCGTTGATTGAATGATTAGTTCAGAAGAATTATAATTGCAAGGGATGAAGAATACTTAGTGGGTTCGCCTTTATTTATAGGATGGGGAAACATATCTCTCCAAAAAAGGAAAATATACTTTCCAAATGATCAAAACTATAGTCGACCGTTTTGATGAACAGTCGACCGTCCATCTCAGTCAAAGAGAAAGAGAGATGGTCGTTTGATTGTGTGACAGTCTACCGACATATTGTACGGTTGACCGCTATCATGCAGATTCTCTTTTATTTGGTGAATCCACTTTATATTTATTCCAAAAATTAATCAATCGATCAACGACCTTTACATAGCATTTTCTCACGAAAAACATAAATGAATAATTAATTATTTCTTACTTCCTTGAATATTTGAAGCACATATTTCTTGTGTTGCACTCTTCCTTGATTTTTACAATCTTTTCGATTCATGCCTATATTGCTTGGTTTTTGAATCTTTTGTTTTGGTTTTCCTTTTTCTGTAAATCCTGCAATCTTAACTAAAAATATTAGTTGTACATGATACGTTTTGTGCACACCAAACTTAGGGTCAACAAGCTCCCCCTTTTGGTGTGAACAAAACATACCTTAGAATTTAAAGATATATTAGAAGAAATTCAAGTGCTCCCCCTAAATACATGTGTTTTAAGATTTTAATGAATATGTGCTGATGATGCAACCTATGTGTAAAGACCAAAACTTGTTTGAAAACATGCATACATAGATTTGAGATTCAATCAATTTATGGAGATATAAAGGCTGACAAAACTATTACATTTTAGAAAACCATAGGGAAATCTACTTATATGACACCGTTCATTGCGAAACTCTTTAATATACAGGGAGAGCTCTACATGGTATCATAGATTTGAGATTTCACCAAAACATAATGGATAGTATAATAATGGGAGACATGATAATAAAGATTCAAATTCTAAGTTAAACTAGTTTCTCCTCCTTTTTTGGAACACAGCAAAAGATGCAGTCGTGATAAAATGCGAAGAGAAAGCCACAAAAAAAACTAGGAATTTTGTTCGACTGAAGCAAAAAACAGAAAGAGGTCCGATCGACCGCACAGTCTACCGGTCGAAAATATCGAAAAGACTGGACGACTGTAAATAAAACAAAAATAGGGGCGTTCGACCACTCAGTCGACCGTACACCCTTGCAGACCGTCCAGTCGACCGAAGAGACTTTCTGTAACGCCCCGTAATTTTCATATAATATTTTGAATTAATAAATAATGTTTAAATGAATTTATTTAACTATTTTGAATTTTTGTAAAATCGACATTTTCACACTTGCAAAACACGTGCAAATATTTTTGAAGTACAAATTTCCACTTTTGAATTGCTAATTAAATTCTCCTATTTATAATTGAGTATATTCTAAATTTTGGGATTTTTCTGAATAAGGAAACTATTTTTATAAATACTTCGAAAGAAATGGACCTTTTTTCTAAAATGTGGTTTAATGGTGAAAATTGAACTTAAAATTTGATTTACTGCATTTAGGGCTGGCTATTCAGTCTTGGGCTCTAAGATATTAGATTATATCCATATTTGGTTGACTTTTATCGATTTAATTGAAGAAATATATAATTATGCAATTTTGTGATTATTGGGGACTTTATTACAAATATTTTTCATGGAGGATAAAAATCAGAAATTTTATTTGGAAAATCTAATTTTTATTACTAGATAATAGTTCTAAATTTTCTGGATTTTTACGAATATTTTAATAGCTTGTTTGCAAATATTACAAAGAGAACTTTTGTGTAAATTTGCCATTTGGGGGTAAAAATCCAAAATTTGCAATTCTGTGCTGCACATGTTGGTCGCCCAAATCAGGAGAGATAGGAAATTTAATTTGATTAACTAATAATTGGAAGAATCCATATATGTAAATAAATATTTTTCTTGAGGAGTATTTTTGTAGACTTTGTAAAACCCTTAAAACCCAAAATTTCGGCCTATATTAGGGGATGTATCCGCCTATCCCTATGTGAACTCAAAACATATTTTTCTCATTATTTTCTTGGAGACTAAATCTTGGATCTTGGACTTTTGCAAGGAGAAGGCTTTTCTTTATTACTACTTTTGTTCTTCTAGTTGATCTTCTTTGAGGTGAGGGATACTTCTCGTCTCTTTATGTGCTTTACTTATATTATCATGATGAATCTAGTAGAGATCATGCTAGGGCTTGTTGTGAATTTGTAGATCTGTGTTTTGATTGTTTAATCATGATGGTTGTTATGCATGATGAATGAACTTCTAGATGTTTACATGAACTAAAGATGCAATTTTGATGAGAGATGATCATATAGTATTAATCTTGAATGTTAAATGTTGATGGATGAAAGATCTAATTTGTAATCTATAGATTTAATTGTAGATGGTCAAGATATGTAGGGATAACTATAACTTGTTATATATTCTTAAATTCTTGTTCGATTGATTATAAAGTTGAGATCTTTCCATGTTATTCGTTATTTTTAATTATCAAAAATTGAAACTTAATATTGGGGTTGGAATAATTGTTGTATGGATCGAAAGTAATTTATTTTGAATAAAGTGGTTTATGCATGAAAGATTGGGATTTTGCTTAAAGAAATAAACCTAATGAGAATATAGGTGATTGTAGTGGTTGAATCATGGTGGTTAATTCAATGGCATGTTTAAAAAGATTAAAAGAGGAATTTTAATGTTAATTCGCTGATTTAATGCAAATAAAATTCTTGTTGATAAACCCTAATTATTCATGCAGAGAAAGAGTATATGGAAAGAAATATAGATGAAAATATATTCAAATACATTGGGGGGTGGAGTTTGGAGGTTTGAACCCTGTGTTAGAGCTGCTGGGTCTTGGATGAACAGTACCGAGGTAACCGAGGGTACTGTTCAACCCGCAGCCTATTGGCTACTGCTGTTAGTGTGTATCCGATGATTTTGTGGTGTTTTCGTGTGGTTTTCGAGCGTGATTTTGTGTGCTATGTTTAGGGGACTCTAGTATACATGTGGGAGCATCTATATATGGGTTTAAACGAATATATTTGAGTGCGTCGATCGAGTTTGGATAAGATTTTAAAGACATTGTATGGTCTGAACTGCTGTCTATTCCAAATTGAAACGAGAATTCGACATAATTTCTGATGATAATACCTAAAACTTATTAAATAGAAATTGTAGCTCACTGTTTTGTTTCTAGTTTCTAGAACATCTGGCATATCCTCAATCCTACTTATAGATTGTGAGATATGAAATTTCTACCACTGTACTGTCGTAGTTTCAGATTTTTGAAATAACGATTAGTTTTCAGAATTTATTGAATATGAACCCTTTAAACTAATTTATTTGAGTCCAGATTTTTATGGTGAATTCCTCGTTATGTGCTTAAATTAAATTGATTTTTTCATAATTTAATATCAACTATAGAATGTACTGTTTTGAGGAACGAAATCATTGAACTTTCAGATTTTTGAATGAAAGATAGTTTTCAGAACTTATTGAATATCAACCTTTTAAATTAATTTATTTGAGTCCAGATTTTTATGGTGGATTCCTTGATATGTGCTGGATTTAAGTTAATTTTTCCAAAATTTAATATTGATTTTAGAGTGTACTGTTTTGAGCAACAAGATCGTATAATTTTCAAATTTTGTAAAAAAAATCTATATTTTCATTGATGAAATGTGCTTCCATACATATAAACGAGTTATCATGGAAATATTGGTTGATTAAAAGGAATGTGATTAATGAAAATTATTTTGTATCATAAAAACCAAGATGGGTTTGGTTTGGGACTTAGGGTTATGATGTGGACCCTAGAAAGACTATTAATGATACTTTGGGTTATAGAGGTTGAGTGGGACCCTTGTATACCGGCAAATGAGATTTTTGTGGAAGTTGACTAGTTGAGGTATTCGTTCTTGGTTTAGTTGTGTTAAGTCTGGATGGGTACATCAACTCTAGAGAGACTATGTTCTAATTAATTAATTAAACACAATAAAGGACATGCAACTTGTGAGATGTGATAGATCTTAGGAAACGTAAGTATGGGCTTTGTTGCCAGTCGCACGGATGAATTTCGGGACTGTGTGTTTGTTGTGTCTCTCTAGTATGTTCGTGCGTCGAGGGTCGGCTGGCCTATTCGCGGAAGTGAAACGGTTTTGGTATGTTTGCATGTCAAGGGTCGGCAGGCCTATTCACAGAACGTACGGTATATTCGCCCGTCGAGAGTCGGCATGCCTATTCGCGTGGTACATGGTAGGGAGGTGATTCTTCGGATCTAGAGCGATGCTTACATGATGCTTGCACGTCGAGAGTGCTAGTATGGCAGGGTAGATACCGGACTTAGGCCTATTCGCGAAGCATTCTAGATATTGTTTCTATCTCCGTAGTAGGATTAGTTGCATAGCATGGGATTAAACCATATAAAGTAGAGAACGATAAGAGCTTGCACCGGACCTATGTAGAATGGAATGCATAGAATCTGATAAGTATGCATTAGTAATCATCATGTGCATTTGTGTTTTTTTCTTGACTTGTATTACGCATGCTTGTTTTCTGTTTTCTTACACTTGACACTTAGCCTAGTTTTACTTGATGATTTATGCCTCATTTATTGTTATTTCATGTTCCATCTGTTATTACTGTGTTAATATGTTTCACTTATTGACTTATGATTTTATTCTTTATGTTTCCAATTAAGTTTGTATTTTCTTTGAATCACTCACACCGTTATGGCTGACCCCTGTAGTTTGGGGGTTAGAGATATCTCTAGCCTCATGTTTTACAGGTAGGTACCATTAGCATGGAATTGGGAGCATGTTGTAGAATATTTAAATGGTTTATGGAGAAAATTATATTTATGGTGCTTTTAAATACCGCTGGGTTGTAAAAAGAATTGTAATTCAAAGTGTTTAAATTCTGTTGTGCTTTGTAAAAGAATTAATGCAATAAAAAGTTTTAATTTCTCCCGTATTTGGTTGCTATGTTTATGATTACAATTGAAGTTGATTCTGAAATTTGTGCAACGTATTCCTAATTTTATTTATTGGAAATTCGTGGCGCTACACTTTCATGCAGAAATATCAATAACATTTAATTCACCTTTCAAAAAATGAAGTCGTTTTTCATCTAAGGGTTTGGTAAAAATATCATCTAGTTGTGAATCAGTTTAAACATACTCAATAACAATATCTCGCTTTTGAAAATGATCTTTAATGAAGTGATATCGAATTTCTATATGCTTAGTACAACTGTGTTGATCAGAATTCTTAGTCATGTGAACAGTACTAGTATTATCACATTTAATGGGGATGTGATCAAAGAATACCTAGTAGTCTTCTAATGTATGTTTCATCCATAATACATGTGCGCAACAGGATCCGACGGCTATATATTCGGCTTCGGCAGTGGACAGGGTTACAGAATTTTGTTTCTTGGATGCCCATGAAACAAGACAATTTTCAAGGAGTAACATGTACCTGCTAGTGCTTTTTCTATCTGTTAGACTCCTGGCATAGTCGGCATCTGAAAAACCTATAAGAAAAAAGTTTCTATTTTTCGGGTACCAAAGACTTACATTTGCTGTGCCTTTAAGATATCGAATGATACGCTTCACTGTAACCAAATGAGATTCTTTTGGACACGATTGAAAATGAGCACATAAACAAACACTAAACATTATATTAGGACGAGATGCAGTAATAGAAAGTAGGCTACCAATCATACCACGATAGGTAGTAATATCAACATTTTTACCAGATTCGTCTTTGGATAGTTTAATGGTGGTAGCCATAGGAGTTTTGAATGCATTCGCACCATCAAGACCAAACTTTTTGACAAGGTCTTTTGCATATTTTGATTGATTTATAAAGATGTCGTACTTTCTTTGTTGTATTTGAAGTCCAAGAAAATATGTTAATTCTCCCATCATGCTCATCTCAAATTTATCCTGCATTTGTTTAGAAAATTCTTGGCCTAGACTTTCATTAGTAGATCCAAATATAATGTCATCAACATAAATCTGAACAATCAAAATATCTTTAAAAGCATGTTTAATAAAAAGTGTGGTGTCGACTTTGTTTTTTGAAAAACCTATGTGAATAAGGAACGAACTTAGTCGCTCATACCAAGCACGAGGAGCTTGCTTCAAACCATATAGCGATTTATCAAGACGAAATACATGGTTTGGGTGTAGTGGGTCAGTGAACCCAGGTGGTTGTTCAATATAAACTTCTTCAAAAATATAACCATTTAGAAAGACACTTTTTACATCCATTTAAAACAGAGTAAAATCCATGTAGGATGCAAAAACAAGTAAAATACGAATGGCTTCAAGCCGTGCAACATGAGCAAAAGATTCATCAAAATCGACTCCCTCTTGATGATTATAACCTTGAGCAACAAGACGAGCCTTATTTCGAATAATATGACTTGATTCGTCTAACTTATTCTAAACACCCTCTTATACAAAGAATGGTTCGACTAGGGGGTCTAGGAACAAGCCTCCATACATGATTCCTTTCAAATTGATTAAGTTCTTCTTGCATGACAATGATCCAGTCATTGCCTTGCAGGGCCTCCTTAATATTTATAGGTTCAAGTATGGACACGAATGCAGAAAAACACAAAAAAAATATAGCTTGAGTTCGAGTAGTTACCCTCTTTGACATATCACTTTGTATAAGATCTGAGGGATGGCTAGACATAATTTTTCAAGCAGGATGCTTCTCACTTGTAGGAAGTTGAGTTTGTGTTGTTCGAGGAATGTGATCATCTTCCATGGCATCAATTTGTTGTATATGCATCTTGTCCATCAAAGATTTGTTACTACTTTGATTGATGGATGTGTTTTCATCTTGATGAGATAAATTGTATTGAGAATCTGCATTCGGTCTCTTTTCAGTATGTACTTATTTTTTTTCAACGCGAATACTTGTCTCATCGTCATCAACAACATGTAATATCTCTTTTGTGATACAGCTGAAACATGAAGTTTTTTTTTTGTTTTGGATTGTAAACGGTGGGTCGAGACCCCCTGCGTTTCATTAAAAATCTTTTAACCAAACAACCAACCAAGCAAAGGGTAATGATCTTCATGGATCCGAACACGTAGATTATGAGACTCATTACCCGACAAAAAATAAAGAGCCCATCCCATACAAGATAGTCCTTTCACCCAAAAACGAAGTATATACAAATAAATCACAAAATTAGACTGGTTAGCACCACCACATATCCTCGGAACCACATGCTGATGACTCATCCCCTGGTGCACCCCCCCCCCTCCCCTCCCCTCCCCTTCATAGGTTGAGGTACTGATGTCTGCGAACAGCTCCTTGATTTTTTTGAAGACTCTCCACCTGTCGACTGAGACCAGAATTTGATGTTAGCAATAACCATAACTAGCAGTTGTTGGTGCGTGGCATGTCTGTGTGCAGGGAGAAATATTCTATTATTCCTTTCTAGCCAGATCCCCCAACAGATAGCCGCTGTTGTGCGGAATACAAATCAAACCAACAATCAAACCAACGCGGAAACAAAGAGAGAACCAGCGAGAAAACACAGAAAAGCAAGCAACACAAGAACACAAGATTTACGTGGTTCGGCAAAACGATGCCTACATCCACGGGGCGGTTGGGGTTTCTTTACTATGATCTCCAATGGGCAAACAAAGCCTTTACAAGAGATGACGGCTTCAAAATCCGAATAAGGTGTTACAATTTACAAAACCCTAACGGGTGTATTTATAGGGAAACTATTGGGCCTTTCGAATTGGGCCGAATCTGGATCCAAAACCCGCCGACAGTCGACTGGTCTTCATACCAGTCGACCGATTCCTCCAGGACGGTCGACTGACTCCCACATACAGTCGACTGCTGCTGCTGTATACTCAGTCTTCGAAAAACTCCTCTGGACTGTCGACTGCTCCTCCAATCAGTCGACTGAAGCTCTGAAACTTTCGAACACTGCAGATACCAAATACCAGAATCGAGCCATTATCCTACAATCTCCACCTTGGCGAGATCTTCCAAGTCAAGTATCCAACAATCTCCACCTTGGTGAAATCTTCCAAGTAGCCCAAGCAATCTCCACAAATACTTCAAAACAACTGCTCATCACCAAATGTAACAAAAGAACCCAAACTCCACCTTAGTATGATATCACATACTAAACAAACCAATAGCAAAGCACTATCCCAACTGCCCATGCCAAATTATCAAACATGCAAAATATTAGCCAGGTTCATGCAATGCTTGAACTTGGCTGCCCCAACAACTTTGGTCAACATATCCGCAGGATTATCAGCTGTTCCAATCTTCACCAAATGATTATCACCATCCTTTATCAAATCACGTACAAAATGATAACGAACATCAATATGTTTGGTCCTCGAATGATGAACTTGGTTCTTCGCTAAATGAATAGCACTCTGACTGTCACAGTGTACCTCCACCTTCTCCTGATGAATTCCCAAGCTCTTCAAAAGTCCATGTATCCAAATGGCTTCCTTCATGGCCTCAGCAACCGCCATGTATTCAGCCTCAGTAGTAGACAACGCTACAGTGGACTGCAAATTTGACCTCCAACTTATAGGTGCCCTAGCCATAGTAAACAAATAGCCTGTAGTAGACCGCCTCTTATCTAGATCACCTGCATAGTCAGAATCAACATATCCAACCAATAACCTGCTAATATTGTCATCCCTTTCAAATTTCAAACCCACATCTGTGGTGCCACTTATGTACCTCAAAATCCATTTAGCTGCTTGCCAATGCTCTTTGCCTGGATCATGCATATATCGACTAACCATACTCACCGCCTGAGAGATGTCTGGTCGAGTACAAACCATGGCATACATCAAACTGCCAACCACACTAGTGTAAGGTACATTCGCCATATACTGTCTCTCTTCATCTGTACTTGGAGACTGAGAAGCACTGATTCTGAAATGACTGGCTAAGGGTGTGCTAACTGGTTTAGTTTTCTCATCTATACCGAACCGTTTCAGCACCTTCAAAAGATATTGCTTCTGTGTCAAACTCACTATGCCCTTTGCCCTGTCTCTAGCTATCTCCATCCCAAGTATCTTCTTGGCTTCACCAAGATCCTTCATCTCGAATTCAGAACTCAGCTGATTCTTCAAATTTTGAATCTCCTTAGCATTTTTAGAGGCAATCAACATATCATCCACATATAATAACAGATATATGAAAGAACCATCCTGCAATTTCCTGAAGTAGACACAATGATCAAACTCACTTCTGGAATATCTCTGCACCTTCATAAACTGGTCAAACCTCAAATACCACTGCCTTGGAGATTGCTTCAACCCATAGAGAGACTTCTTCAACCTGCAAACACAATTTTCCTTCCCAGCAATTTTGAACCCATCTGGCTGCGACATATAAATTTCTTCATCTAGATCCCCATGTAAGAACGCAGTCTTCACATCCATTTGTGTCAACTCAAGATCAAACTGTGCTACCAAAGCTAACAAAATCCGAATAGAAGGATGCTTCACAACTGGAGAGAACACTTCATTATAGTCAATACCTTCCTGTTGAGCATACCCCTTTGCAACTAGTCTAGCCTTGAACCGAACACTGCCTTTTGGACCTTCTTTCTTCGTATACACCCACTTGCAACCAATTGCTTTCTTCCCCTTTGGTAGTTGCACTAGATCCCAAGTCTTATTCTTATGAAGAGAGTTCATCTCTTCATCCATAGCAACTTTCCAATCTGCATTTTCTGAACTTCTAGTGGCTTCTTTGAAGTTGGAGGGAACTTCATCATCCACAATGGGAAGAGCAAATGCAACTGTATCTGTAAAACGAGACGGTCGTTTGATATCTCTTCTTTGCCTTCTTACTGCAATTGATTCTTCCTGCTGGATAGGAACTTCTTCATCATTCTCAGTATCAACCACATCATCTTCATCTTGGACAGGAACAGGATTTTCAACTGACAACTTTTCTAACTCCACCTGTTGGAGAACTCTCCTACCAGTCGACTGATTATTGCCAACAGTCGACTGTCCCGAGCTCCCACTCTTCTGCTGTTCAGGACCACCAGTCGACTGCTCCTGTACACCAGTCGACTGTCCCGAGCTTCTGCTACTTACCTGTTGGAGAACTGTCCCACTCTTCTGCTGCTCACCAGTCGACTGTCCCATACCACCAGTCGACTGTCCCGAGCTAATCATGCTGGTCTCATCAAAAGTCACGTCCCTGCTGATTACTAACTTCTTCTGTTCTGGACACCACAACCTGTAACCTTTGACACCAGTACTAAAACCAACAAATATAGCCTTTTTGGCTCTTGCATCAAGTTTAGTTTCAGTTACATGAAAATAAGCAGGACAACCAAATATATGCAAAAAACTATAATCAGATGCAGGTTTACCACTCCATACCTCAATAGGCGTCTTGCCTTCAAGTGCTGCTGATGGTAAACGGTTGACAATGTGGCTTGCATATATAACAGCTTCTGCCCAAAATGTCTTCTTCAATCCAGACTGTGCTAACATACATCTCACCTTCTCAAGTAAGGTTCTGTTCATCCTTTCTGCAACCCCATTTTGCTGTGGAGTCTTCCTAACTGTGAAGTGCCTCTGGATCCCTTCATCTTCACACAATTTCAGAAACGGATCGTTCTTGTATTCCCCTCCATTATCTGACCTCAGAACCTTAATCTTCCTACCAGTCTGATTTTCAACTTTCTTCTTCCAACTTGTGAACAATGTCAAAACTTCATCTTTGTGCTTCATGGTATATACCCAAACTCGTCTGGAGTAATCATCAACAAAAGTAACAAACCAGTGTCTACCACTCATAGAAGGTGTCTGAGTAGGGCCCCAAACATCTGTGTGCACATAATCGAGGATACCCTTTGTCTGATGTACAGCTGTACCAAATTTCACCCTAGTTTGCTTACCCAAAACACAATGTTCACAAAATTCCAACTTGCACCCTTTAGCATCTTTAAGCAACCCTTGCTTCACAAGCCCCTGCAAGGCCTTTTCTCCTGCATGCCCGAGTCGCATATGCCACAACCTAGTAGAGTCGGGAACAACCTGTTTAGGCCTTTCAGTTACACTGGCAGCCTCACCCAAATATGTTTTTCCCTGCAAGAAAAACAAGTTCCTTTTTCTTTGCCCTTTCATCACCACGAGTGATCCGCTAGTCACCTTCAGAATGCCACCTTCACTAGCAAATTTCAATCCACTGGCCTCCAAAGCACCAAGTGAAATTAAATTCTTCTTCAAATCTGGAACATACCATACATCTGAAAGCTCCCTAATAAGACCATCGTGCATTAGCAATTCAATCTTCCCGATTCCTACCTTCTTACAAGGTGCATCATTTCCCATCAAAACTACACCACCATCCATATACTCCAAAGAAGTAAACCACTCCTTTTTCCAAGACATATGATAGGAGGCTGCTGTATCAAGAAACCATACTTCTTGATAAAGTGAGGGACTAGAAACAAGTGCAAAAGAAAAATCCTCGCCACTTTCTAAATTATCAACAGTCACATTTGCAGTCGAATTTCCCTTATTTCGTAGCTTTGGACAATCCTTTTTCCAATGCCCCCTTTCATGACAGAAAGCACATTCATCTTTGGCCGGTATTTTCCTGTCCTTCGAAACTCCTCTCGATTTGGAACGAGATTTGTTTCCCTTTTTCCCAGATTTGGACTCAGACCTGGTCTCAGTCCTGCCCCTTACAATCAAAGCTTCAGAAGTTTCTCTATCAACCATTTTATCCCTTCTCCTAGTTTCATTATTCAACAAAGCATTTGCAACATCTTCATATTTCACAGTATCTTTTCCATATAATAAAGTAGTTGCTAAATGATCATAACTTTCAGGTAATGAATTCAACAGAATTAGGGCTTTATCCTCATCCTTAATTTGCTCATCCAAATTTAACAAATCAGCCAATAATTTATTAAATGATTCAACATGAGCATTCATAGACATACCTTCCGTATAGGTGAAGCGAAAAAATCTCTTCTTCAAATACAGCCGATTCTCCAAACTTTTCCTCATGTATTTGTCTTCGAGTTTCTTCCACAACACCGCAGCAATGGTATCCCTCATCAAATCGTACTTCTGAGCCTTCTCAATAAAGAGCCGAATAGTCCCACACGCAACTCTATTCAACTTCTTCCAATCTGCTTCGGACATATCCTTTGGTTTTTCTACTTCCAAAGCAACATCTTGTTCTTGCTGAACAAGAACATCCAACACCTCACATTGCCACATCCCGAAATTATTTGTCCCATCAAATTTTTCAACTTCAAATTTTGCGTTGTGAATCGTTGTTCTTGACGAACTTGATCCCACAACATCCTTGGTTGCATCTGCATCACCCGCCATCTCCCTCTAGGTCGAACCAACAGCTCTGATACCACTTGTTGTGCGGAATACAAATCAAACCAACAATCAAACCAACGCGGAAACAAAGAGAGAACCAGCGAGAAAACACAGAAAAGCAAGCAACACAAGAACACAAGATTTACGTGGTTCGGCAAAACGATGCCTACATCCACGGGGCGGTTGGGGTTTCTTTACTATGATCTCCAATGGGCAAACAAAGCCTTTACAAGAGATGACGGCTTCAAAATCCGAATAAGGTGTTACAATTTACAAAACCCTAACGGGTGTATTTATAGGGAAACTATTGGGCCTTTCGAATTGGGCCGAATCTGGATCCAAAACCCGCCGACAGTCGACTGGTCTTCATACCAGTCGACTGATTCCTCCAGGACGGTCGACTGACTCCCACATACAGTCGACTGCTGCTGCTGTATACTCAGTCTTCGAAAAACTCCTCTGGACAGTCGACTGCTCCTCCAATCAGTCGACTGAAGCTCTGAAACTTTCGAACACTGCAGATACCAAATACCAGAATCGAGCCATTATCCTACAGCCGCAACCCCAATTCCTCAGAGATCCCTATGAAACTTATGTAAATAAGCATCCCGCTACCCCCCCCCCCAAGACTTCCCTCATCGTTTCCGGTTAGGGAATGTTGATCCTTAACCTGTTCAACAGATTCCCCCATATCGATCTCGCAAAGGAGAATTGCACGAACAGATGATCCACCGTTTCAGGATCATGTTGGCACATCATGCAATTAGCCGATCCCTGCCACCTACACTTAATCAAGTTGTCCCTAGTGAGAATTGCATTTCTAGTAACCAACCAGTTAAACGCCCTAATCTTCGGAGGTACTTTAACCTTCCAAATGTGGTCGGTAGTCCGCACTCCCCCATCGTTCAGCCACCTGTAAGTAGACTTCACCGAGTAGACTCTGCCATCCCCTCCTGCCCAATGCATCTTGTCATGACGATCATCACTTGAAGGCTTCCAGTCCTGCAAGAATATAAGTAACTCTTGTTTTTGTCTTCTAGCAGCCGTACTAAGCCACCTCGAGATCCTAGGTTTCCATCTATGGTTCCTACATTGAGTAGATACCCAATCATTTTTATCTGTTGCTGATTTGTATAATTCTGGAAATCTTCTTTTAAGATTGATTTGACCACACCATTTGTCTTTCCAGAAACAAATGGTATCCCCATTGTCAATGGAGAATGTAGCTTCTGCCAGAAAAATATCTCTGGTCCTATTAACTCCCCGCCAGAACCCTGACATGGATGACATGTTCTTCGGTTTCCTGTGGACACACCCATTCCTGATGTAGATCCCCTTGATTAGGGAACCCCATTTTGCTTAGGCTTAGATCTAAGTTTCCACCACCATTTATAGAGCAAAGCTTGGTTCATTTGCCGCAGGTTGATAACACCCAATCCTCCAAACTCTTTTCTTCTGCACACTACCCCCCATTTGATAAGAGAGTATCCTTTCCCATCGGTTCCCGAACCGCGCCAGAGGAAGCGGCGCCTTAATCTATCGATCTTCTTGACTGCCCAAACCGGAATCTCGTAGAAGGACAAAAAGTATAGAGGAATTGAGCTAACGACGGAGTTTAACAAAACCAGTCTTCCTGCGAAGGATAGCATTTTACCCTTCCATCCCTCTAGCCTATTCCCAATATTATTAATCAGATCATTCCAATCAACCCGCCTTATATTGCCACTGCCAATAGGCAAACCGAGGTATTTAATAGGAAGTTTTTGGATTGGACAATTGAGGATATCTGCAACTGCATGCTCATCTAGTCCCGTAGAACCCAAGAAGGAGATGGAGTTTTTGTGGAAGTTCACTTTTAGCCCCGACCAATCTTCAAATAAATATAATCCCCACTTCAGTAGAGTAGCCTGGGCCATGTCATATTCGCCAAAGATAAGAGTATCGTCCACGTATTGAATGTTAATAACTGCGGAGACTCCCTGCCTCAGTCCCAAACCATTCAGTAGACCCTTTTCTCTATAAGATTGGAGCATACGGTGTAAACCATCCGCCACCAAAGTAAAGAGAAGAGGAGAAAGGGGGTCCCCTTGCCTAAGATCCTGTCTACACCTAATTTCCTTCACTGGCATCCCATTTACTAGGACCTGCGTCTTAGCCGTTTTGAGCCAAGTAACAATCCAACCGATCCATCTCTCTCCCAAACCCTCGCCTACTAAGGATTTCAAGTAGACATTTTCATTCCACCTTATCGTACATCTTCTCGAAGTCTAGTTTTAACATGAACCCAGACTTGTTACGTCTTTTGCAATCTTGTATAACCTCCTGTACTAGAGCGATCCCTTCAAAAATATCCCTCCCAACGATAAATCCAGTCTGATAATCATCGATGATGTCCCCAATCAACCCTCTTAGTCTATTAGCCAAAACCTTTGTGATAATTTTAACCAAGCAGTTAATCAAACTGATAGGACGATAGTCCCCTACTACTGAGGCGCCCTTCTTCTTAGGAATGAGACAAATGTGAGCATAGTTTAGTCTATCCAGTTCCAGAGATCCCTCATAGAAAGCATTCATGACATCCAACAGATCCAACTTAAGGATTTTCCAAAATCTCTTGTAAAAAAATATTGGGAATCCATCCGGACCTGGCGCACTATCTTGGCCCATCCCCCAAACTGCCTCCTTTATCTCCTCCGGGGTAAACGGATCATGCATAGCTGCAACACGAGGACGCACTTCATCTGGAAGTTCTTCCCATAGATTTGTTGAAACATGAAGTTACAACTCGGGTATCCGTTCATGATGTACCTCGAACCTTATAAGGATCTGGAAACCCGTGCTAAACCGTTCCAACCTCTCATGGTAATGACTAATGAGTTAGTACAGCAACTTTAAGCTCATTTTGGGTTTCAATGAAGTTGATCTATTTGCGAGAGAAGTTTGTATATGTTTATTTGTTATTCTCTTCTGATGATAATGCTAACATGCAACAAGTTTATTGTCTAAAGGAAGGCATATAGTGGTTGACACTGATTTGAAGGTTTTGTTCTAATTTAATTTTACCTTGTCAACTTCTTTGAATTGTGTTAGAAAAAAGAAAAGAAAAGAAACTATCTTGTAATATATCAATCTTAAGTTACCGTGACTAACCGGGTTGGCTGGCTCGGGTCCAAAATAGTCGGGCTTAGACCTGTCCATCTAGAACCATATCGGGTTCCAGGCCCGATAGCAAATTCAGGTCGGATCTGGGTATTGGGAAGAAATGACAGTCTTAATAATTACACTAGATACATCACAATTTGATTCTAGGGCTGTATAACCGAATACTCTGGTCTTCCAACATTCACTATTGTCATCCACTTATTTTTTTCGCAAATTCCCACATTTCCCTTTTGTCTTAGCCATTGATGACTAAATATTGATCTTCCCTCATATAGCGACTAATGGCCCACCAACTTTGGTCCACTATTCAAGATAAATATTTGGTAAATTAGTCTAAAGTCATATATGACCCCAAAAAAAAATCTTATTGAAGTCTATGTTCTAAACTAATTTAACCATCTAGCAGTTTTTATATTTTTCCATGTGGACCAATCTCCATCTTGGCTCGAATCATAGCCTACACCATGAACATAGTCCTACCTGGGACTATATTCTGTGTACCTCCGCCAATATTTTTTACTCGACTTTTGCCTCCGCCATCTTGACTCTGTATATTTGTCTTCCATCAATCTCCTTACTGACAAATAACTCGATTTTAATATCACACACGGCCCAAAAATGTTCACCATGAGCTCTGATACCATTTGTAGCGACTAGGGTCCACCAACTTTAGCCCGTTAGTCGAGATGGATATTTGGTCAATTAATCTAAAGCCCTATGTGACCAAAAAGAGAAATTCCTTATGCGACTTTTGCTTCCGCCATCTTGACTCAGTACATTTGCATTCCATCAATTACCTTATTGACAGATAGCTCGATTTTAATATCCCACACGACCCAAGAATGTTCACCATGAGTTCTCATACCATTTGTAGCGACTAGGGGCCCACCAACTTTGGCCTGCTAGTTGAGATAATTATTTGGTAAATTAGTCTAAATTCCTATATTACCCAAAAGGGAAATCCCTTATTGAAGTCTATGGTCTAAACTAATTTAACCATTCAACCATCTATTTACTTTTTTCATGCGGGACTATTGTTTGAGACATAACCCCAATAATCAAGTGTTGGGTTTATGTCTTACATATTTTGTTCGATGTGAAAAGAAGACAGTGAAGTGAGAAGAAGATTAAAGCTTCGACGGAGGAAGAAAGAGCAGCAGTAGTAACAGGAAGAAAGAGCAGCAGCAGGAATAGTCGACTGCCCTAAATGGCAGTAGTCTGATATGGCTCTCTGACTTGGGTCAGGGCATTGCAGACGACTGGGTCTGGGTCTGGGTCTAGGTGATCTGATTGAAGCCTAACTCATTCTTCAAGTTACATCGTACGAATCCTTTTGTGTGTTTTTCTCTTCAAGGTATATCGGACGACTATTGTATCAAGACTACAACCTAGGGTTTCTCTAGATCTCTATATTTAATTATAACAGACTCCTTTGAGAGTTAAGAGAAAAAGTACTTCATTGAGAGTTTTCCATTGTAAACAGTAGATTATCTTCTAATGAGGCTTGAGAGAGATAGGTTCTTGGTGAGAGTGATTGTAACTCTTATATCTTCTCTAGTTGAATAACACTTAATTATTTGTCCCCCGGATTAGGGCAAACCGTGACAAAATTGTGTATTTTTGTGTGTTTAGTTTGATCTACTATTGCTTTGTGGTTTGTTTATTGGATCTGTTGTCGCAAAACTCGGCAAAAATCCTTACACCTCATTCACTTCTTTTTTTGTGGCAATTGTGATCCTTTGCCTTCATCACTATTTGCTGGTCACAAGGTCGACCCCCTAGAGGAGGCAGGGCAGGCGGCCGCCTTGGGCCCCCGAATTATTTAGGAGCCCCCAAATTATTTATTTTTCTTGTATTTATATATACGTATTTTGTGCGTAATATTGTTTTAGGAGCCCCCATATTTATGTTTTTTAGGCTTTTGTTTTTTAAATTACTACTTGGGCCTGCTTATTTTAATTGGGCTTGAATTTTTATGGAGATTTATTCTTAAATTCATAAATCTCTATCTATTTTTTCATATTTTTTCGTAGCACCAAATTTTTTTTTTTTTTTTCCTTAAATTCTGAATGAAGCCCCATTTCGAAGTTCGCCTCGTGCCCCCCAGAAACTCAGGGCCCGCCCTGGCTGATCTTCCCACGTTCACTAGTGTTTGCTCAAAGTCTGTTTATAAAATGCCACCATGACCATCAGATCCATGCATCTCTCCCCTCTCAATGCAACCACCAGCCTCTCCTCTTCCTTCATCCCAACCCCTCTACTCCGGCTTGCTTGTCTCCCTCAACCTTCTAGCGATCATGCGCTGTCACTCCAGCAAGTCAAGCTCAAGCAATAGTAACAACATCCACGGCATCAACAAAGTCGACAGTTTATGTTCTCAACAATCAATCTCTTCCCGTGAGAGATTTTCCAAAGAGGAAAGTCTTAGCCAACAACCTCCTCAATGCCAACCTTTCTGATACAAAAAACAGGCAAGCCACCATCCTTCAAACTTTGTTATGCCTCGAGGAGAAGAAGAAGTTTGATGAAACTTTGAAACATCATTTGCTAACTAGTAGTAAACAGAAAAAGTTCTTCGAGGATCTCTTAAAATCGAGGTGGCTTGTAAAGAAGAGGAAATTCACCGGAAATTAAGGACATTGTGTTGGATGTAGTCTTGGGTACAGTTTTGGTGGTGTCAGTTGTTCTCTCTGCTGTGCCAATGCCGTCTGTCGTCTCCACTGCGGTTGCCGCAGGGGGCAACCTCATTCAGGGAGCTTAGCCATGATTGGATTCAGTGGCGGGCCAGTCATTTGGGGATTTGAAGGGAGAAAAGGTTGTACTGTAGAACATTTACGAGAAGATCACCGAGTTAAAGGTCAAGAATGGTTCGATTAACGCTGGCGTTACAGTAAATTCTGACCCGGAGAAAGCAATGGATGAAAATTAAGGGGAACGTGAAGGTGAGTACACAGCAGGAGACGAGGGTGATGCTTCTGGTGGGGAAATTTGAAGAAACGATTGTCAACTTCTTGAAGACTATCATCGATGAATACTACACATACACAAACGGCAGTGACCCCGTTTCTCATTAACCTGAATGGGTGTCATGGTGAGCGAGTGCTGTATGAAAAGAGTGAATCAGGAAGATGCAGCTTAAATAACTACCGTAACTATCCTATGAAGAATATCAAGTAAAACCCCTAAATAAAATGACTAATTGGATGGAATATTTCAGAGATTTAAACAAAAACAAAATGTGAAACTTGAACATCACCTCATAATCTTAATTCTCTTTCAGATTACATTATATTGCACAAGCACAGTAACTAATACAGGAGTCAAAATCCAGGTCAGGTACAGCTTTGCCACACATGCATTCGAGTCATGCTGCAGCTGCAAATAACTTATCCTGTGATACTTCATGTATTAACTCCTTATGTCCTTAATTGTTTAGATCGATTAAGTGGCTTGGCTTATTTAGATTGAACAAGAGCCATGACTGATCTTGTATGAAGTATGTCCAAGCAACTCCCTATTAAGATATCACACCGGGCATTATTTCTTTACAGCAAAAGAACCCGAGTGCAAATAAATACTTATATGGATGTCTTCAACCGTACAAACACTTATCTTGCATTTTGAGGGAAGCTCAGCCTTCCTACTCGCGAAGATATTTACCTGCAAGACAAGATTAGCTTGTTAAAAACTCAATTTTTCCATAAAAAGAAACAGAGAAAGTAACATTACCAACAAGAGAAGAACTTAACTAGTTGTAGACCGTTTCAGATCAGTGATCTTCCTCACTTTCTTTGCCTTCTGACTTTGTTGATGAGTTTGGTGTTGTAGGCTTCTAAAGTAGGGCATGTCTCTAGTTTCGGTCTCTTGATACCTTATCATATACTCACTGTTTTCATCTGGAATTGCAAAATCAGCAGGGTTTCGATTGACAATGCATTGTCCAAGTTTCTCTGTGGTTCTGATTGGCTGAAATGCCCCATCCCTACTTCGAGCCACAACTAAACCAACGGAGGAAGAACCAATCCTTTCAAAGCTTTTCTTAGGGGTCACCACATTTGGAACAGTAGCAGGGGAAGAGGATTCAGCCCGCTCCTTAAAAGATAAAGGAAATGCCAGTTCATTGGAATCTCTGGGCACAAAGCTCACTCTTTGGAAAGGAACGTTGCTGTTTCCAGATCCAAAACCAAGTGTAGGTGTGCTACTTTTTGATGTGTTAGTGATTTCATTCTGGAGCAGAGGGCCGAGGACACCCATTCTAGGGAGTGGACGAAGAGGCTTAGATAGATGACTTTCTTGTTGATTTAGTTCATAATTGCTGCCACGAGCTAACCAAGGATACTCACAGTTGTAACCATTATATGCTCGAAAGTATCCATTAGGGTCATTATGTACTGGGGAACTGCAAGGTTCAACTGAATGGGCTGACTGCTGCATAAACCTGAGCAAATTTGACACTGACATGGTTTCATTAGAGTGCATTTCCACTGGTCCCTTCATATTTGAAAAAATCCCTTGATTTGCAGATGACTCAGCCTTGTCATTGGTTGTATTTATCAATGTCGGATTCTTTCCAAGGAATATGTTATTAGAACTAAAATCCGAATGCACCTTTTCGACATTGATTCCAGATGGATAACCATTCCATATCACATCTGATCCATCATGAGCATTACTGAACAATTTCTGAGATGAAACCGCCCGATACATCTGATCTGAACTAAAAGCTATCATCTTTGTTCCATTTGCGCTGGTGTTCTGTTGACAATTATTACTGTTGTTTGAGTGAAAATTTGAAAGTTGAGCTCCGGACATTGAACGACCAATATACTGAGGACATTCCTGTAAATCTGATGGGCCAGAAATTGGTGCTTCTTGGTTCAGATCAATGTCATGATACTCTGTAACTCTGTTACCAGAAGGGTATGCTTTTGGTCTACATTCAGCATTCCCATTATTTCGGTCAGAAGTCCAAGAACTGAACCCGGCGATGTTACAATTACCGCCATCTTTTGTACTTGTAGTCACCTCTGGCAATTGGGTAATATCCCTGATGTCCTTGATGTTCATAAGATGTCTCTCTTGTTGCTTCTTAGCTAAAAGCTCAACAATGTCCATGGGGATGTCATCTGCTGCTACTTGTTCAGATTTCCGCATGGTTCTTCGCTTTTTCTTGCTTTGTTTATGTACTTGAATGCCAGATTGGTCCTTCACAATTGAAGAATCCTGAAATATTAAGTTTCTATTACTAAATTATGAAGAAAAAAAAATTAATATAGGAAACACTGCATTTAAAATCTACCACTAATAACTCTGTGTAAGGATGTAAATATCTGTAAGAAATGTTTTTTGTTGCTTGGGTTCATGCACCACTACCAGAAGCAATCATGCTCATGGAAAACAATTTTTTTTTCTTCTTTTTTTAAGATAGCGGCTGGGGGCTTATATAAACATTATCTATGACAAGAAATACAGGTCATGAAAAGCTTTAGAAAGAACTAGTAATTACCTTCCGAAGTCCTTTTGACAGAAAAGTGGTGTTTTTAAAACTCTACGCTCTCTTTGAAGTCAATAATAGATGATAATGAAGCTAAAGAATCATCATTTCTATCCATTTAGATCCAAATCAACATATAGTCCAAACCTACTCTGTAAATATGAATGCTAGAGCTATAAGCGAGTAGGTCTGGCGGTTAACAAGATGCACCAATTCAGCAATATGTTGACACGGACATTTCTTATTGATCTCGAAAGAAGGTATTAGTTAACAAGGGACAGAATACATATAAGATTAGAACTCTGTTACTTATAGAAATTTGACGTACAAAACACTTAGCAATTATAATCAGATAAAAGAAAAGAGATACTGTAGAATACTACCAAGCAAGGGAAACCCCATACCTTTAGCCTGTGTAATTGGTTAGATCCCCCATCTTCAACTAGAGGCCTCTTCTTCTTATTAAAACCCAATTGTTTCTTCGTATGAATGTTGCCTTCGGTTTCTACTTTACTCTGCCTGTAATTTTCCGATATCATAATTCCCGCTGATTCCAAAGGAGAATCCTTTATCAGTAGATCTTCAATAATGATATGACCCTTTTTTGTTGTA
The DNA here is from genome assembly GCA_017893485.1 of Hemerocallis citrina. Classification (NCBI taxonomy): domain Eukaryota; kingdom Viridiplantae; phylum Streptophyta; class Magnoliopsida; order Asparagales; family Asphodelaceae; genus Hemerocallis; species Hemerocallis citrina. The sequence continues at coordinate 11,270,117 of CM030364.1, read as the reverse complement.
ACATCCTTTTTAGGCACAAAAGAGCATCTCATGACTTCACATTTTCCTCTCTTTTCCCCAATTATTTCCTGCTTATTTTCTTTCCTTCCAGAACTTTCATGGTTGAGATCTAGATCTTTCACAGTAGCAACTTTGGACAAACCAGCACTTTTAGGCGCCTTCTTCAGCCAATGAATCAGACAAGCTCCGTCACCATTTCCTGGAAGGGATTCTTTCCTTTTCTTCCTTTTAACTACAACTTCTTCAGTATCTTGAGTAATCAAAGCACCTTGATTAGGATGTTCATCTTTCTTTGTTTTTGAGGAAGACAGAAGCTCATCTTTCCTTTTTAAGGAAGGGGGATGTTCATCGTCCTGTTCTGGTGTGCTACTGCTCCCATTTGAAACTGCATCTCCACTGGAAACACAAATGTTGGTTTTTTGCTGATTGTCACTTCTTATGATGTCATCAAGGAAACGCACTTTCCGAGCCTTTCTTGGGTTAGGCTTGTTCTCAATCAGAGGAACGGAAGTATCAGATGCTCGATCACCACAAATGACTAAATCTTTTGAACCATAAAAGACCGACGTGGAAGGAAGAGTGTCCGCTTTCTGAGGCATTGCAGACTCCTCAGCTTCATGCCTACCAGAATCCATCCTTTTGCCTAGTTTAATATGCCGCTGACCCTGAAACTTATCAGATGTTCCGCTCTTATCAGTACTTTTACCAAGAAATGCAACATCTGAAGTTGTACCCAAAATCACATTTCGTTGCCCTTTTTCACCTATTTGACATGCTTCCTTTCCCACTGCAACAGAAGTTGATTTGTTCATCAAATTATGTGCTTCCTTTGATCTGTCGCCACCTGTGATGCAAAGAAAAAAAATGCAAGTCAGCTCATAATGTTGAATAATGAACTAAGCTTCAGATGAGAATGGACTGTCACAAACCTTCTTTAAATAATATTGAGGTAAGGGATGTTTTGCCATTATTGCCAGCAGAAGACGATAACAGGAAGCATTTTGCATGGCTCATTCGAATTGCATCAAGGAATGATTTTGTTACCTCACAATGAGATACCTTACAAGTATCCCCAAGTAGAGCAGCAATATCATTTTTCCTTTTTTGAGGCAAAACAGCATCATTTTTCACCGCATCAATTTGAGAAGTCATTGCTGTTCCATTTGGTATGGCAGCTTCAGAATGAATGGCCTCATTAAGACAAGTTTGACAACTCCACCGTCTAAATTTTTTCACAGTCAAAGGAGGTAACTTGTTGACATGTCCTCTTTCTGATTTTTGTTTTCTATGTGTAGAAAACGGCCAGCAAATTTCCGCATCTCTCTTGCAAACTTCAGAAACAAATCCACTGGGCTCAAAATGATGGAATTTCATTAGAAATACTATAAATAACTCCAAATTAATTATTACTCTCTATGCCTCTTAAACTTAAACTAGATGAAAACAAAACACCTAGAGAAAGATATAAAAGTTTGAACAATAAGCAAAGATTTCAAATAATAAGAAATAATTAATTCCATCAACATTATATAGTAGAGTCAGATGGTGTAAAAATTGACAAGGTAATAAATAGTTACATAAGAGTCTGTTTAGTTTCATTAAATATTTAGAATAGAAGGGAGGAAGCAAATTAATCTACCTAAATAAATTGGGGAAAAAAGTTCATGCCATATATTGCATAATACAGTAGAAATGCCTGTATATAAATATGTATTAAAAGAACAGTAAATGAGAGACTCTGTCTAACATTAAAGGGAGTTGCACATATGCAAATACAATCAACTTGTTTAAGAAAGATGACTACATATCATAAGACAATTATTCCACACTGAACATATAAACCTACCGTATAGTAAAATGCTCACACTTGCTTGTCACTTGCTTTCCCAAAACTAGCTCATCAACATTTGATATTGCTGGCAAAATACTAGACTTGGAAGCAGGAATGAACTTCTTAGTAATGTCACTGGACTCTGGTAACAAACCTACTTCCATCCCATGAAACCGACAACACTGCTATCCAGAACTCCTATACAAATAAAAACGATTTTAGCTTCACAATCAACACATATTAATCATATAGAGATTGACATTTATCATTTAGCATTACTTCCAAAAATGTCATCGATCAACATTCACAAACTATGTGTAACTTGCATATGATCATTGAAGAACAGCATGCATGTCAAGACATCTAAGATCATTTCTCTCTTCACAATACGAGTAACTTAAAATGACAATAATAAGCTTTTATTAGTTGTTGATTGTAGAAGTAAACTATGCAATACAGATGCAAGATCAAGATTCTCATTCAAACTTAATACACCATATTCAAATAAAACAGATAGCATAAAATCAATCCCCCACTTCATTTGCCTCAGCATAAACTAAAGTCCACTTAGTGTCAACTACGTACAGATTAGAAGATGGAAGCTAAAACCATACTATAATCATCATGTTCATATGCTTGTAAAGAAGATTCAAGCTTGCATCTCACTGCATTGTATCGATAGAAGCCAACAACACAAAGTAGTGTTATTTGCTTCCCGAAGGATGCAAACAAACACGAACAAATTCGAGAAAAAGTTTCAGCTCATGAATATACATCAACCCAAAGAATACAAACGCCATAACACAACTCATGAAACTAAAATTTTGAAAAGTTCCATCGAGTACTAAACCGTACTTATACGCATGAAACTACACCTCAAGTCGACAATACAAGGAAATAGTAGGGTAAGTAACTGGAAAAGGATAGGTTTTGCACATGAAATATAGTCGAAGATGATACAACTCTGCTACTCGTTAACAGAAGAGCATCACAGCAGCTGCAAACCCAACTTCAACCGACGCAAAATGAACCGTAAAATGGTCACTAACACGCACAAAATGGAAGAAATATATAAGCTTCACAAAGTACGAATCACTTAGCATCGTCACCTAAACTTACAACTGCAAAGTCTCCTCCAGTTCCAAACTTTAACAGTATAAAGTTAATCAGCACTATTAACAACATGAAATCATATACACAAAGTTGATGAACAACAGCTAAGAACTAGTTAGGGTTTCCATTAAAAAAAAAGTACCAAGAAAAGCATCTTTCCCTACTTAAATTTACAACAACTACCCCCCCACAATTTTCTAATTTAAAAAAGAAAAAACAAATTTTTTCTATTTTAAAAACACTATATTTTTGGATGAAGATTATAAACATCATTCTAGAACAGAATAATATCAAATTTATTTTTTTTAAGAAAATTAATGAATTTTCGAGAAAAATCACGAGGCTACAAACCCTAACAATAATGAATAAATGAATAATTAATTAATTAATTAAGAAATGGAGGAGACTAAAATTTACCGTAAAAAATCCAAAGCAAAGTAGATCTACCAGAAAGTCAAACCCCATCAGTTCTTGAGCAAGTCACACAATAAACACCTCCCTCCCCCCCGAAATGGAAATACACAGATTAATAAAAAAAAAAAACCAAAAACCAATAATAATACGAAAAAGCTGAAATTTTGAAAACCCATTTCATGTAAATCCAGGATTGCCTCATACAAAACCAACCCCCAAAAATCAATAGTCCCAAAAATTTATTTAAGAAAAAAAAACACTAAATTGGAAGCCAAGATAAAGTACCTCTAATTAAGAAGATGCTACCTTTGCAAATCTTTGGCTTATCGGGCGTTGATCGCCACCTATTCCATCGACGAGAGCTCACGAGGGATGAGGAGCTCCAGATCTGAGGAGCAATTCGGACAACTTTTTAGGGCTTGATGGAACCCTAATTTATCTTTTTCTTTTTTAGGGTTTTGAGAGAGAGAGAGAGAGAGAGAAGAGAGAGAATCTATGGGCAATACAATGCGATGCATTTTAGATAATCTTATACTATATATCTCCTTTATGCGCTCACCCAGGTCTCGTACCCACCCAATAGGGGTGGGGCCTATGTTGTGGTGTGGGTGAGGGTGAGAGTTTCAAAATACCCGCCATGTGACATGTCATCAATCCACACATATCTTGTGTAATAAGAGGAGAGAGAGAGAGAGAGAGTAAAGAATTGGATGCCCCTCCACCAAAAATGTCCCCACTGTTTCCTTCACTAACTTCTAACTCACACCACCCAATTTATTTATTTATTTTTATTTTTTTTTTATTAGGGAGTTTGATCTTGTAATTTTGGTATTCGTTTTGTTTATGGGTCCACATAATTTGGAGTAGATCTGGAAACCTTTTTAGTTGGATTAGTCGTTGATCAGTTTTTAATTTGAGGTGTTGGGGATAATTAATCTGTCGACTATTATTAATTATCATCATCATCACTTTAAAAGTCTGAGGAATGCTGACCATACTACAATTTTTTTTTGTTTTAATATGGTACTAGTTAATTAGTAGTACTGAAATAAGTAAAATATATGAAATCTATGTGCTATTAATTAACTGCTTGTGAGTGTGGGCCATATAGATATCATCTTTTTTGAATCTTTTGGTTCGAAAGTAGTGATTTTTGCAGTAGGTGAAGAGATTAAGTTGAGTTAATTGTGTAAATTGGTTTGGCAGAAGGATGAATTTTCGATTGTTTTTTTTGGAGTAGAAGAGAATATGTTGATCAATTTAAAGAGCTGATTAAAAAAAACAGAATTTCTAAAAGTAAAGTGAAGAGAAAATATAGCATATAATTTAGGTATGGTGGATATAAGATATAGCAAATGCGTGAAAGTCACATGTGGGAGAAGATATAAGTACAAAGTAAACTACATATGAACATCAACCTTAGGAAATAAGTTGGTCAGGTAAACAAGAAAACTAGCTAGTTAGAATTAGTTTTTTTCATCATGTACAAATTCACATGAAAAATATATTTATAATCTCAACAATTAACTGTAAACGCCTAACCTGACTCGTAAGAAATGAAATTACAATATGATATGATAATGAAGAAAATTTTTCATTGTCTTTTCAAAAATATGTTATTCTTTCGTACAACCATATGGTTCATAACAATGATGTTTTCTAAATATATATGAATTACCTGCTTAAGTCATACAATAGTAACGAGACATTCTACAAAACATATTGTGGTACATGTTAGAGTTATGTTAAAGAATAGATCTAGTAGGGATCATATGTAAAATAAAATGGAAAAAACAAAAAACAAAATTGGAAAGAAATGAAAAGAAAAAAAGGAAATGCAATTCCTAACCCTAACCCTAGCAACCGACTGTGGTAGAAAAGTAGGCACTAGACAGCGGACATTCCATTGTTTGTTCCTAAACGACAAGAACCAGTGGGCCCCACAGAAGTCAGAAGAATCATAAAGGACAGAAAGCAGAACAATTAAAAATAATCTCCAATCTTCAATCTCGGCCGTCCATTTCTTTCATTTGGAAGGGGCCAGCAAAAGAGGTGAAAGGGGTCCGTTAGGTTTCCGTTCATGTTACCTGTTCCTGCGTATCATTTTACCTAACGTGCTAGGGCACCAGTTTGACTTTGACCTCAACCCCGCAACCCTGGTTTACTATTACGAGTTACTGCCGGAATTATCATGCATTCCATGCAAAACTCAACGTAGACAATTTTGAGCCAAGGTAAATTTGTAGTAATTATAGGTTGTTTTACCTTACGAAAACCCTAAATATTTAGGGTTTTTGGACTTCATATAAAGAAATATATATGGGGAAATTTATTTGTTGATAAGCCTTCAAGGCTACAAAACACTTGTAGTCTGGGCCCTAAAAAAGGAATGGTATTAAAGAAGGCGGACTGATCACATGAATGATATACTTTATAGTCATTATCGCAGCATAACTCCTATTTCTTTACCACTTATTCACTTTCAACAAACTGCAATATATGGTAAATTCTATGGTTACATGTTTACCACCAGGCCAAGCAAAAAACTAGAGTTAGTATGTAGAGGACAAGACTATGTGTACAAAAATTGACTAGTAAACTATTGAGAGAGTCACATTATGACTAGTCAAACAACTAGATAAGTACCAACCAACCAATTAAGGGAGCGGTCGCACTCGGTCTAACGAAATTGAAAGAAAGAAACATAGTTTTCAGTTTCTCATGAATCAACCTAATTCAGAAGATAAATCCAAAGAAGTGAGTTAATTTAGCAGTTTTAATTATTAGGTCTAGGTCTTTTAGTTAGCATTGTTAAAGATTTGAGTAAGGTGGGAAATTCGACTAGTCTCTCTTTTAGGGAAAAGAATAAATACTTATAACCTTTGCATCCAAAAAAGTAAGCTTTATGCATGTTAACATTAATGGGTTATATATCTTCGTTTAAGAGTTCAAATTCCTCTATTTTTTCACCTTTCAAATTTACAGTGTATATATTTGACCTATAATTATCATAAATCGAACTATACTTGGTTCATTTCTTCTAGTAAGATTTTTTTTTTTTTTTTTTGAAGGAAAAGGTGGAGTATGGTCACCCCTGTTTAATTAATAAAAAGTTAATAAAACAAACTCAGAGTACTGAGCCAAGTACAGAGTCCTACCATACGTAAAAATACATAGATCTTACCTGAGCATGGGGGTGGGACAAAAGAAAGACCAATACATACATGCATGTAACAAAAGTACATCATAGCATCTAACTCGCCTTCTAGTAAGATGTTACCATCATAGTTATATAAGTTATGTGCTAATTACAAAGACAGGTTTGGTGATATCACTGAATGCTGCTTGAAAATGGGTCCATCAGTTGGCTTCTGTCATTTTCTTTTCCCATTTTTATTTTCCTCTTGTTTTTTGTAATGGATTATGGATGGGAGTTTTATCTCATTTTTAAGACAAGGAAATTAGTCTTATTTAATTTGTTTGAACCTTAACAATTGATCACTTCTACTTTTAACACATGCCAAGTGCCTAAATGAGCATATGGTGACTTCGACAGTTTAGTACTGTATTGAATTTAAGTTCTTCACATTTTCTTAGAGACTCATATAATTAAGAATGAACCTTCAGTACCAAAATGTACTAAAAGTATTTGGAATGCTGAATTTGAAGGACGGAATCCAACGTATTCGAGGCATGAGGGTTGACCAAAATGTATAGTGAAGAGAGACACCATGTAAGCTCTAGTCATTTACACAATTATGTTCTTCTCCACTTATTGTATTGGTGTGTTATGGGCAAAGTAGATCTTGCTGGCATGAATACCCAAATTCCTCTCTCTCTCTCTCTCTCTCTCTCTCTCTACATTACCACAGTCTTGTTTCATTAATGTGAAAATAGAAGAAATAATCTCTCTCTCTCTCTCTCTCTCTCTCTCTCTCTCTCTCTCTCTCTCTCTCTCTCCTTCCTGCATTACCACCATTTTGTTCCATTGCCACTATTTTGTTTCATTAATGTGAAAATGAAAGAAATACAGAGTATTCGGTAAAAAAACTTTTTAACTGTTTTATCGTTACTGTTCCGAGATCTCATCCATGGATCTCACAACCGTAAACAAGGAAACCCCTATATTGACCCCTGTCCGTTGTGCACCGGTGCAAAAACCCTGAGAGTTAAGCATCACAGATCTCACAACCAGAGATGAAGCAATAAAAAAACATTACTAGAGAGAGTAGAAGGGTCGGCCCTGAGTTTACGGGGCCCGAGGCGAACTCCCGATATGGGGCCCCCATACAAAAAAAACATATATAGATTATTTTAAAAATTAAACCCTAATATATAAAATTTCAACTTAATTAGGCCCTAATCTAAAGTTGAAACACTAGATTGAGACTTGCAACAATAAAACAATACCCCTAAATCCCTAATCTATTGATTTGAAACCCTAACTTGAGAATCACAACGATAAAACAATGCAACAATCAATCATACTGAAAAATAAAATCGGGTAAGAAATAGCTACCAAATAGCAACGGCAAGAGACAAGAGCAACTCAGCAACTCAGCAACTCAACAGGAGTAAGAGAGCAACAGCAAGAGCAACTCAACAACAACTCACCACACCCACAACAACTAGAGATTTGTATAGAATTAGGGTTTAGGAATTGGAATTTAGATTTGGGATTTAGAATTAGGGTTTAGAAATTTGAACTTAGCTTAGGACTTTAGAAGTTAGGAGATGGAGAAGGAAGTTGGAGATGGAGAATGAAGTCAGAAATGGGAGACGGAGTCTGAGTCTTGGTCTGAGGTTTGTGGATTTAGATTAGGGTTTAGAAATTGGAGATTATGTTATGGATTTTTCATAAAATGAATCGAGACAGTGAGAGTGAGATCTAGGGAGAAAGCAATGGGTTGGAAATGGATTGGATTTAGAGAATGGAGGGTAGGGTATTGAACTGGATGGTTAGGTCTCAGGTGCGAGTGCGGATCGGATGGGGGGTGCGGGTGCAAATTAGGTTTGGAGTTGGATTTGTTTTCCCAAATTCAATCAGCAACTAGCCCAAATTTAATAGCAAGTTATTTTAATCAAAGCACTAGCCCAAATTCAATCAACAACTAGCTCAAATCAGCAACTTAGCAGTAAGCCCAAATTCAATTAAAGTACTAGCCCAAGCCCAAGTAATAAAATAATTCTAAAGACCCAAATAATTAAACTTGGGGCCCCTAATAACGATTATACATAGTGTAAATTTATTTTACGCACTAAATACGTAATTAAATGTATAAGGGGAAAATATTGGAAACCCCTAAAATTACGAAAAATTCGGAGACCCGAGACAGCAGTCTCCCCGACCTCCACTAGGTGGCCGGCCCTGAACAGTAGAAATCCTATTGTCACCTAGAGTCCTTCCCTTTGATTATTTTCGTAGAGATCGACTAGTCATTTTGTAATGATAAAGAGAGAGAGAGAGGATGATCGGTAGTGTGTATGTGAGAGAGAGATGATCTGTAGTGAGAGAGAGAGAGAGAGATGATCTGTAGTGTTTGTTTGTCTCATCAGAAATAGAGTGATAATGGATGGCAAAGGAGTGATCAAACAGTTCTACCACCAGCTGTGCATATATACAGACTACTTGTAAACTTGTTGGGGGCTTAATTACTTTGGTTGCAGAAGGGTTCCCTTTTCAAAGCTTAAAGGTTAGGGCAAGAAATTATCAACAATGATACATTTAAAGAATGAATTAATTCGGTTGCATGGTGCAGTTGTTAGGAGATGCAAATTAATTAAGATGCATGCTTTACATATTTGCCTTTTCTTACATCCATCCAAAAGCTGCTGGCATTAGGGGTTTATTAATAACAAGGCTTCAATTCATATACGATATAGCCCTAAAAATCTGTATGTATCTCCATCTCTAATACTATAATGGGAGAAGGCCTTAGTGTCATTTGTAAATCTACCAATATGTACAACACATCTACATAATTAATATAAAGAAAGTTGCAGGTTCAAACTCATACTATATCTGAATTTTGACTTTTAAAAAATTAAATTTACTAAGAGGTGTACTGCACGTGTAAATTACTAGTTATGTTCAGTACTCAATATTCATTTACAATGATTAGCACATGCACTGTATTGTATGAACTTTACTTTTTATAAGAGATAAATTTACTTTACGATACATAATATCAAACAAACAAAAAATTAAAGCGAAACAATTAGTACACATTCACATTTATTGTCCACACGGTAAAAACTACAACTCTAACTTCGATTATGGATAAAATGTAAAAAGAAAGGAAATGTTTATTTTTTCATTTTGATATCTCCATAGTGACAAATATTTGAAGTACGCTGCTCTTTTTCATGCAACTAGATCGAGGAATGTCCTTCCTCCTTAATTTAAGAAACTAATATTTTTCACGTGCGATGCACGTTTGATAAGAGTTGGAGGGTTTTCACATGCGATATGTGTTATAAAATAGTTTTGGACTTGACGTGCGTTGCACGTAATTGGAAAAAATATTTTGATAAAAAAGCTATGATTTGTACGTGTAATGTACATGTTTATAAGTTAGAATTTGAGTTGTATGTGCAACATATGTGTATGTTTTGGTGTTAAAAAATATGAAAATTTCATTTTACAAGTGCGTTACACATATTAAATAGGTGAAATTTTGTTTGTTAGTTTTTGTTGTAATTAATGAAAAGTTTGAGTTGCACGTACAACGCACGAGTTTGTATGTTGACAAATTATAACTCCAACTCTCCCATTATATGTAGAGACTAGTATAATGTACGTGTGATGCACGCCAATTAAAAATATAGTCATAAAATTAAATGATTATATATCGAATAAAAAAATTAGTTTATATTTGAATGTTTTGATTTGGGTGACACATACGGTACACGTATATATTGTTGGATTTAATTTGGATGTGTACTGCATGGGTTTATTTAGTTACAAAGTTAGGGTTTGTTTAGTTACAAACCCCAACTCTCCCATTAAAATAGTAAAGATATGTAGATAGATAGATAATAAACTGTCCCCTTTCTTAATTTTTACTTTCACCTTAAACTTTAACAGATATTTTGTATTCCCCTTGAATTTATTTATAACAGCAGTGTAGGGCAAAGAAGGCCGTTAAGCTGCATGGTAAATCTAGGGTTCGGACAACCCATGGAAGAAGAATGAAAATTTTGTATTTAAAAAACGACAAGTTTATTTTACATTGTAACAGGAAGGACAGAAATGATAAGAATTAATGTGTTAAAATTTGTTTAAACTCCCGCAATTTAGCCTACATGATTAGGCTTGCACATCGAAAATTATACTAAACATCCTGATATATCAATATCATATAAGTTAGTGACCACTTGAATAATTAAGGAGGATGTTAATTAGTTTCTTGAGTTGGCCAGTTCTTTCAATTAATCATATTAATGAAATGACCCTCATATAGGACATTGGCTAAGAATAGAAGCAAGCATTCAACAACTAAATTATATACAATTGAGTACATCAAAACCCTATATATTAACCTCACTAAGATGTTAAATTTAATTAAGTACTTAATGATAATATTTTAGTCCCTTAGCGTGTGGATGGGGATCACCAGTGTTGGGGAAGAAGAATTAATTATTTCCACTACAGGAAGTTTTCTTCTTTAATTTTTTGTGCTAACAACAAAATATATTGATAGTGTGCCATAGAGGATGTCGCCATCTTGTGGCCTTTTGTTACAAGAAAAAATATGTGCAAGTCGGTCATGTATCACATTAATGAAAATAATAATGAAACACACCCACAAAATTAATATACAAATTATTTTTTGAGTAATGCTTTAGCCACTACCAATTTCACTACCATTTTCTTCACTACCTTAGGTGGCATACTCCTATTGGAGAGTTCTCCCACCTACTCTATCATCTCCTACCTATTGGAGTGTGCCACCTAAGGTAGTGAAGAGAAATGTAGTGAAATTGGTAGTGACTCTAGCATTACTCTTATTTTTTATGTAAGCCAGAAACAAGAAAGAGGCTTCATATGGAGAAGGAAGACGAGGCATAGGACAAAAGGAGGAGTGAACTAGCGGAGGACAGAGGATGGATTCACTTTTGATGGATATCTAGACTACAGTACGTTAGGCTGAGTAGTTTATGATGTTATTATTTTGATGCAGTATCAGTTTAAACTGGATTAATGTGTGATCATTTATGTTTATGTATTTGATAATGGTAAAAACCGCAGCAAATCAGAGCCGTACGATTTTTGCACAAATCCTAAAGCTATTACAGATAGATTAGTCATCACGGCCCTCTTTAACAGGTCCAGCCCTTCTCCAGGCTCCTCCACAATATGTGGAACGCTTTCAAGCCCACTGAAAGTGACTGATTAGGTCTACTAAGAGAGACCCAGCCCATAAGAGATGTTTGTCAAATCTCTTATTCCCAAACACGAGAGTTAATTTATCTCTTGAGGGGGAGATTCAAACAGGAGATAAGGAATTCATATCGATCTAACGGATTCATATTGATTTCTTAGACTGTTTCTAAGGCGTATAAATATCCTCCCCTCTTCTCGTCAGAAAGTAATTCACAATTTCTCTTTCAAACTCTCTTTCTCTTTCTGGTTCTGACCTGAGTGTTGGAGAGTCTGTCGCCGGGGCCATTCCCGGTGTTTCAGGCTTTTTTCAGGTCCATCGTCCGGGACAACAATCGTCGGATTCAGATCACGTGTTCAATCAACAATCCAGATCCAATCTCATGAGCTCTAACTACTTTTCACGACAACGATCAAAGGTTAAATCTATAGTAGTTTTCTTCAAATATAAACTCACGATCTATTTGCTCCCATACCAAAATAAGCAGCAATAGATTGGCATCGCCTGTAGGAAACTACATAGATCTACATCAAAAATCAGGCTTACCGCCATGCCACCAAGACTAAGAGGCAGAGTGGCGGCCTCAAGCCGTCACACCAACTCTCCTCATCAACTAGCTTCTCCCGTGGATGACCCAATTCCTCCTCAACAGCTGGATCCGCCCAACAACCTAATCAAACTTCTGCCAACACAGAGGCTCCAGTGGGCTCTCGAAAAATCCATCATGAACAACACCCTTTGCACGACCGTATCTCAGCCATAATCCATCAAGTGATTCAATGGTCTCACGAGGCCCTCGGAGGTAAAGAGATCTACAGCAAATCATTAGCATCATGCAACAAGGAACCAACCTTCGAATTTGTTTGGATGAGAGGCGCGCCCAAACCGAAGCCTCCCACTCAAAACGTCAAGTGAACTGGAGAAGTCACTATCCCCGAATGCAGAGATCAAGACACTCCCCCTCTCATAGGGGGGCGCACAGCAGAAAGAGCCCAACTCATGAGAGACGAAAGCATCTTGAGGGAAATAAAGAGCAAGATGCCCCAGTCACTATGGCCGAATTGGAAAACTTCAAGCTTGACATACTCCGAACAATTCAAGGTAGTCAAGATCATGGTTGAACTTAAAAAAAAGAATCCAACGATTCAACTGGATCCAAGGGGAAGGACGACCAAGTCCTTCGCCGCATCCGAGAAGTTGAAGATCGCTTGGAACAGATGAAAAATGACAGAAACCGCTCCAGCTAGCAGGGCCTACCGCACCAATTCAACAAATCCATCCTTGATGCACCCATTCCGAAGAACTTCAAAGCTCCTCAATTCGAGTCATATGATGGTAAGTCTAACCCGGTGAACCATATTGAGAGTTTTAAAACTCTCATGATGGTCTACAACGCCACCGACGAGCTGATGTGTTGAACGTTCCCTGCAACTTTAAAAGGATCGGCAAAGGACTGGTGCTTCTGCCTCACTCCAGAATCAATGTTCTTCTTCAACCAGCTCGAGGAACTCTTCATGGCGCACTTCATTACCAGTCGCAAGGCTGAAAAAACAAGTGCATCCCTATTGGAACTGAAACAAAAGGATGGAGAACTGCTGAAAGACTTTGTCAAGCGCTTTACAGCCGAAACAAAGTCTATCTCTTCCCTAGACTCATTAGTGGCGGATGCCGCCTTCCGGCACAACAGTACTAACAAAGACTTGAAAGCCTCCATCGCGAAGAAGCCTCCTAAAGATTACACTGAGTTCCTAAAAAGGAGTGACAAATATATAAGAGTCGAGGAAGCTTTTTATCCTCAAGGCAAGAACGATTTACCTTCCGAAAACAAACAGAAGAATACAAGCGAGGAAGGACCCGAGAAATTTCAGAAAGACAGTGCCACTCAACATCGTCGTCCTCCAGCACCAGGCTTTGAGAAGTTCATTCCTCTCAACGCAAGCATATCAGTCATTCTCATGGATGTTGAGAAGGACGGAATAATCCCCCCCCCCCCCCCAAGATGTCCACAGCTAGCGAAAGAAGAGACAGGAACAAGTGGTGCGTGTTTCACGAAGATCATGGACACACCATTGACAACTGAAGGCCTAATTCACCGAGGCTATCTCTCTCAATTTGTCCAACAAGACAACAACGCCGAAACCCCTCTGGCACGGGGAAGCGTCTAGAGAGGCCCTTCGAATCGCAAGACTCAGAACACATTGTCATTCTTCACTCTATTCACGGAGGTCTGATGGGTGGAGACTCCAACTCTTCCCACAAAGCATTTGTAACACCCCGTGTTAAAATATAATATATATATATATATATATATATATATATATATATATATATATATATATATATATATATATATATATATATAATATGTGGTAGTTGGCTGTTGATATATATGTGGCATATATGTTATGTGGTAAAAATAATAGTGTTGGATGGTGGGGGCCCACGACAAATGAAATGCCAAATGCTTTGTTGTTGCCTTGACTTCGTCAAAGCATGCATGACGTGGCAGGATTGCTAAGTGGGGCCCACCTGCAAAGTTGTTACTGCTGTATATTTCTCACGAGGTGAGAGAGCAGCGAGATAGGTAAAGTGAAATTGTCCCACATCAGTAAAATAAATAAATAAAATAATATATAAATATGATAGCCTATAATCAAGAGTCACCAATCCGGTTAACCACATTTTGAAAGGCAGCCTGTGGTGGACAGTTGTACTACATAGTATCTAATTTGTCTTCTAAATTGTATAAATTGTCTGAGCTAGGGGCAGGGACGTTACAAATGGTATTAGAGCCGACTTTCGGCACCGGGATGTGGAGCATGTCTATATAGTTGGGCGGAAGATTCCGGGACTATACACCCAGTCGGGCGGAGGATTCCGGGACTGTGGTGAACCCTCAATTAAATTCGGGACTGTTATTGATTGGGCGGAGGATTCCGGGATCATAACTAGTCGGGAGGATAAGAGGGCGGCTCAATTAAATCCGGGACTATGATTGATCGGGTGGTGGATTCCGGGATCATGAATAATCGGGCAGATAGAAGAGCAGATGCTTCACAACGGCTAGAAAGTAGATCCTGCACTAGATTATGCATGCCCGTGCTCAGCAAGGACACTGATTTCTGAAGGGGAGGTGTCTGTAACACCCCGTGTTAAAATATAATATAATATATATATATATATATATATATATATATATATATATATATATATATATAATATGTTGAAAAAGTCAAGTGGTAGTTGGCTGTTGATATATATGTGGCATATATGTAAATATGTGGTAAAAAGAATAATGTTGGATGGTGGGGGCCCACGACAAATGAAATGCCAAATGCTTTGTTGTTGCCTTGACTTCGTCAAAGCATGCATGACGTGGCAGGATTGCTAAGTGGGGCCCACTTGCAAAGTTGTTACTGCTGTGTATTTCTCACGAGGTGAGAGAGCAGCGGGATAGGTAAAGTGAAATTGTCCCACATCGGTAAAATAAATAAATCAAAAATAATATATAAATATGATAGCCTATGATCAAGAGTCACCAATCCGGTTAAGCACCTTTTCAGAGGCAGCCTGTGGTGGGCAATTGTACTACATAGTATCTAATTTGTCTTCTAAATTGTATAAATTGTCTGAGCTAGGGGCAGCAGCATTACAACATTTGTCAAGGAAGTCAACTCAGTTCATAACATCATGCCTGCCAGAGCACCGCGATCTTGATATCTTTCTCTGAAAAGGATTTAGAAAGTGTCTGAATACCACATTGCGATGCATTGGTCATGAACCTTTGCATGGTGAATCATGAGGTATGCCACATCCTGGTGGACAATGGTAGCTCAGCAAACATCCTTTTCATAAACATTTTCAATGGCCTCAAGCACTCACAAGACCAACTCAAGCCCACCAACTATACACTCCATGGATTCTTCGGTGAACTCGCCCAAATAGAAGAAATCATCACACTCGATGTGACAAAAGGAAAAGCCCCCGCTATTCGAACATAAACACCGGACATCATGGTAGTAGATGTCAAAGCCGCGTACAAAGCAATATTCGGCCGTCCAGGCCTGGCGGCCTTTTATGCAATTGCTTCTGCCTACCACATGAAAATAAAGTTTCCTACAACAACAAGTATGGGCCAAGTTATAGGGAGGCAACATGCATCACGAGCATGCCACATCGCTAAAATGGGAGGCGTGGTTCTCCCTTCTACACCATAGAGCTACCGCCGGAAAGCCATCACAGTAGCTCCAGGGCTATAAACATGCTCGAAGCCACTGCCACAGACAATCCTATTGAGAACTACCAAACATGTACAGACAAGGTCTACCAAGTGTTCGCCTAATGGCTCATCAACTTGAAGACCCGGGGGGCAAGGAGGTATCAGAAGGGACTTGGAATGACAAACGCCTCATAAATTTTAACATGGGCGCTTAACGCCCGCCTCCTCAATATATTTTCAATATTTTGTAATAAAGATCAGCCACTAGATCAGCTATTTAGTTTTACTTTTCAATAAAGACCGCTTTCACTACCATTCAATGCATGTAATAATGGTCAGCCACTAGAACAGCCGCTTAGTTTTATTTTCCAATAAAATTTAGTATTATTTTTTGAAGAATTATTGTAAAACTCTACGGATGCATACAATGAGTTAAATGCCAAGCTTACTCCGAAAAATGGCACCAATAACTCATTAGAAGCGCCTTATAAAAAGGATTCGGAGTCCATACCCATGGCTAAAAGTTACTCTAGCAATTTGCAACAAAGCAATTTCAGGATTTGCTTCTTCATTTGCTCTGCTCCTGCAATCTGTTAACACCTTGACGACAGGTTTAGAGTCCATACCCATAGCTCAATGTTACTCTAGCAACTAGCGACAAAGCAATTCAGAGTTCAACTCGTTATTCGATCTTCTCCTACAACCAGTTAATAGCTAAACTAACAAGTTCAGAATTCATACTCATGGCTCGGAGTTACTTTGGCAACTTGCGACCAAGCATGTTTAGAGTTCAACTCGCCATTCGATCTGTTCCTGAAATAAGTTAAAATTCCTTAAATATATATTAGAGATCCAAAATTGTGGATTGTAGTTACTCCAATAAATCTTGCAAAAGCAACATTTGGGGTTCAACTCGCCACTCTATGTGACTGTCACAATTCATTGGAGGACCTATATAGAAAGTTTAGAAAATAACTCTCCTCAGAGTTGCTCCTACAACTATCTAAACACTCAAGTTTGGAAAATAACTCTTCCTCAGAGTATCTCATACAACTAGCTGGGTACAAGACGAACACTGTCAAACACTGCGCACATCATGCGAATCCCATTGACAATTCGTTAGCTATAGACAACAAGTTCGAGGCCTTATTCTTTTAGCTACAAAAAGCCCAGTCGACAGCTCATCAACTTCAACACACTACAAAACAGACTCGATTTACCGGCATTTTTTTACGTCTTTGCCGGCGTTTTTTTACGCCGGTGAAACCTACACCGGCATTTATAATAGCGCCGGTCCAAATGCCGCCGAAGCGAGCATCGCGGAAAGGAAGGGGTCTACACCGGCGGTTCTACTGGACGCCGGTAAATATTATAACTACACCGGCGGTCAGAAAAATGCCGGTGTATGGGGGTCTCTGAGTGCCGTTCTTTTACCCCCAATATACATTCACCGGCGGCCATAAACCGCCGGTATTTATCAATTCACCGGCGTTTATATAAATGCCGGTGTAGAATGAAAGTATACTGGCGGTCGTTGACCACCGGTGTATGTGCGTTTATGAGTGCCCGGTTTTCCCTACTTACAAGCACCGGCGTGACCAAAAAATGCCGGTGTAGTTAGGTTCACCGGCGTTTTATAAAATGCCGGTGTTGCTTGGTGCCGTTACAACTAGCGGCATACACCGGCGTGTGGGGGAACGCTGGTATATCGCACACTGCAACTAATTCATTAAATAGACCGGCATTTTATAAAACGCCGGTCTATCTATGCCCGTTTGTTTTTCATGCTCCGATTTTCCGTTCGATTTCAATTCACAGTTTCATTTACAAAACCTGTAAACTAATTCACAACTGATTCAACCAATTTCATTGCATTTTAATGCGCAAATCACAACCAAACACAAGAATAATTAAAAATAATAAAGTTTCACACGTGTCATATCAACATCCAAATTCACTGCAAAATTAACAGTGTCATAATTAACAAATTAATATAGCGACGAACATCCCAAATATCCCAACAAACCAGTCTGACAAATATTCCAAATATCCCAAATTAACAGTCTGACATAACTCTCATAAAAAAAACAGTCTGACATAACAACAGCAAGGAGGACATAAGAACAACAACCATACAGCAAGGAGGACCACAGATTCATACCCCTCGAGTAGCTTCAGTTCTGATCATCAGAATTTCCTTCATCTAGGCGACCGCTCTGTGAAAAAAAAACAATAGTTTAATTCAACAGTAGACCACAATACAGAATATACATATTTTTTGAACTTGCAAAAAGATCTACCTGTATCTTAAATTATAAGATCAAAGTGCCAATTGCAAATGGAATTGTTAATGATATATAGAGAGGTAAAATAATTACATTGCAATGCTAAAAATCTAGTACTTAATTTTGTTTTTAAATATATCTAAAACAACAAAACAAATGAAAATTCAGTATCTAACTTGAAACCTTTATATTCTCCTCTGATTAGGAATATCCACTATCTAAAACAGTAAAACAAATGAAAATTCAGTATCTAAGCATGTCTTTCATGGATTGTTCAGACAATCCATGAAACTGTCATCGTGGAAGGAAACCAAATATAAGAAAAATAAGAAAAATAAGATAGGGCTCATATCAAGTGTATTTTTAGGGAACTGTCATCGTGGAAGGAAACCAAATATAGAAGCCAAAAATGGAAACAGAAAGAGGAATGGTAGAGACTTTGGATACACCAGGTTAACATAGCAGTATTTTTCTCATCTCTCTTTCATCCCTTGTTTCCCTTCAGCACACGAACACAAAGAGACATCAGCAACAACAGCAAGAGCGACAAGAACAACAATAATAATAAATTATTATGAACAAGATGTCTCTATATGGGTTTCCAGATCTCCACTCGAGCCCTCTCTTTCTAATCACAGCCCAATTAAGAACATAGACAACAACCACTAAACAATCCAATCACAGCCCAATCAAAATTTGCCATCCTGGATCTTAAATCTTCAGATGCATGAATTCAGCTTCTTTAACAGTAAAAGAAAAATGATAAAGAAACATATATGCTCAGATAATGGAAACATTCAGCTTCTTTAACAGCATACATAGTTTGGAAGTGTACCCATTTTTTGTTAAAAAATCATGCCAAAGATGGCAATCAGCTTCATTAACAGTATCTGAAAATGAAAATATCCATTATCTGAGCATATATGTTGCTCTACTAATTCTTTAGCCCAACTAAATCCAAAACCCAATTGTTGTACATATCCGGAGGATTTTGGCATACAGCTATAGCATCCTCAGTTCACAGTGAACCCATTTTGGTCAAAAAAACATGCCAAGATGACAATCAGATGCATGTAATAAGCTTCATTAACAGTAAAAGAAGATGAGGATGCTAGCAGCATACTTAGTTTGGAAGTGAACCCATTTTTTGTTAAAAAATCATGCCAAAGATGGCAATCAGCTTCATTAACAGTATCTGAAAATGAAAATTTCCATTATCTGAGCATATATGTTGCTCTACTAATTCTTTAGCCCAACTAAATTCAAAACCCAATTGTTGTACATATCCGGAGGATTTTGGTATACAGCTATAGCATCCTCTGTTCACAGTGAACCCATTTTGGTGAAAAAAACATGCCAAGATGACAATCAGATGCATGAGATAAGCTTCATTAACAGTAAAAGAATACGAGGATGCTAGCAGCATACTTAGTTTGGAAGTGTACCCATTTTTTGTTAAAAAATCATGCCTAAGATGGCAATCAGGTTCTCTAAATCAGCTTTTGAAAATGAAAATATCCATTATCTGAGCATATATGTTGCTCTACTAATTCTTTAGCCCAACTAAATCTAAAACCCAATTGTTGTACATATCCGGAGGATTTTGGCATACAGCTATACCATCCTCAGTTCACAGTGAACCCATTTTGGTCAAAAAAACATGCCAAGCTGACAATCAGATGCATGAAATAAGCTTCATTAACAGTAAAAGAAGATGAGAATGCTAGCAGCATACATAGTTTGGAAGTGTACCCATTTTTTGTTGAAAAATCATGCCAAAGATGGCAATCAGCTTCATTAACAGTATCTGAAAATGAAAATATCCATTATCTAAGCATATATGTTGCTCTACTAATTTTTTAGCCCAACTAAATCCAAAACCCAATTGTTGTACATATCCGGAGGATTTTGGCATACAGCTATTGCATCCTCAGTTCACAGTGAACCCATTTTGGTCAAAAAAACATGCCAAGATGACAATCAGATGCATGAAATAAGCTTCATTAACAGTAAAAGAAGATGGGGATGCTAGCAGCATACTTAGTTTGGAAGTGAACCCATTTTATGTTAAAAAATCATGCCAAAGATGGCAATCAGGTTCTCTAACAGTATCTGAAAATAAAAATATCCATTATCTGAGCATATATGTTGCTCTACTAATTCTTTAGCCCAACTAAATCTAAAACCCAATTGTTGTACATATCCGGAGGGTTTTGGCATACAGCTATAGCATCCTCAGTTCACAGTGAACCCATTTTGGTCAAAAAAACATGCCAAGATGACAATCAGATGCATGAAATAAGCTTCATTAACAGTAAAAGAAGATGAGGATGCTAGCAGCATACTTAGTTTGGAAGTGAACCTATTTTATGTTAAAAAATCATGCCTAAGATGGCAATCAGGTTCTCTAACAGTATCTGAAAATGAAAATATCCATTATCTGAGCATATATGTTGCCCTACTAATTCTTTAGCCCAACCAAATCTAAAACCCAATTGTTGTACATATCCGGAGGGTTTTGGCATACAGCTATAGCATCCTCAGTTCACAGTGAACCCATTTTGGTCAAAAAAAATGCCAAGATGACAATCAGATGCATGAAATAAGCTTCATTAACAGTAAAAGAAGATGAGGATGCTAGCAGCATACTTAGTTTGGAAGTGAACCCATTTTATGTTAAAAAATCATGCCTAAGATGGCAATCAGGTTCTCTAACAGTATCTGAAAATGAAAATTTCCATTATCTGAGCATATATGTTGCTCTACTAATTCTTTAGCCCAACCAAATCTAAAACCCAATTGTTGTACATATCCGGAGGGTTTTGGCATACAGCTATAACATCCTCAGTTCACAGTGAACCCATTTTGGTCAAAAAAAATGCCAAGATGACAATCAGATGCATGAAATAAGCTTCATTAACAGTAAAAGAAGATGGGGATGCTAGCAGCATACTAAAAATCATGCCAAAGATGGCAATCAGCTTCTCTAACAGTATCTGAAAATGAAAATATCCATTATCTGAGCATATATGTTGCTCTACTAATTCTTTAGCCCAACTAAATCTAAAACCCAATTGTTGTACATATCCGGAGGATTTTGGCATACAGCTATACCATCCTCAGTTCACAGTGAACCCATTTTGGTCAAAAAAACATGCCAAGATGACAATCAGATGCATGAAATAAGCTTCATTAACAGTTAAAGAAGATGGGGATGCTAGCAGCATACTTAGTTTGGAAGTGAACCCATTTTATGTTAAAAAATCATGCCAAAGATGGCAATCAGGTTCTCTAACAGTATCTGAAAATGAAAATATCCATTATCTGAGCATATATGTTGCTCTACTAATTCTTTAGCCCAACCAAATCTAAAACCCAATTGTTGTACATATCCGGAGGATTTTGGCATACAGCTATACCATCCTCAGTTCACAGTGAACCCATTTTGGTCAAAAAAATGTGCCAAGAAGACAATCAGATGCATGAAATAAGCTTCTAACAGTAAAAGAAAATGAAAAGTGTAGTTTTAAGGAATTGTCATCGTGGAAGGAAACCAAATATAGAAGCCAGAAAGAGGAATGGTAGAGAATGAGGATACACCAGGATAACATAGCGGCATTTTCCTCATCTCTCTCTCATCCCTTCTTTCCCTTCAGCACACGAACACATAGAGACATCAGCAACAACAGCAAGAGCGACAAGAACAACAATAATAATAAATTATTATGAACAAGATGTCTCTATATGGGTTTCCAGATCTCCACTCCAACTCGTCTCTTTCTAATCACAGCCCAATTAAGAACAATTGTTCACAGTCACTGTTAAAGAAACATATATGCTCAGATAATGGAAATTTTCATTTTCAGATACTGTTAAAGAAGCTGATTTCATGCATCTGATTGCCATCTTTGGCATGTTTTTTTGACCAAAATGGGTACACTGTGAACTGAGGATGTTATAGGTACGTATGCCAAAATCCTCCGGATATGTACAACAATTGGGTTTTAGATTTAGTTGGGCTAAAGAATTAGTAGATCAACATATATGCTCAGATAATGGATATTTTCATTTTCAGATACTGTTAGAGAACCTGATTGCCTTCTTTGGCATGATTTTTTAACATAAAATGGGTTCACTTCCAAACTAAGTATGCTGCTAGCATCCCCATCTTCTTTTACTATTAATGAAGCTTATTTCATGCATCTGATTGTCATCTTGGCATGTTTTTTTGACCAAAATGGGTTCACTGTGAACTGAGGATGCTATAGCTGTATGCCAAAATCCTCCGGATATGTACAACAATTGGGTTTTGGATTTAGTTGGGCTAAAGAATTAGTAGAGCAACATATATGCTCAGATAATGGATATTTTCATTTTCAGATACTATTAATGAAGCTGATTGCCATTTTTGGCATGATTTTTTAACAAAAAAATGGGTACACTTCCAAACTAAGTATGCTGCTAGCATACCAAAATCCTCCAAATCAGTACAACAACACGACTGAACAAACCTTGTTTGCAGGTCATACAATGTCATCTAAGCATGTTATGTGCCAAAGTGGGGTTGGTCATACAATGCATGAACGACACGTATTAGTTATTTGTGAGTATGCAATAGGGTGCAGCTATGAACAGGGCTCATATCAAGTGTAGTATTACGGACTGTCATCGTGGAAGGAAACCAATTTAATATAGAAGCCATATATGGAGCCAGAAAGAGGGATGGTAGAGAATGAGGATACACCAGGCTAACATAGCGGCATTTTCCTCAACTCTCTCTCATCCCTTCATTCTCTTCAACACACGCACAAAAAGAGACATCAGCAACAATAGCAAGAGGGGGTTGGTCCAACAATAAGTATAGATTATAATAAACGAGATGTCTCTATTTGGGTTTCCAGATCTCCACTCCAGCCCTTTCTTTCTAATCACAGCCCACTTAAGAAACATAGACGAAATGCTTATAGATGACAGCCACAATGCAGACTCACAAACACTAATACGTGTCTTTCATGCATTCAAGACCATAATCTCTTTAAAAATACCAATTTAAAGACTTACCGAGGGTGGGACTTGGGATTGTTGCCCTATTAAATGGGCCATTTGTTCTTGTAGGAGTGCAACTTGTGCCTTTAATGAAGTCATCTCCTCGTCCCGATTGGCACTTGAACTAGATTCACTCTGTCCGAATAGCTGCGAGGGGGTTGGTCCTAGCCCCATACCACGGACACGTCCATGCCTCTCCTTTCTCCTAACCTCGGTCAAGGCAACTCTCTGCCGGGTACGCCAATCTGTGGGTGCCGCCGTAGGGTCAGAATCTGAAGCGGAAGAGATTTCATCATACCATCTCCGAGCGTTAGTCTGTAAAAGGACATAACAATCAGAGTTAAAAGCAGATAAGATTTCGACTACTCATTAGATATTAGTTCACAAATTACCAGAATCCGTGCTGCCTCAGGGCTCGCATACGTCCCATCCTTCGATTTGTGGGTGGCATCGAAAAAGTCAATGTCGCCAAACTCCGTAGGACCCCCCAAATCTTCTTCCTATATATTAGTAAGATGAAATGGTTATAAACAAATAACTGTAAGTAAAAAATGTTCAATACGATTGCGCCTACCAATTCTTCCCGAACCAGAGCAAAGCTCTGTGTACCAGCGGTGTGCAACACTAGCTGCTTTGACCGACTGGCAACACCCACCTCCGCCCTTTTCTGTACATGCCACAATAAAGTTAGCAGAAAAATTCATTAGAGTAGCCATACAACCACATACTCATTAGATTTTTGTGCCTTTAATGTAAATATCTGACCGATCGCCGAACTCCAGTAGTGTACAAGGAATTGCCAATCTGAAGGCTCCACATTTTCTGGCACATCCCCTGCATTCTCCGCCTCTGAAAGGTCTTTGTCAAAATACTTCGCCTCCAAGTCACTCTTGTAGTCCATCCACTTTTTGGAGAGTGACTTTTCAACCCAAGGCGTAAGGGAGTCGGCGAACGAGAAGTATTGCTGCAAAATTTATTACCCATCACTAAAAATACATATTTCAATAATATATTTGCGCCTACCAATTATTTATTTTAGATGGGAAATACCTTGATTATCGTAATTGCAGTGGCCTTTGTCGTGGTTGGCACCTTCGGCCAACTCTCGTATGACAAAGGAACTATCCGTGGGTTCCTTGCTATAACCACAATAAAGGAAGAAAATTTGCTGGCGTTATCGCCAACCGGTTGCCCAACACCGTTTACCTCCACCACTATCCTTTCGTCATTCTTAAGTCTCCAAAAATTCGTCATCTTAGTTCGCCCACGATATTTTTTGACAGTGGGCGGCGTGCTACCCTCACCCTCATCTGTTTGACTGCCACTATTATGTAGTGGCTGCTCATCCCCATGGCTCTCGTTGCCATCATTTATATTTATCCTCTTTCCATGCCTCGGCATGTTGTACCTGTCAAGGATTCAATAACTTCCTTACAGTGAACCAATTGTTGTGCATATCCGGAGGATTTTGGCATACAGCTATAGCATCCTCAGTTCACAGTGAACCCATTTTGGTCAAAAAAACATGCCAAGATGACAATCAGATGCATGGGATAAGCTTCATTAACAGTAAAAGAAAATGAGGATGCTAGCAGCATACTTAGTTTGGAAGTGTACCCATTTTATGTTAAAAAACCATGCCTAGGATGGCAATCAGGTTCTCTAACAGTATCTGAAAATGAAAATATCCATTATCTGAGCATATATGTTGCTCTACTAAATCTTTAGCCCAACTAAATCTAAAACTCAATTGCTGTACATATCCGGAGGATTTTGGCATACGTACCTATAGCATCCTCAGTTCACAGTGAACCCATTTTGGTCAAAAAAACATGCCAAGCTGACAATCAGATGCATGAAATAAGCTTTATTAACAGTAAAAGAAAATTAGGGTGCTAGCAGCATACTTAGTTTGGAAGTGTACCATTTTTTTGTTAAAAAATCATGCCAAAGATGGCAATCAGCTTCATTAACAGTATCTGAAAATGAAAATTTCCATTATCTGAGCATATATGTTGCTCTACTAATTCTTTAGCCCAACTAAATCTAAAACCCAATTGTTGTACATATCCGGAGGATTTTGGCATACAGCTATAGCATCCTCAGTTCACAGTGAACCCATTTTGGTGAAAAAAACATGCCAAGATGACAATCAGATGCATGAGATAAGCTTCATTAATAGTAAAAGAATATGAGGATGCTAGCAGCATACTTAGTTTGGAAGTGTACCCATTTTTTGTTAAAAAATCATGCCTAAGATGGCAATCAGTTCTCTAACAGTATCTGAAAATGAAAATATCCATTATCTGAGCATATATGTTGCTCTACTAATTCTTTAGCCCAACTAAATCTAAAACCCAATTGTTGTACATATCCGGAGGATTTTGGCATACAGCTATACCATCCTCAGTTCACAGTGACCCATTTTGGTCAAAAAAACATGCCAAGCTGACAATCAGATGCATGAAATAAGCTTCATTAACAGTAAAAGAAGAAGAGGATGCTAGCAGCATACTTAGTTTGGAAGTGAACCCATTTTATGTTAAAAAATCATGCCTAAGATGGCAATCAGGTTCTCTAACAGTATCTGAAAATGAAAATTTCTATTATCTGAGCATATATGTTGCTCTACTAATTCTTTAGCCCAACTAAATCTAAAACTCAATTGTTGTGCATATCCGGAGTATTTTGGCATACAGCTATAGCATCCTCAGTTCACAGTGAACCCATTTTGGTCAAAAAAACATGCCAAGATGACAATCAGATGGATGAAATAAGCTTCATTAACAGTAAAAGAAGATGAAAATTTCCAGTATCTAAGCATATATTTTTCTATTCATTCTTCATCCCAGCTAAACCATTCATGTTAAGGAAATCAAGATGCATAATCTGAAAAAACATGCTAAGTTTGAAAAATAAGGGAAATCAAGAGATGATACCGAAGAGAGAGAGAGAGCGGGGCGACGAGCGCGGGGGCGTAGGGGATAGAGAGAGAGCGGGGCGACACGGTGGTTTTCGATCGCCGATTCACCTCCAAATAGAGAGAGGGAGGAGGGAAATCGAAAATGACGAAGGGAAGAAGGGACGATGACGAAAGGTCGAAGGCTGTCGAAGAGGACGAAGCGGCGGAGGCAAACGCGCGAGAAGTAGAGCGAGGAAGGAGGGAAAACGAAGCGCCCCCCCTTTTTTTTGGGGTTTGGAAAAATGGCAAGCGAAAGATTAGGGTTCGCGGGATTTATCGCAGCTTATTCACCGGCATTTCAATTAGACACGCCGGTGAATGTGTCAGTATATTCACCGGCATCTATTATTAAAACGCTGGTGAATAATACACTTCACCGGCGTTTTTAAATAAAACGCCGGTGAATACGAAGATTGCCCGGCGGTTTAGAGCGACCGCCGGTGTATAACCTTCCCATCTGGCGCCCCATTCCTATTCGCTCCCTACCCCGGCGCTACTAGTAAAACGCAGGGGAATATTCACCGGTAAATCGAGTATCTTTTGTAGTGACAACAAGTAACATAGCAAGGATCAAGCATATTAAAGAATTCTCCAAGTCACAGAACTACCTCAAATCTACGTATTCAGATCCACTGCCATTACCAAAATGTACAAATACAAAACTACGGGTCACATTACAAGTATTGAATTACAATGAGTCTACATTTTATGCCTAAGTGCTATCCTAAAAGTTGTCCTTCCGACTGCATGGTAGACGGATGTTCTATCTAAGAGACACAAACTTCTTCACCGGCCTCCTACCACCTAACAGCTCCCAGGGCCGCCTCAACTCTTGACGATATAATTCAAGACTAGCCTTCCTTAGGAAGGCAATATCCAAGTCTTTTCTACCACCTTCACCTGGAAAAGCTCCAGCTTTATCTCGCATAACACACCATGCAAACAGATAAGTCCTAACTTCATTAAGCGCAGCGTATTGCGAAGGAAAGCAAGTCCGACATTCCGATGACCTCGTTCAGTGTACATGACTACTTGTCAGCACAGAGAAGAACAGAATTACTTCAACGATGAACAAACACAAAGGACTTCACATTAAATATCAAAAAGACTCGGAAAAAGTTCCTTCAATAACTCATTGACTCCAAATAACGAGTTTAACGCCACGCACTTTGCTTTAACTCCGTCAACAACTCGTTGACTCCAAACAACGAGCTCGAAGCCTAGCTCTCTGCTCGAGCTCCATCAACAACTCATTGACTCTAAACAACGAGTTAGATGCTATGCTCACCGCTCTAGCTCCATCAACAACTCGTTGACTATAAATAATGAGTTCAATGCCCTGCTCTTCACGCGAGCTCCGTCAAAAACTCGTTAGCTCCATACAACGAATTCAACACTTTGTCCTTCGCTCAGGCACCATCAGCAACTCGATGGCTCCATACAACGAGTTCAATGCCCTTCTTTTCGCTCGAGCTCCATCGGCGACCTGTTGACTCCAAACAATGAGTTTGATGCCTTGCACACCGCTCGAGCTCCATTAACAACTCGTTGATTCTGAACAACGAGTTCAATACTCTGCTATCCACTCAAGCTCCATCAACAAATCACGACAAGTTCAATGCCCTGCACTCCGCTCATGCTCCGTCAACATCTTATTAACTCTCAATAGTGAGTTCATCCCCTTGCACTTCGCTCAAGCTCCGCCAACAACTCGTTAGTTTCATACAATGAGTTCAACACCTTCCTCATCGCTCGAGCTCCATCAGCAGCTCATTGACTCCAAACAATGAGTTCAATATCTTGCTCTTCGCTCAAGCTCCATCAATAACTTGTTGACTCCAAACAACAAGTTCAATGCATTGCTCTTCGCTGAGGTTCCATCAACAATACGTTGACTTGAAACAACAAGTTCAATGCCTCGCTCTTCGCCCAGGCTCCATTAATAACTCGTTGACTCTAAACAACGGGTTCAGTGCCTTGCTCTTTACTGAGGCTTCATCAACAACTCGTTGATAATAAACAATGAGTTCAATGCCTCGCTCTTCGCCCAGGCTCCATCAATAACTCATTGACACCAAACAATGACTTCAACGCCTTGCTCTTTGCTCAGGCTCCATCAACAACTCGTTAACTATATACAATGAGTTCAACATCTTGCTCTTATCCGAGCCCCATCAACAACTCGTTGACTCCAAACAATGAATACAATGTCTTGCTCTTCGTTCAGGCTTCGTCAATAACTTGTTGACTCCAAACAACAAGTTTAACGCCTAGCTCTCCACTCAAGCTCTATCAACAACTCGTTGATTCCAAACAACAAACTCAATGCCCTATTCTCCACTTAGGCTCCATCAATAACTCGTTGACTCCAAACAACAAATTCATCGCCCCACTCTTAGAACGAGTCCTTCTAACAACCCCCTATTTTCATGCAATAGGCTCTGCATCTAGCACCGACCCAGAGCCATCTCTACAAACAGTGGGTTCAAATGCCCAACTCCGTGAAAGAGTTGCCTCTACTAACTTGCTAGGTGCAAATAGCAAGTTCAACATCAACTCGATCAAAGATTTTCCTCAACAAACTTTCTAGGTGCAAATAAAGTTCAACATCAACTCGATCAAAGAGTTTCCTCAACAAACTTGTTGCGTGCAAACAGGAAGCTCAACGTTCAGATTCATCTTTCCAAACCTGTTGAGATCAAATGGAAAGCTTTATAACCAACTTCGTCTCAGAGTTGCCTCTATAAAACTTGCTGGGTACAAACATCAATTTCAATGTTCAAATCCTTCTTAGAGTTGACTCTATAAACTTGCCAGGATCAAACGACAAGCTCTAAATTCAACTCCGTCTCAGAATTTTCTCTCCAAACTTGTTGGGATCAAACAACAAGCTCTATAATCAACTTTGTTTCAGAGTTTTTTTTTTGACTGGCAAAAGGTAGGATTAACCTACCTCACAAAAAGTATATTAGAATAAAAGTAGAGTCGGAAGTTTACAAAAGCATGTTGATCCCATGACCGAGAACGATTGGTTCGTGTAACAAATAAGGTCGGGATGGCATAGGATTGGGACGTAGAGAGGGCAGCGGACTTCTGTCTTGCACCTCAACTAGCCCAAATCTATGATCCTATCACTTAGTTGTACCACATACCATCGCTAACACAAAAAGGCCAGATCAACCATAGTGAAAAACACAAAACCGAGGCAATAAACAGGCCTCCAAAACATTCTTCATTAATTACAACAACAAGGCATAAAATCACGCTCGAGAGTTGTCATCACTTGGCTGGGAGGATGCTGCTGCTGGCCTCATAAGGTCGCTATCCCCGATTGCTTGGAGTTCCTGAATGATCTTGCGCTTCGTCTTCGATTCCCCACTCGCATCTAGCCAATGAAAAATCCAGAATTTAGTGTTAGCAATGAGCTTTTCCACTGTGATAGATTTGTTGTGAAAAACAGATTCATTTCGAGCCTTCCAAATACTCCAACAAGATGCAATAGTAATCAAGTGCCATGAAGATGTGAATTTGTGCTTGTGGTGATCAAAGCACCACAATGAGAAGCAATCTGTGATAGAGGAAGGGAGGTGTGGGATGTCAAAACATTGCATGAAGTAGTTCCATAATTGACAAGCCAAAGGGCATTCAAAGAATATATGGTAGGTGGTTTCCATCTGACATGTGCAAGATGTGCATGTTGGATCACTGTCCCAACCCTTGGAAATAAGACGAGCTTTGGAATTGAGTGCCTCCGAACTCAACATCCAAATGAAGATTTTGCACTTGAGCAGCGCCATAGTGTTCCAATGCGCCTTATAGAAGGGAGTAATCAGACCTGAGATGCTGAAAAATTGGTAAGCAGACTTGACCGAGAAGACGCCAGTTGCTGAGTGTCGCCAAGAGATGCTGTCTGGTGCAGAGGTGGGCTGAGTGCCTTGAAGAAGCTGGAGAAGACATCCTTTTTCTTGGATGATACTGGTGGAAGTAGAAGAGTGTAAGCCAGGCTTCCAGATCCATCGACCCTGCTGCATGAAGCCCTGGGTACTCAGGCTAGCGTTCGCTTTCCAAGCTGCATTGAATAAGGCAGGGAATAACGAGGCTATATTGTAGCCCTCAATCCATCTTGAAGTCCAGAACTTGATAAGCTGGCCATTGCCAAGTGTCCAGGAAATACTAAGATCAAACTGTTCCTTAAGTTTGAAGATGCTCTTCCAAAAATCAGAGGCTTTGGCCGTGCATGTGAAAGAATTATGTGATGGCCTGAAATAGAGAGACTTGATGACTTGGGTACAAAGTGATTGCTCTGAGTAAATTTTCCACCACCACTTCAAGAGAAGAACGTTGTTGAACTGGCTCAAGTTCAGAATCCCTAGGCCGCCCTGCTTCTTGGGTTGACACATGCGCTTCCAAGAGCAGCACACACCAGATGACTTCGAATCCCCTCCGACCCAAAAGAATCTGCTTCTAATCTGGTCAATCTTGGCGATGACCCATTGGGGGAGTTTAAAGAATGATGCGAAGTATGTAGGAAGTGCTCTAAGGACTGAATTAATAAGAATAAGTCTCCCACCTCTGGATAGGAGTTGCCCCTTCCATGTTGCAAGTCGTCTCTCTATCTTTAGTATTAGTGGTTACCAATCACGCCTCTTAAGTTTACCCTTGGACAATGGCATTCCTAGATACTTAGTAGGGAGAGTACCCTGTTTGCAACCAAGAATCTGAGCGAAAGCTTGCAGTTTTGCTTTGGAGTGGCCGAAGTAGACTAAGGATGATTTGGAAAGGTTGATGTGAAGGCTAGAGACGTTAGCAAAGATATGAAGTAGCAGCTTTAGGTGTAGAATCTCCTGATCATCCCCTTTGCAAAAGAGAAGTGTGTCATCTGCAAATTGGAGAATAGATAGTTCCACTAATGATCCCCGAAGATTGAGATTTGAAAAAGTGCCATGATCTCGACCAAGTTTCAACATTTGATCTAGCACATCCACTCCCAGAATGAAGAGCATGGGGGAGAGGGGGTCCCCTTGCTTCAAACCCCTCTTGGAGCAAATAGTCCTTCCCGCTACACCATTGAGAAGAACAGATGATTTGTAGAGTCGAGGATGCTTTTGATCCAGCTACACCATCTGGGTCCATACCCTCGAGCAATAAGCATCTCTTCAATAAACCCCCAACTAAGAGTGTCAAAAGCTTTTTGGAAGTCAATCTTTAGCATGATGGTGTCAGATTTTCTAGAGCAACAGAGGTTGATAGCTTCATGAGCGGTGAGAAAACAGTCTACCGTAGACTTCCCTTTAAGAAAGGCACTCTGAGACAAAGAAACAAGAGTGTGGAGGATAGGGCTGAGATGATTTGCCAGTATTTTGGTGAAGATTTTAACAGAGCAATTAAGCAAGCTTATGGGGCGAAAGTCGGAGACAGCACTGGCACCTTCACATTTAGGGATAAGAACTATATTAGAGTAGTTAACTCTATTGATGAAAGCCCGCCCATCCTGAATATCAAGGAGCATGCGACATAAATCATCCTGGATAACCTCCCAATGTTGCTGATAGAAATGCATAGAGAAACCATCGGGGCCAGGGGCTTTATCGCCATTCATACCAAAGACAGCCTGGTGAATCTCCTCCTTAGTGAAAGGTGCATCTAGGTCTAAGAGATTGTTGGCAGGGGATGGATATAGAGCTGCCCAATCAACCTTGAAGTCAGGGCAGGAAGTTGAGCCACAAATTTCAGAGAAATGTTTCTCAAAGCAAGTATGGATAGAGGATTGGTTCGTAATGAGGTCACCATTGTGGACAATAGAATATATATAGTTTCTCCGCCTTCTGCCGTTAGCAATAGCGTGGAAAAACTTTGTGTTGGCGTCCCCTTCTTTGATCCAGGACACTCTATCTCTTTGCCTCCAATAGATAGATTCTGCCTTAATCAGAAATTGATATTCCTTGTGTGCAGTATCTAGTTCAGCCACTTGTGAATCATCAAGGGTTTGGGTGTCAGCTAAAATGTCCAAACTGTGGATACGATCAAGGAGGCTCTTCTTTCAAATAGGAATGTGGCCAAAAACTTCGTTGCGCCACCTCTTAATCCTCTTCTTGAGCAGAGTCAGCTTGGCAGCAAAAATGTCGACTGAGGAGCCAGGACAATTGAACGAACACCACCAATCTCTGATATCCGAGAGGAAATTTGGATGTGTGGTCCATGCCTTTTCAAATTTGAGGTAATGAATTCTAGGGCCAATGGCTTGACAGTCAAGTAGAAGGGGACAGTGGTCCGATGCAATGCGGGGAAGGGATAGCTTAAGACAGTTAGGGAATAATTGTTCAAAGTGACTGGAGATGAGAAAGCGATCCAATCTAGCAAGTGCAGGGTTGGCTCTTAGGTTGGACCACATAAATTTTCTGCCAGCCAAGGGGAGGTCAATAAGCTGAAGTTGTTGGATCCAGCTCCTGAAATCTTTCATATCTCTGGCCGAACTAGCACCACCATTTCGCTCAGAATTTGAGATGGTGGTATTGAAGTCACCGCAAATTACCCATGCATCACAAAAGAATTGTCTACGCTGGGAAATTTCATGAAAGCAAATCACTCTGTCGTCTAATTCAAAAGGAGCGTAGACAGAGGTAAGAGACCACTCAGAGCCTGTAGCTCGATTGCGAAATGAGAGGGAGAGGGAGAAAATATCAATAGCGCAATAGAAACAGTCAAGGATGTTGTCATTCCAGACCACAAGGATGGCGCCACAACTCTCTATGGCATCAAGAGATTTCCATTTAGTTAAGGCCGAACCTCCAATCGAAGCAAGTTTGCGGTCTGAGGGCATAGACAATTTGGATTCTTGGAGGCATGCGATCGAAATCTTTGCGCTAAGAATACCATCTTTAATAAGAGCACATTTATTGGGGTTACCTAACCCCCTAACGTTCCAACTGCCGATCTTCATAAGAAACATAAAACACACAACGAAGAAAAGAAGCAAAGCAAGATCCAAGAAAAAGGGAAGGCAGTCAATTGAGCTGCTGCTGCTGATCTGGTGGATCAGCATTAGCTGCCGCAGCCTGCTTAATATTGATAGCAGAGAGTGGCCCTACGGCCTCCGCTCCTATAGTTTCTGCAACCTCAATGATATCATCGCATGATAATAGAGCAAAAGGATTAATGCATGCATTATTGACCGAATTAAACGAGGAGGAAGTACCTTCACTGGAGCGTTGGGAAGCAGATTTTGCAGAGGCACGGAGGTGTTGCATGAACAGCCTGGTGGAAGGTATCTTAGAAGCAGAACGACTCCTCTTTCGCCGTTTGCTACAAGAGTCATCAAATCCAGGAGGAGCAGAGCCAGAGACAGAGGAGGCTAGAAGGCATCGGTATCTGGGGATGAGAGACTTGGTACGGAAGCTGGAGACAGCCTTGCCCTTAGTGCCAGCACTGAACAGCATGGTGGTGGATGCTTCAGCTTTCCCTGCTCGCTTGGAAACACAACATTCAACTGCATTTTCTACTACAGGCTTGATCTCATTATAGAGTGACAGGGGGAAGGTCACTAGCTTGCCTTTCCAGATCATCTGCCGGGTTTCTTTTTCGTGAGGGATGTCGTGGGAGTTGGAGGAACTATCAGGAGCAATATGAGATGCATCAGATGTAATCCCCAAGTTGCCCTTGGAGGGATAAGAGGGGACCTCAATGACAGGTTGGACAAAGGGATCAGGATGTGCAATAACGTTAGACCCTACGGGATCAGAGGCAATCTGTTGTAGGGGGACCTGTTTCGATCCTTCCGCTAAAGATTCGGCCATACCTGAAATATTGAGAAATTTTGCAACAGGGTTACCATCTTTGGGGAGAGGCGAGATTTTCGTAACTGAAATAATGCCAGAGGGGTGAGATTCCGGGATTTGCTCCTTTCCAACTGTGCCTTGATCAGGTACCGTGATTTGCAGCGGGATGTGCTCCGCATGAGAATTCCGTCGTCGCCAGAAAGAAGATGAGGAGTTGGAGCCGGTGGTGAAGATCTGCACCTTGCCCTGGGCTACATCATCGGAAGGGATGGGGCTCCCCAGGATGAGCACTGGGACATCATGCATTTGAATATCTTGATTCCATGGGACAGTGTATTTGAAAAGAATGTTCTTGGGTATGAGGCTCACATCCCGGACCTCAATGAGAACAAGAGCTTGGTCTCTGGTCGTGGCATTCTTCATGGCCGCACTCATAGTGATGAAGGTACCAAATGGTAGGATCAGTTGTTCCAGGGATGCTTGGTTCCAGAGGTGGAACGGCAGAAGCGGCATGTTGATCCAAACAAAGCATGGCTGTGGCTTGAGCTTAGCCCCATAATCCATTGACCAAGGAGAGAAGGTTGCATTAAAACCTGAGAATTGAAAAACACCGTCCGAGATGGCCTTCTTGGCTTCCTCCTCAGAGGGGAACTGGACGTGGAAGACAGCTTCACTGACCCTTTTCACCACCCACCAACCTCCTTGCCTTCGCCAAGCGAAGTTGACTGCACTCTCGATAGTCACGGCATCTGGTCGGCTCCTTGGATTAATGAGATGAAGGAAGGCACTTGCATGGAGGCCAGGAAGAGCCGATGCGATATCCGAGTTGTGGGGGACTTCGATGGTTAAAGAGTTTATGCGGTTGTGGAGAGGGCATTCACGTGCTCGATGGCCGAACTTCCTGCAGTTGAAGCAGTGAAATCCGCTCCGACGGCATTCGGCAGCCATGTGGTCAGATTTGCTGCATTTCAAGCATCGTTTTTCCATTTTTTGATGACGGGATTTTTGAGGGAGAGGAAGGCGGCGGCGAAGGTAAGGGTTGGGAGGGAAAATGGGTTTTGGTGGGTAGGGGGGAGTTTGGAAGGTGGGAGAGTAAAAGTTTGGAGTGGATCTCGATGGGGGTGTGGAACCCGAGGGGTTGTGAGAGGGTGATAATGATGAGGCGCAGGGCGGAAAGACAGAAGAGCTTGAGCAAAAGATTTGCTCTGGTTCCAAGGAAGCCATGCACACCCAGCTTCTCTCACCTCTCTCCTCTCCTCTCTCTCTCTCTCTCATTTTTTTTGCAATATTATTATTACTATTATTATTATTTTCCATATTACTTAACTTTGTTTCAGAGTTAACTCTACAAACTTACTGGGATCAAACAGCAAGCTTTACGTTCAACTCCGTCATGGAGTTGTCTATCCAAACTTGCTGGGATGAAACAACAAGCCCTATGTTCAACCCTACCATAGATTTGCCTCTCTAAACTTTTCAGGATCAAACAACATGCTCTACGTTAACTCCGTCCTAGAGTTGCCTCTACAACTTGTTGGGACCAAACGACAAGTTCAACGACCAACTCCATCTCATAGTTGTCTCAAACAAATTGTTGGGATCAAACAGCAAGTCCATAGTCTGACTGCCTTTCCGATTCTGTCTCAACAACAACTCTTCTAAGCCAGCTACATACTTAAGTTCCAACGATCAAAGCACTCAACTCCCAGCCCAATCGTCTGACAACAAAACGCTCTATCAAAAAAACAAGCAAACAACACAATGCTTGGTCAACGAAAGAGCGATTTAGCGAAGCGAGTGACAAGGTATTTCGATCGACAAAACAAGTTGATGTAATCACCAAAAAAGATTATGTTAGTCAAAGACGAAGGGTTATGAAATAAAACCACGAAGGGTTATGAAATAAAACCTTGTGTGCATATATATATATATATATATATATATATATATATATATAAGCACGAGCCTCACGAACACCACCTATACCAAAACTTCAACTCCAACCGAAGCAATTCAAGAGATGTTCCAACACAACAAGCTTCAAAACATGAGCTTCCAAAACCAAATTCAAAAGGAGACTAATCTTTGGGTCCAAAAGAAGATTAGGGCTCGGGGTTCAAACCCGACTTGATTCCAAAACTCGAAATCCCACTTCTTCAAAACCCTAGGTTCAAGATCTCCATCACCGCCGCGCTCTTTCCCTGCCTCCACATCATCGCCAAGCTCGCTAAACACCTTGTCCATATCGACAAAGCTCCTTAGTTCAAACCCACAAGTCACCGTCGAGTTCAAAGCCTTCGACAAGCTCCTCTTTCAACGAAGAAGGCATATCTCGACCACAAACAATAGCTCGCCCGAACCTCCATAGCTCGACGAAGTAGTGTTTGATGGGGAAAGAAGCTAAAACCATAGTTCAACAAGTTCATAGCTCGACGATGAAGAGCCATAGCTTGACGACTAAACCCATAGCTCGACGAAGCTCGATGAGTAAACCCATAGCTCAACGATCTGCATAGCTCGACGAAGCCTGAAGGTTGATGAGGCCAATGCACGATGAAGCAATTCATAGCTCGATGAAGTTGTAGCTCAACCAAGCAACTCATAGCTCGACCAAGTTGTAGCTTGATGAAACAACTCAGAGCTCAACCAAACAACTCATAGCTCGACCAAGTTGTATCTCGACGAAGTAACTCATGGCTCGATGACTCATAGCTCGACTAAAAGCAGTAGCTCAATGAGAAACCCATAGCTTGGCGAAGAAGAGAAGTTCGACCAAAAATGTGCTCAACCAAGCATAGCTCGACCGAACCCATTGCTCGCCGAAAGCACTGATCGCTCGAGCTTCTGGTTCGACGACGAACAAAATCGAATTCACTTCAAGCCCAACTCCAACTCCAACTCAAACTTCACCAGAGGATTCGAAAACATCAAAGACTCCACATGGAAGCTTCGAAACGGAAGGAGATCAAACATCCAAAATCTAGCATAGCCAAGCTAGTTTACCTCAGCTATAGGGAACAACTTCAAGTGTCGATCAAGTACTAAACCAAAGCTTCATCGACTTCCAAATTCTAAGTTGATCAAACCAGCACTCCAATAGCAAAGAAAGCTTCAAAACTTCAGGAAACAGTAGCCTTCAAAACCAACTCCAAGATAAAACCTGAACTCCAAAATCTTGGGTATTTTTAATCTCAGAGTGGGTAAACAGATTCAATACTCGACCCTAAATCCACAAAATTAGAAACCCCAAAACTCCAAACTACTAGGTTCGAGATCTCCATCATCGCTGAGCTCCTTCCCAGCCTCTGCGTCGACGTTATGCTCGCTAAACACCGCATCCAGATGGACAAAGCTCCATCATTCAAACCCACAAGCCACTGCCGAGTTCAAAGCCTTCGAAGAGCTCCTCTTTCGATGAAGAAGACATAGCTCGACCTCAAACAAATTTGACCAAACCTCGTAGCTCGACGTCCCCAGTAGCTCGACAAAGGTCAATAGCTCAACAAAGCCTCATAGCTCGACGGCTATAGCGTGACGAAACCTATATCTCGATGCCATCATAGCTCGACGTCCCTGGTAGCTCGATCAATAGCTCAACAGAGCTCCATAGCTCGACGAGCAGAGCTCCATAGCTCGACGAATAGAGCTCGACGGAGAAACAGCAATTCGACCAAACTATAGCTTGCCTAAAGCTCCATAGCTCGACGAAGTGGTAGCTCAACCAAGTGGTAGCTCGACCAAGCTCCAACCCATGGCTCGACGGCGATAGTTCAACGGCAATAGTGACGACCAAAGCATAGCTCGACCCAAAAAAATAGCTCAACGAAGCTAACTCACCCAAATTAGTGGACGTTGGTGCCGTAGCTCGCCCAAAATGCATGGCTCGATGAAGAGTTAGGTCGATGAAGCCCCAAAAATCGAAAAGAAATGGAAATAGCTTGACGAGATGGTCAGGCGAACTAGGGGGTCTCTGCAGTAGCCGCTGGCTATTGGATCTCCCAGATCACCGCGCGTAGGGGAGATCAACGCTCTAGATCGCGCCACATTGTAAGCTTTTCCTTACCACTCTACTTTGTTCCCGATTGTTCGATCACTTGGAAATGTGCGCGCTTGCGATCAACGTATCAGGACGCTCCATGACACTCGTCACCACCACAGCCACACACCCGACTCAGCGAGGGAGCCAAGTGATGATCGACACCTGCGATCGCTTTAAAATTTATGTCAAAGCTTGATAATTTATTAAAAATCCCCAAAATTTATTTTAAATTTGAAATTTTAATTTAAAATTTCAAAAATAAATATATAATTTGGAAATTAATTAAAATATTCGAAAAAATTATTATTATCAATTAAAAAAAAGTGATATTAAATTGGGGAAATTTTATTTTTAAAATCCAGAAAAAATCGAAAAATTTAAAAAATTACGGAAAATTCCAGAAAAATCCAGGAAAATATTCACCACCTCTATAAGCGTCTGATCAATTCCAAGTATCTCCAAACATCTCTGAAAGCTAAGATTGTACTCTAGATATCAATAATAAGGCAAACTACTTCCCAAAAGCCAAGAAAATTATCTTCCGGGAGTAGGGAGCTTATGGTAATGGTAAAAATTATAGCAAATCAGGGTTGTATGATTTTGGCACAGATCCTAAAGCTTCTACAAGCATATTAACCATCACGGACATCTTTAACAGGTCCAGGCCTTCTTCAGGATCCTCCACAAGATGTGGGCCACGTTCAAGCCAACTAAAAGTGATAGATTAGGTCCACTAAATGAGACCTAGGGCATAAGGGTTGTTAGTCAAATCTCTTATCCCCAAACAAGAGAGCTTATCTCTTGAGAGGGAGATTCAAATAAGAGATAAAGAATTCATATCGATCTAAATGATTCATATCGATCTTCTAGATTATTTCTCAGGCCTAATACCCCCCCCCCCCCCAGTCAGAAGGTAATTCGCAATTTGTCTCTCTGGTTCTGACTTGAGCATCGGAGGGTCTGTCATCGGGGTCATACTCGGTGTTTCAGGCTTTTTTCAGGTCCATCGGCAGCGTCAGCAACCGTTGGATTCAGAATATGGTGTTCAATCAACGATCCAGATCTAATCTCAAGAACTCTAACTACTTTTCACGGAAACGATCAAATGTTAGATCTTTAGTAGTTTTCTTCAAATATAAACTCACTATCTGTTTGCTCCTACACCAAAATAAGCAGCAACAGTACTACTTTGTTTTATTAATGTTTCATTAATGTACCAGTGGCGCGGTCACCTTTTATTCAATAATAATAATAATAATAATATAAAGAAAGAGTGCACCAAAACACTCTACATATGACCATGGGCGGATCTGGGCCCAAGCAGCCCAAGCAATTGCTTTGGGCCCCCAATTTTATAGGGCTCCATATTTTTTAAGTATTTACAATGTTAAAAAAGTAAAATGTAATATTTTGTGATATAATTACATTATATTAATAGTTTTCTTATTAGCTTAGTTGGTTAGAGTGTTGTGTTAGTAATGTGAAAGTTGCAGGTTCAAAACTTGCATGAGCCAATTAATTTTTCAATCATTTATTTTTAAACTAATTATTTTTCACATAGTCATACATGTCATTTTACCATTTTATGAATTTAATATTATTTTTCACTTAGCCCATGTATGTCGCTCTATGATATTTTTTCATTATTCTATGGCATATCATATTTATCTGTTCATGATAAATTTCTAACCGAATTTTCAAGTGCATATGGTTATTTTACATTTTAAGCTTCTAACTAGTATTCTCATATACATATAATCATCATCATTTCATTCTGATCGTGTTCTCTAATATATCATATTTATCTCTTTGAGATAACATATGTCGTTTTTGTTGTTAGAGTTTGTCCGGGTTCCTTTTAGCCATGAGGCATTTCATATAAAAAATGTACGTTATCATATATATATATATTTTGGAATTAGTTTGTTTTCATTTATATAGTTTGGTCTCCAATGCTCCAAATTTGTTTGCACTTAAATAATTGTCATTATTATTTTGTCAACTTGCAAAAGGCCTCATTTGAAAATTTGCTCAGAGCCCCCTAAAACTTAGATACGCCCCTGCCTATGACCATATCCTATTTTTTCTTCATTCCTACGACAAATGTATCAAGAAACAGTACTTTTGTTTGGAAATGAAGTGTTATGCATTAAACCGTCAATAAATAAATTTCAACCCAATTTTAAGTACTGGAAGTTATATTAACCAAATTATAAATTCCAAAAAAAAAAAACAAAAAACAAAAAAACCAAACAAAAAAAAGAGAAGAGCAAATACATGCATGAGTACATAAACGATTAATCCCCTAAGCAAACACATGTCACAAGTTCAACAAGTAAACATATATCACAAGTTCAACAAGTTCAAATGCTGAACCAAAATAACAAAATTAATTGCATGAGCCAATTAATTTTTCAATCATTTATTTTTAAACTAATTATTTTTCACATAGCCATACATGTCATTTTACCATTTTATGAATTTAATATTATTTTTCACTTAGCCCATGTATGTCGCTCTATGATATTTTTTCATTATTCTATAGCATATCATATTTATCTGTTCATGATAAATTTCTAACCGAATTTTCAAGTGCATATGGTTATTTTACATTTTAAGCTTCTAACTAGTATTCTCATATACATATAATCATCATCATTTCATTCTGATCGTGTTCTCTAATATATCATATTTATCTCTTTGAGATAACATATTTCGTTTTTGTTGTTAGAGTTTGTCCGGGTTCCTTTTAGCCATGAGGCATTTCATATAAAAAAATGTACGTTATCATATATATATATATTTTGGAATAAATTTGTTTTCATTTATATAGTTTGGTCTCCAATGCTCCAAATTTGTTTGCACTTAAATAATTGTCATTATTATTTTGTCAACTTGCAAAAGGCCTCATTTGAAAATTTGCTCAGGGCCCCTTAAAACTTAGATACGCCCCTGCCTATGACCATATCCTATTTTTTCTTCATTCCTACGACAAATGTATCAAGAAACAGTACTTTTGTTTGGAAATGAAGTGTTATGCATTAAACCGTCAATAAATAAATTTCAACCCAATTTTAAGTACTGGAAGTTATATTAACCAAATTATAAATTCCAAAAAAAAAAACAAAAAACAAAAAAACCAAACAAAAAAAAGAGAAGAGCAAATACATGCATGAGTACATAAACGATTAATCCCCTAAGCAAACACATGTCACAAGTTCAACAAGTAAACATATATCACAAGTTCAACAAGTTCAAATGCTGAACCAAAATGACAAAAGAATACTTCACCACGACACCATTCAACGCGGTGGTAGAAAACTCATTCACTCTTTGCAGTTTGTGAAAGTATTCGAGACAACCCTTGAATGGGATGAACCTCTTTATCTCGAACATGTCCCGAACTTTGGTCCTAATGTCCTCAACAGTGTTGTGCCTGCCTAAAAATTTAATATATTAGTCCAGATAGTAGCAACGAAGGGTGTCTAACCTTAAGACCGTTGTCTATAGAAAAAAAATTACTGGATCGAAATTGACTCAATGTTGGAAATGTTGAAATGTAGTAAGTAGTAATATATATATTCTGTTTCCTAATCTATAGGAAAAAGATTTTCCAAATCTCTCATCCCTCAATCTTCTCTCAATCTCCTTTCTTCTCCTCCAAGATTGTAATCCTTATATATAGATGTATATTGTAAAGAATAAAGAACATGAAGAATAATAAAGATTTTCCCCCAAATTTGTTTTCAATATGGTATCAGAGCCTAACCAGATCAAGGCTAACTGAAGAAGAAGAAGAGGAGGCAATCAGATCTTACACCTCCATCTTCATTCGATCCCGACCAAAACCCGATCCCCAAACCTCCACCTCGTCGTCCACAGATCCCGTCGTTGACCCCCGCTGCTCTCCCCTTTCGTCAAGGCCAGCAGCCTAATCAAAACCCCCGTCGCGCTACCCCCTTCCAGTCGAAGCTCCGCCCTCAACCCCCGTTCGCACTGCCCCGATTCGACGAACCCCGTCAAACCCCGAGCCGCCCTACCTGCGTCGATCCCTGTCGACCCAGATCCCGTCAATGCCGCACCCCGCCTCGCTGCCGTCGCCAGACCACCGCCGTCCTCCGTTCGCGCCCCTTGTTCAGTCATTGTCGAGCCAGCGATGCTGCCAACCAGAGCCTCTCTCGGTTGCTGCCATTGTCGCTGTTCTTTCTCTATTATTGTTGTTGCTGCCATTGCCTTTTTCTCTCTCTTGCCGATAGTCTCTATTGTTGCTCTGTTGCTATTGTGATCTCTTGATCTAATTTATTTAGATCTGATTTGCCGTTGTACTCCATTGGTGTTTGCTGCTCACTGCTTGGCAGACAACTTGTTCTCCTTGTTGTGTTGCTATGGGACAATATCTGTATGAGTCAAGGAATTGTATTCATTGTGGCAAGATCGGCCACACGAAAGCTGGTTGTTATAAGATTGTCGGCTATCCGGAGAACTGGGATCATAGCAGGGATATTTGGAAGAAGACATGCAATCAACCTAGTGTCACAGTTGGAGTTGCTGATCGTGCTGCTGTAAGTAATGATGGTAAGGTTTTTAATATTTCTGGCTCTGTTATGAATAATACATGGATAATTGATTCGGGTGATACCGACCATATGACTTTTGATTCTAGAAGGGTTCAAAATTTTAAACCTTCCACCAAATCAATTGTGTTCACTGCCAATGGTCACTACAACACAGGTTTGATTTACCGGCGTATATTTCCCGGCGTTTTACTATTCGCACCGGGGTAGGGAGTGACCAGGAATGGGGCATCAGATTGGATGGTTATACACCGGCGGTCTCTATAAAATGCCGGAGAATCATAATATTTACCGGCATTTTATTTAAAAACGCTGGTGAAGGGTATTATTCACCGGCGTTTTAATAAAATACGCCGGCGAATATACAGATACATTCACCGGCGTTTGTAATTTCAAACGCCGGTGAATTAACTGAGATAAATCCCCGCGAACCCTAACATTTCGCTCGCTAATTTTCCAAACCCAATATTTGGCCGCCTTCGTTTTCCCTCCTCCCTTTCTCTATTTCGCGCGCTTTGCCTCCGTCCCTTCGTCATCTTCGATAACCCAATTCGATTTCCCTCCTCCCTCTCTCTATTTCGCG
Source organism: Hemerocallis citrina (assembly GCA_017893485.1). Lineage (NCBI taxonomy): Eukaryota > Viridiplantae > Streptophyta > Magnoliopsida > Asparagales > Asphodelaceae > Hemerocallis > Hemerocallis citrina. The sequence continues at coordinate 11,226,892 of CM030364.1, read as the reverse complement.
GTGAATTTGCGATCGAAAACCACCGCTCGTCGTCCTGCTCTCTCTATCTCCTACGCCACCGCTCGTCGCCCCCCTCTCTCTCTTCGGTAATTTCTCTTGATTTCTCTCCTTTTCACTGTCAAAGATATTGAATTCATGCATCTGATTGTCATCTTAGCATGATTTTTTTACCAAAATGGGTTAACTGTCAACTAAGGATGCTAGCTGTATATCAAAATCCTCCAAATCTGTACAAGAATTGGGCTGAACAAACCTTGTGCAGGTTTCTTTTTGAGCTACAAACATCAATGATTTAGTTGGGATGAAGAATTAATAGAGAAACATATTAGTAGCCATATTAGTTTCTTTTGTGCAGGTTTATTATTATTATTATTATTATTATTATTATTATTATTATTATTATTATTATTATTATTATTATTATTATTTTGGAATAAGTAACTGATTATTAGTAGCCATGAACAGAATAGTTCATGAGTCATCAGATCTTCTTGTTACCGTATTTACAGCACGATGCCCTCGTTATTCATCTGATTCCTCTTCCTCAGCAAATACCCTTTACCATCATCATCTCCTTGAACAGAAATCCAAATACAGGGGAGACTATAGTCGAATCGATATTACACTCGAATACAAGGTGTGCGATAAAATGCCACTAAGGTGGTTGTGATAATTTCTACAAAGGTAGTTTAGGGTTATGTGAATAGAGTAGATTGTATTAAGATTTAATTATTTTTTTATACATTTTTGGAACCACGATTTCTTTATTTTATAGTTAATTGTTATATCGTTTATTTATTTGCAGCTAGGGATGGTTTTAAAAAAGGTGAAATTAAATATACAAAATGTCTTTTACTGTTAATACTATTTAATATATCAAATTTTAATTTCAGATTGTGTGCTATTGTTATAATGGATAGAAGTTGGATTAGTAAACCACGATTATCCAAGCAGTACCGTGATGGTATTAAAGATTTTATTATCTTTGCCAAACGACATTCCCGTGATTCCAACCTAATCCTTTGTCCATGCCTCCGGTGTACAAATTGTAATTTGAGGACATGTGACGTAGTACATACACATTTGGTTGTCAACGGTTTTCTTCAAGGGTACACACGGTGGTTTTGTCATGGAGAGGATCATACGTCAGCTCCTGTTCGTCCGGTTGTATTAGAAAATGAAGATGAGCCCTTAGTGAACGAAGACTTAAGTGTTCCCGATGAGATGCATGCTTTGTTGCAAAATGCCTTGGGGATTCATAATGTTTTTTCCACACCAATAATCCAACAGCCCAAGTTCATAATGAGTCAACAGAAACATCACACATTGGTGGTGAGGTGGACGAGAAAATGCCTGACCCCGCGCCTAAAAATAATAAACAGCAAGAATCCTTCGCTAAGTTACTTGAAGATGCTAGTACTCCGCTGTACCGCGATTGCACCAAATTCTCTAAATTCTCATTCATTGTCAGACTATTTCAGATTAAATGTTTAAACGGGTGGTCTGCTAAGTCCTTCAGTATGCTACTTGAACTGTTGAATGAAGTATTTCCAGAAATCTGTATTCCAAACTCAGCCTATAAAATCAAAAAATTCCTAAGTTCTTTCGATCTAGGGTATGAGAAGATAGCAGTATGTCCAAATGATTGTATGCTTTTCACGAGAGGTAAGAAAAGTCTGGAGAATTGCGAAGTCTGTGGTTCTTCGAAATGGTCAGAAACACCAAATCAAGACGATCAAGCCAGTGGATCTACTAAGCGAAGTAGGAGAAAGAAGCCTGCCAAAATACTGCGTTACTTTCCTCTGATTCCTAGGCTACAAAGGGTGTTTATGTCTATGAAAACTTCTTCTGATATGAAATGTCATGCTGAAGGTCGCACTAATGATGGGATTCTTAGACATCCTGCTGATTCTCAATCTTGGAAAAAATTTGATGAAAGATATCCCGATTTTGCGGAAGATCCTCAGAATGTGAGACTTGGACTAGCTAGTGATGGTTTCAACCCTTTTAGGCAAATGAGTAGTACATATAGCATATGGCTTGTTGTGTTAATACCATACAATTTGCCACCTTAGAAATGCATGAAGCAGTCCTCATTTATTTTGTTCATGATAGTTCCTGGATCGAAAGGTCCTAGAAATGATATAGATGTGTACCTACAGTCGTTAATAGATGAACTTAAGAAATTGTGGGTAGGTGTTCCAACCTATGATGCTATGGCTAAAGAAACATTTTCTCTTCGGGTCGTGTTGTCTTGGACAATCAATGATTTTCCAGCATATGCAAATTTATCTGGATATAGCACTAAAGAACGTTATGCATGTCCTTGTTGTGCTGACCAAACTAGTTCAAGGTGGTTGTACAATGGCAGAAAGTTTTGCTATATGGGTCATAGGAGATGGTTGCCTGACACACATATATTTCGGGCAGAGACAGTGACATTTGATGGTACCAACGAGTGGGAACATGCTCCTGAAGCTTCTTCTGGGTCAGATATTTTGAGGCGGGTAGATGGTCATCAGTTCAAATATGGAAAAGAACCACAAGTCAGCAAATAGGGCAAGAAAAGGGCAAGGCCGGAGCAAGGTGAGGAGACCGATCTATGTGGCGAAGATGAGGATCAGAACATGACGAGTTTAGGTGCATGGAAGAAGAAGAGTATTTTCTTCAAGTTGCCGTATTGGGAATTCAACTTATTACGACATAATTTAGATGTGATGCATATCGGAAAGAATATTAGTGAAAATTGTATAAGAACAGTTATGGGAGATGAAGACAAAGGACAATCTCAAAAGCCGACTTGATTTGAAGTCAATGGGCATCCGACATGAGTTGCACCCAGAGTAATTACTGAACGGGAAAGTACTCCTACCTCCTGCAATCTATTCAATGTCAAAATCGGAGTTGGAATTATTTTGCAAAGTTCTACTGGAACTTAAAGTTCCTGATGGCTATTCTTCTAACATAGCAAGATGTGTCAACTTTAAAGAGAAGAGACTTCAGGGTCTAAAGTCACACGACTACCACATCCTAATGCAGGATATCCTTCCTGTGGCCCTAAGGTCTTCAATGTGTGAGCAAATCATTGCTGTCCTGAAAGATCTTTGTAGCATATATAAAGGTATTTGTTCAAGAATGCTTCGTGTTAAAGATATTGACCAATTGGAGCAGCGGGCAGTATTGACACTTAGTAAAATGGAGATGATATTTCCTCCATCGTTCTTCACTATAATGATTCACTTGATAATCCACCTTGCTGGTGAAGCCAGAATCGGCGATCCTGTTCACTATCGGTGGATGTATCCCATTGAGAGGTAAAAAAATTCATGCATCTTACAAAACTGAATTTTCAAAAGCTCATTTCTTTTAATTCCCTACTCCGCTCTAATTCATTAATTGTACATGTTCAGGTACCTATACCGGCTCAAGGGTTATGTTAAAAATAGAGCATATCCTGAAGGGTCAATAGCTCAGGGATATCTATCAGAGAAGTGTTCACATTTTTGTTCCAGGTATCTGCAGGGTGTAGAGACATCTTTGACTAGACCAAGGAGAAATCCAGACATTTCCAACCTTGATGGTGCTAAATATGTTTTCGATATCGCTGGCACTACTGTTGGTAAAGTTGATGCATTTGAGCTAGATAACTTAACGTGGGAACAGGCACATCGATATGTGCTAGACCACCATGCATCAGTGGACCATTTCGAAAGTAAGTTGCTTTTGAATTTAAATCGAATATAGTGAAAACCGCAGAGTTCGATATTAACTTACTTTTGTTATTCCTTATTTCAATTGCTTGTATTTTAGCGAATTTGTCAGGGACATCAAACGAAGGGCTAGACCAAGAAGACTACCACCACGTGAACAAAACAAGTTGATGAATGAAAAATTTCATAAGTGGTTTGAATCTCATGTAGGTGAATTAAGAAAATGCAATTTAATCTTCATCTACATTATCCATGGTGCTGATACGATTTGCGCAAAATTAATAGGTACATTCTTTGGGTCCTGAAGGTGTGTCATCTGAAATACAAGTACTTACCAAAGGTCCCTATAAGATGGTCAAAAGATACGGAGGATATATATTCAATGGCTTTAGATTTCGTACTAAGGATCGTGAATGTAATTTGAAGTCTCAAAATAGTGGAATGGTAGTGACTTCTAAGACTAGAAGTTATGCTTCCAAGTCGGACACGAGGCCGGTAGATGGAGATCTCGACTACTATGGAGTGCCCACGGATATCATTGAGTTGAATTATTTTGGTCATTTTCGTGTTGTCTTATTTCGTGGGGATTGGGCTGAGCTTAATAGGAATTTTGCTAATAACAAGGATAAGTTAGGCTTCACAGTTGTAAACTTCTTAAAATTGATTCACATCGGTACACACATTAGCCACGAACCATTTGTGTTCCCATTCCAAGTGCAACAAGTGTTTTACATTGAAGATCCAACCCTGCCAAAATCGTATGTGGCTCTCGTTATGCAACCAAGAGATGTATTCCAACTGGGCGATACTTCAGAAGATGAAGACGGTGAAGTCATGGACAGTTACATTGCTTCTGAGTTTCCTATGTTTGATGTAAACACAACCGACGGCAGAATTTACAGGACTTGGCTCCGCAAGGATGGAGAAGAGGGCGATGTATTGGAAGATGTCGTATTGTAGTTTACTTGATTTTCATAGCTCAATATTATATGTCCTGTAATTTTCGTGTCTTAAATCTTGTTGTAATATTATGTCTTATAATTCCGAACATGTTGTATGTGAATGTAATAAATGGTTTAATTATCTTTCTATTTTCTACTGCTTGGTATCATTTACATTAAACTATACTTAGTGTCATTTGCATCAAACTATCATTGTAGTTGAATTTGTTACAAATCTCACTTTTTTAATTTTTTGTAATTATGTTGGTTTGTTAATCCTACTGAAGTACAAATCCTACTGAAAATTTTCATTTTCTTTTACTATTAAAGAAGCTGAATTCATGCATCTGATTGTCATCTTAGCATGATTTTTTTACCAAAATGGGTTAACTATCAACTAAGGATGTTGTATGTATACCAAAATCCTCCAAATCTGTACAAGAAATGGGCTGAACAAACCTTGTGCAGGTTTCTTTTGGAGCCACAAACATCATGATTTAGTTGGGATGAAGAATTAATAGAGAAACATATATGCTTAGATACTGGAAATTTTTATTTTCTTTTACTGTTAAAGAAGCTGAATTCATGCATCTGATTACCATCTTAGCATGATTTTTTTACCAAAATGGGTTGACTGTCAACTAAGGATGTTGTATGTATACCAAAATCCTCCAAATCTGTACAAGAATTGGGCTGAACAAATCTTGTGCAGGTTTCTTTTGGAGCCACAAACATCAATGATTTAGTTGGGATGAAGAATTAATAGAGAAACATATATGCTTAGATACCGGAAATTTTCATTTTCTTTTACTGTTAAAGAAGCTGAATTCATGCATCTGATTGCCATCTTAGCATGATTTTTTTACCAAAATGGGTTCACTGTCAACTAAGGATGTTGTATGTATACCAAAATCCTCCAAATCTGTACAAGAATTGGGCTGAACAAACCTTGTGCAGGTTTCTTTTGGAGCCACAAATATCAATGGTTTAGTTGGGATGAAGAATTAATAGAGAAACATATATGCTTAGATACTGAAAATTTTCATTTTCTTTTACTGTTAAAGAAGCTGAATTCATGCATCTGAAGATTTAAGATTCAGGATGGCAAATTTTGATTGGGCTGTGATTGGATTGTTTAGTGGCTGTCGTCTATGTTCTTAATTGGGCTGTGATTAGAAAAAGAGGGCTCGAGTGGAGATCTGGAATCCCATATAGAGACATCTCGTTTATAATAATTTATTATTATTATTGTTCTTGTCGCTCTTGCTGTTGTTGCTGATGTCTCTTTGTGTGCGTGTGCTGAAGGGAAAGAACGGATGAGAGAGAGATGAGGAAAATGCCGCTATGTTAGCCTGGTGTATCCTCATTCTCTACCATTTTCTATTTCCATTTCTGGCTTCTATATTTGGTTTCCTTTCACGATGACAGTTCCTTAAAACTACACTTGATATGAGTCCCTTCTTATTTTTCTTATTTTTCTTATATTTGATTTCCTTCCACGATAACAGTTTCATGGATTGTCTGAACAATCCATGAAAGACATGCTTAGATACTGGATTTTCATTTGTTTTACTGTTTTAGATACTGGATATTCCCAATCAGAGGAGAATATAAAGGTTTCAAGTTAGATACTTGATTTTCATTTGTTTTGCTGTTTTAGATATATTCAAAAACAAAATTAAGTACTAGCTTTTTAGCAGTGCAATATAATTATTTTACTTCTCTATATATCATTAACAATTCCATTTGTAATTGGCACTTTGATCTTAGAAATTATGAATTGGGTAGATCTTTTTGCAAGTTCAAAAAATATGTATATTCTGTATTGTGGTCTACTGTTGAACTAAATTATTGATTTTTTTTTTTCATAAAGCGGTCTCCGAGATGAAGGAAATTCTGATGATCAGAACTGAAGCTACTCGAGGGGTATGAATCTGTGGTCGGCCTATCCTTGCTGTTGTTATGTCCTCCTTGCTGTTGTTATGTCTTGTATTGTTGTTTTAAGTAATTATTGGGATATTTGGGATGTTCGTTACTGTATTTGTTAATTATAACACTGTGTTAATTTTGCGGTGAATTTGGACGATGATATAACACGTGTGAAACTTTATTATCTTTAATTCTGGTGTTTGGTTGTGATTTGCGCATTAATATGCCTGAAATTGGTTGAATCAGTTGTGAATTAGTTTACAGGTTTTTTAAATGAAATTGTGAATTGAAATCGAATGGAAAACTGGAGCAGGAAAAACAAACGGGCATACACCGGCGTTTCATAAAACGTCGGTGTATCTAATTGTTTAGTTGAAAATTTCGTTAGAGAGGCATTTCCACACACGCCGGTGTACCCATAAGTTGCAACAGTACTAAGAAACATCGGCATTTTATAAAACATTGGTGAATATCTCTATAGCGGCGTGTTTACGACACGCCGGTGCTTGTAAGTAAGGAAAGAAGGGCGCTCAGAAACAAGCATATACTGGCGTTCTATGACCGCCGGTAAATATTACACATACACCGGCATTTTTACAATCGCCGGTGAAAAGATATATACCGGCAGTATGTGACCGCCGGTGAATGTATATTGGGGGGAAAGAACGACACCCAGAAATTTTCATATACCGGCGTTGTCTGGCCGCCGGTGTATTTTCAAGATATACCGGCGTCCAGCAGAAACGCCGGTGAATACGCCTATCTTTCTGCGACACTCGATTCGGCAGCATTTGTACCAGTGTTTTTATAAACGCCGGTGAATGTTTTACCGGCGTAAAAAACCACCGGTGAAGGTCTAAAAAAACATCGGCAAATAGCTTCTGTGTTGTAGTGGGTGATCCTGCCACTGTTACTGGCAAGGGTACCATACCTCTCACAAACAACCTAACCTTAGATACTGCCCTAGTTGTGCCATCTTTGAATTTTAACCTATTATCTGTTGCTCAAATAATTACTGCCTTACATTATATTGTAGTCTTTTGGCATTCACATTGTGTGTTTAAGGATATTCGGACTCGGAAGACGATTGGTTATGGGGTTAGACACGGGAAGCTCTATTACCTGGATTTCGAATTTGAAAGTTCAACCAAGTTGACTCAAGCTCTAAGTATGGAAGAATCCGAAGATGAGAAGAAGAAATCAGATATTTGGCTATGGCATCGACGTCTAGGGCATGCTTCTTTTGGTTATTTGAAGAAATTATTTCCAAGTTTATTTTTGAAGTTGGATATTTCTACTTTTCGGTGTGATGTGTGTGAACTAACAAAAAGTCACCGTGTCTCTTTTCTTCAAGTCCAAGTAGAAGCTCTCTTCCATATATGATTATCCATTCTGATATTTGTGGTCCATCCAAAACCACTACATTTGGAGTAGTCAAATGGTTTGTGACATTTATTGATGACTGTACTCATATGACCTGGATTTATTTGATGAAGTCGAAAAGTGAAGTTAGTGGCTTGTTTCAAAAATTTCACAAGCATGTTATGATTCAGTATAAATCACAGATTCAAGTTCTTAGGAGTGATAATGGCGGAGAGTACCTGAATTCGAATCTGCAACAATATTTGGTGGAACACGACATTGTTCACCAGACTACATGCTCATATACACCTCAACAGAATGGGATTGCAGAAAAAAAAAAATAGACACTTGCTCGAGGTGGTCTGTGCTTCTCTTATCCATGAAAATATGTCACTCATTTATTGAGGAGAAGCCCTTACTTCTGCTGCATACTTAATCAACCGAGTTCTCTCTAGTATCCTAAACTTTCTCACACCATTTCAAGCATTAACTGAAGTTGTGAATGCACCAAAAGTCGTCAACTTGCCACCTCATGTGTTTGGATGTGTTGCATTTGTTCATCTTCATCAACATGAACGCAATAAGTTAACTCCTCGAGCTGTCCGCTGTATTTTCATGGGATATGCACAGGATAAGAAACGGTACCGGTGCTATCACCCATCAACTCAAATGATGTTTGTGACTATGGATGTTGTGTTCCATGAAGATGAGATGTATTTTTCTTCTACGACTGAACTTCAGGGGGAGTACTGAAGTGAAGTTCAGACTCTTGGGTATGATGAAGGTGTTAGTGAAGTTCAGACTCATGGGTATGAAGAAGTAATTACCAGTCAGAACGAACAACTAGATACAAATAATGGCAAACACTTGAATGAAGACCTAGTAAGGGAGGAAGACCCTCACGAAGAAGTGCAACCAAGGGAAGAAGCCCCTCCTGAAGAAGACCCTCTTGAAGAATTGCAACCAGTACCAAATCTCAGTGAGAGTGAACCGTAAACCAATCGTCATCGTTGTCCGAAGCTCCTAGAAGAGAACTCTCGCACCGTACTAATAAAGGTATTCCAAAACCCACTTATGAACCTGATCCCACTAGTAACGTTATATATCTCATGAGTAATTATGTATCCACTCACCGCTTGTCAGAATCAAATAAGTCATTTGTAAATCAATTATCTACTGTATCTATTCTTAACAGTGTGCAGGAAGCCCTTACTGATCCAAGGTGGAAAGCAGCTATGGATGAAGAGATGAAGTGCTTGAAAAAGAATGAAACTTAGGAGATAGTCGAGCTGCCAGCAGGGAAGAAGCCAGTAGGATGCAGATGGATTTATACGGTGAAGTATAAATCCAATGGTTCAATAGAGCGATACAAAGCAAGGCTGGTTGCCAAAGAATACACTCAAACGTATGGAATTGATTATGAAGATACATTCGCACCTGTGGCAAAATTCAATTTTGTTCGAGTCCTACTGTCACTTACTGCAAATCTTGACTGGCCGTTGGAGCAATTTGATGTGAAGAATGCATTTTTGCATAGGAAATTGACATAGGAGGTTTATATGGATCTTCCACCAGGGTCGAACAGACCAGTCCAACACAGTAATAAAGTGTGTCGATTGAGGAAGGCACTATATGGACTCAAACAGTCACCAAAAGCTTGGTTTGGGAGGTTTATAAAATCAATAAGGATATTCGGATATTGTCAGAGTAATTCAGATCATACCTTATTCCTGAAACGAAAAGAAGGTAAGATTACTGCTCTCATTATATATGTGGATGATATGATAGTAACTGGGAATGATCCTGATGAGAGAATGGCATTGAAGAGCTACTTGTCACAAAAGTTTGAAATGAAGGATCTTGGCCCATTGAGATATTTTCTTGGTATTGAAGTTTCTTGCTCGAGAAATGGTATATTTATGTCTCAAGGAAAGTATTCTCTTGATTTATTGAAGGAGACTGGAACGTCTGCTTGTCAGCCGATTGGTACACCATTAGAAGAAGGACTAAAATTTTGCAACAAACCTGATCATGTGCCTTGTGATAAGGAAAGATATCAGAGATTGGTTGGACGACTGATGTATCTTGCACATACATGGCCAGATTTATCATATGCTTTAAGTGTGGTAAGTTAGTTTATGCATGCACCTCAGGAACAACACATGGATACAGTGATGAAAATTCTGAGATATATTAAGTCTGCTCCAGGAAAAGGGGTCCTATTTGCAAAACATGGTCACTTGAAGGTTGAGACATATACTGATGCTGATTGGGCAGGATCTATAATTGATAGGCGCTTCACTTCAGGATACTTTACCTTTGTTAGAGGAAATATAGTTACATAGAGAAGCAAGAAGCAGAATGTTGTTGTATGCTTTAGTGCAGAAGCTGAGTTTCGTGGAGTCGCTCTATGTATGGCAGAAGCTTTATAGCTGAAACTCTTGTTGCAGAACTTAGGCTGTGATCCGAATGAACCTATGAAGGTGTATTGCGATATTAAGCAGCATGTGATATTGCTGTCAATCCAGTTCAACTTGATAGGACGAAACATGTAGAGGTGGATAGATTCTTCATCAAGAAGAAATTGGATAAGAAAGTCATTGATATCTAAAGTGAAGTCAGAAGATCAACTCGCAGATATCCTGACCAAGGCAGTTTCGAGTTGGCTCTTCTTAAAATTTGTTGACAAGTTGGGCATGTTTAATATCTATGCACCAACATGAAGGGGAGTGTTGAAATGTAGTAAGTAGTAATATGTATATTTTGTTTCCTAATCTATAGGAAACAGATTCCCCAAATCTCTTATCCCTCAATCATCTCTCAATCTCCTTTCTTCTCCTCCAAGATTGTAATCCTTATATATATATATATATATATATATATATATATATATATATATATATATATATATATATATATATATATATATATATATATATATATATATATATATACCGTAAAGAATAAAGAACAAGAAGAATAAATAATAAAGATTTTCCCCCAAATCTTTTTTCAACAAGAAATGTGCCAACAATAAAAGTGTCTGAATGATTAAGGAAAGACAAATAGATGAGTTTCTTTCTTTAGAATTCTAGAGAGGGGAGCTCCCCAAAACCCAAAAACAAAGAAAGAAGCTCCCGGTTGGGGGGGGGGGGGGGGGAGGGGGGGGGGAGGATCCTTCACCATCCTCCTCCTCCTTCCCCCCCACCCATCATCCTGCCACCGGAGTGGTGGTAAGTTGGCTTCAGAGTTTCCGATGAGGAATAAAGATTTTGGAGGTTTTTTCCCTGTACAGATGTGATGTATAAAGGTGGATAGCGCGGTGAGAGGTTCGCCGCCTAGATGGAAGGCGTCGAAGGCTGATGACGTGCATCGAGAGAGGTGGAGGATGTGTAGGGGCGAGGCTAGCTGCCAGCAGCCGGATAGCACGGGGTGGCGTCGGGGTTGTCGCTGAGATCAGGCAACACCTGATGTCGCGGCAGGCTAGCTGGTGTGTCTGTTGACATCTACGACGGATGTTGGGAAGGATTGGTTGCCATCGTCGGCTGCTCGTGTTGGGGTTGGTGAATGGTTTGGATGCTAGTGTATGTGTTGGGGTTGTTGGTTGCCATCGGTTGATGGCAACACGACGGTGGAGTAGTCTTGTCGAAAGTGCACGACGGCACCGCCGACGTGGTGATGGACGACAAGGGCTAGGTCGGCCGGGAGTGGTTGGGGTTGGCCGGAGAAGAGGCTAGGGGAAAGGGGATATATGTGAGATTGATTGATTTAAAATTGAAGGACTGATGGATTGATTTATTGATGATTAATTAATTGATTGGTTGATTGATTTCTGAATATTTGAATTTCAAATTAGGGTTTGAAATTCAAATTATATTAGGGGATGAGTTGAGGGAGATATTTGAATCATGTTTTAATTTCAATTTAGATTTTTGAAATTCAAAACATTTATGGAGAGTGGGGAGAGGATATGTGGGGGAAGACGGTGAGGGAGAGCGTGCGTGATGGTAAATTTTGAATTTCAATTTAGGATTTTGAAATTCAAATTCAAATTTGAGTTAAGGTGTGGAGGGGGGGAATTTCAATGTAGATTTTTGAAATAAAGATTATAGATTGAGAAGTATGGAGAGTTAATCTTGATGTAAATTTGAATTTCGAATTAGATTTTGTTTGAAAGTCAAATTACATTGTTGGAGAGATCGGCGAGTGCAAGCGTCACATATGATTGGCAGTGATGTTCGGTGACGGTGTAGATCGTCTGTAGCATCGGCCTGACGATCAAGAACAACGACTACTGTTGAGGGCTGGATTTAACACAATCAGAAGATGGAATCGCGGTGGGGTTGGTTTGGTGGATCCACGACGGCAACGTCTTTGGAAAAGGAGTAAGCATGCCAGTAAAAGATAGTGGCTTTGGTAGTTGCCATGGTGGACGTTTGGGGGAAGGTGGAGGAAATTTCTGGAGTTGAGAGCTATTTTGATGGAGTTTGAATTTCAAATCAAATTTTTTGGAATTTAAATTACATCTGGATGGGAGGGTGCGAGAATAGGGTATAGAAGCATTGTCTACAAGTTTGACTAGGAGATGAACTAGTTAGGGATATAGGCTTAGCTTTGTAAATATTCTCCTCTGTTCCGATTTAGAAACAGATAGATGTATACTTTTTGTACTATATGTTTCGTTAATTATTGATTAATAAAGCGGTGACGATGTCACCTTTTTCTCCCAAAAAAAATGTGTCCGACAATTTTATTGTTCGGAAGAAACTTTATCATATCCACAACATCGAGAGACCAAGACATAACAAACATGCCTATAATCGTTGAGCATGCTCTTAGCTTGACAGAGAATGAAGCAACTGGCTGAAATTATCATGGTTGGGACTCATACGGGTAATGCCTACTGCATAGTGTATACAAGTCCATTATTTTGGACTTTTAGGGAGAAACGAAAAGACAGATCAGGTCTAACAGACAACAAAATGTTGAAGAAGAAAAGAAGATATATAGTGAGATAATTGCCAATTTCCAGTGACTGTTTTGCAAGCACAATGCAAGGTTTATAGTCTCTCTCTCTCTCTCTCTCTCTCTCTCTCTCTCTCTCTCTTCTTACGGGCGACTCTTTCTTTTTGGGCTTAATTGATCGATTCATATTGGGCTGGGCCGAAGCCGTTGTGGGCTTACCAACGATCATAACTATCTTAATGCGAGACATTCATCTTGAAGTCTCCTTAATATGAAACGTTCATCTTTACTTCACAATGGTGATGCAACTAATTGATTCTGTTACACTAGTTTCCATCCCTTTCAATCCTGAACATTTTGTTGCTTCCCCGGTTTCGGCTTCTTTCTCGACTTGGGTGGTCTCTTCTCAGTGATAGCAATTGCTATGTCATTTGGGAAGAGATTGTCGAGGATGAAGGCATGGACCACGGTTAAAACAAGCACAGCAATGACTGTGAAGGCAGCAATTGCCGAAAGCCCAACAGAAAGCAACTTTGTGAACAAATTGGTGACGTTCATCGAGTATTGGATGGTTGCGATCGCAGCTGCAGTCATTGGGAAAGTGTACGCCCACCATGCTAACGAAAACCTAAAATATATCAACAAACATCGTTTAGGCAAAGATATGAGCAGAAATTATTGCATTGAGTGAGAAATTGAAGGAAATTGTTTGTACCTGACCCCTCGGAAGAAATTCATCCTCACAGCCTGATACATGCAGCAATTTCATAAGAAAGTGAGACACAAATAAGACGAAGAAATCAGTATTTATAGAGAGAGAGAGAAACTTACAAGAGAAACATAGAGGAACATTGCGAAGAAGTAAGCGAATTTTGCTCCATGATCAAAATCACCTTGAATCTTCGCCCATGCGACACAAGCAACACTAGGCGGCGCAATAAACAAGAAATACACCGGATGGAGATCTTTCGGGAGTGCTACATTTGTCGGTAGCCTCTGGTACAAGGTCACAAATAGGACCAAGTAATGAGCCAACCCAACAGCAAAGAAGAAAATAGCCCCTTCTTTAATCCCCATATTCGCTCCGAGCAGAGCACCTACAAAGTTTCCAATTATCAACAGATGCGTCGAAGGGTTCCCCACCTGGGAAAGTCTCCTCTGGCCTCCGGCCATCCACTGACCGTAGATCTTGAGCTCGAGACAAAAAATTGGTGCCATGAGTATGTACCAAATGACCGGACTAAGATTTATAGCAACTAGCGGCGGCATGCCAAGGACTAGGAAGAGGCAAACTATCCACGGGGCGAAGAAAAAGTTGAACCTAACTGGGTGGTAGTACTCTCTTCGAACTGCTTCAAAGTAGAAGATTAGTTTCAGAGCATAGGTGGTCGATACAGCGACCATCAATACTAGGGCAGTGCTCCAAAGAAAGAGGTTGATCACGATGGATGCATGAAGAGATGACAAGGATGCACGCTCGACTACGTTCTTCCATAGAATGGCTTGACTGCTTACCCCAAGGCACATACCAAATGAGGATATTGGGAAACGAAGAAGGAATGGCCATTTCTTGTTTTCTGCAAGAACTAATAGTACTTCTGATGGCTGCAAATTAATGAAATTTCAGTATATTTGATCACGTAGCCTAAATTCGAAATGTTACACTGTGTTGGTTGTTACACGATACGTAAAATTAATTTTCTTTAATTACCTTGAGGAATATGTCGAGTTCAGGTCCTTGTAAGGCACCCAAGTAGCGGCCTACTTCTGGTACATGCTCACTTCCATTCATATGAGATCCAACTGCAGCCTCCACATCAGGTTCCTGTGGCTTCGGCCATGTCTTGAACGAATCAAAGCACTTATCATCCATCGCAGTGGTTGGAGAGTTGAGCTTTGCTTCGTCAATTGTTGGTAACGTAACTGATTTAACTTGATGAAAGTGAAGCCCGGAAGGAGAGGATGGCATTGCAATAGAAAATGAACACGAATGATCGGTTTCAGCTTGCCTATCAAGCGAATGCACATCAGAATTGAGTGCCTGTAACAGCAAGCCAGAATATAAAGGAGAGGGTGATCGAGCTCATGATCAACAAATTAAGCACTTTCAGATAAATAAACTCATGAACAAATTAAAATAAAATAATACGATTTAATTATAGTTTTCAAACAAAATAAAATCGAGGCATGCACTGTAAATGCTAATATATAATATAACTAGATTTGCCCGTGGGCACGTGCCTATGGCACTGTCTTCGGAACGATACAGCATATGAAAGTCTTGTAAACAGTAAAACAACAATTATGTAGCTCAAGTTTGAATAGTAAAACAATAATTAGTTGTAAATAAAAGTCCATGTTTCCATTAGTATATATTGAAAAATAATTATAAATGGAGTGTAAAATCCAACTTCTTAGAATGATGAAATTTAACTGTTGATGACATATTTGCTATTTTCAATGTAACATGAGCAATAAAAAAATGCATTAAAAATATGAAAATTTATAAACCTGAAATCTGAAAATATAAATTTCTGAATAAATAGAAAGAGAGAAAGAGAAAGAGAAATAAATAAATAAATAAATTAAGGAGTTGTTTTAGGGATTTGAATTTGAGTTTTAGGGAAAAACTTTTGGACGGTAAAATATGTTTTTAGAGGTTAGATCTGGATCATTGATTTCAGCTTTATTGAATGAGAGTCACTTGATAGACTTCTTTGTGTTTTATTATATAGATGTTTTGTTGTATTTCGTTAATCCTTCATTAATGAAATCGCTGACGTAGTCACTATTATCTCAAAATATATATATATATATATATATATATAATATAATCTCCGAACTTACCTTATTATATTCTGGGTCTTCAGGACTTGTAGGAAGAGATTGCTCAGTCATGTTGCTGCCAAAATCAATTACACCAACTGATTCAGATGAAATATTTAGAGATCGATATTCTTCAGCGAGTTCCTGCGATCTCGAACGCTGATCAGCTTTGTTTTCCATTTATTGCTACAAAACCAACACAATGTAAACTATTCTAGTGAGTTTCGACTTAAATATTTCAAAAGAAATTGTCCTAAGTGAACATGCATCTAAAGAAGAACAACTTAATTCGCAAGTGAAATTTATCGGGCAAAAAATTAAAAACCCACACAGGGGCTTTTGCATCACCAATGCTTAAGTATACAGGTTGAAACAAGTCAATTATGAGTATTACTTACCGAGATTCATTTTTCTCGAACAAGAACAAATTATAGTGTCGATCGATTGATATAATAACTCTGAATATAAGTGCAGAGATAAAACATTGATACGTACGTGGACTTACAATTGGAAGGAAAACTGACTCTGATATCCAAATCTTTCAGCTGTGACTTAAAGGTTAAGAGCTTACAATAGAGAGCTTCTCCTATAAAACAGGGAAGAAAACTCCCTAATTTTTGATAAGCTACTGAGCGGATACAACATGAGTTGCCTTTCTGGGAAATTTATACCAAGAGTGAGTGCCGAAATACCACATAAAAATAGAATAATAGTAAGACATATCTATGGGTTTTAGCGTATCACTCCCTTACTTCATTCAAAATACATATTAGACCCTCACAAATTACTAAATAGTTGTTTCAGTTGAGAACCATTAATTAATTGAAAGGTTTGATACTGTGCTCGCGTCGGAGTAGAGAGTTTGGATACACATTGTACAGTTTACCAAGTAAATAAATAATTAAACATTGTACACAGGGCCAGCCCTGAGTTTCCGAAGGCCCGAGGCAGACTCCCGAAATAATTATTTTTGAGGGGCCCTACTAATATTTTTTTTTACACACAAAATACGTGTCTATATTTACAAGGAAATTACAAATTTGGAGTCCCTAAAATTGCAAAAATTCGGAGGGCCTGAGGCGGCCGCCTCACCCGCCTCAAGGGTGGGGCCGGCCTTGATTGTACACAAAGTGAGTTTTAGTAAATGTTTGAAAGTTGCATGTTCATATGAAAAAACTTTTAGGAGGTTATTTTTTAAATAAAAAAAATCAACTAAATTCATTAGTTCTGTTAGACCATTTTTTAATCATAGAAACATCTCTTTACCAATTTGTGCGGTTTTTTTTTTTTTTTTTTTCTTTTTTTTTTTTTGAGATAAAAGTGACCGACCAGTTCACTTGTTTTATTAATGGAATTTTAAAAAACAAAATATTGCAGACCTCATAAAGTTCAATCTAGATCACATCATCTAGAAACCAAAATATATCCAGGTACAATAAGAAATCAGCATATTGCAAAAGACAACATCAAAACATGAAAACAACCAAAAGTGCATAATAATTGTAGCACCCCATCCCTACCACAAATGCTGAGTGTCCTCTCATGTGAGGGGGGCAACCTAAAATCCCCTCATACGAAGAATCATAGTCCATTTGCTTTATAAAAAGAATAGTTCAACGAACTTCTATGAAATTGTCCATTTTCAATCAGTTGAACCAAAACAATATACGCTTTTCATAGAAGTTCATTGAACTATTCTTTTTATAAAGCAAATGGACTCTGATTCTTCATATGAGGGAATTTTAGGTTGTTCCCCTCGTATGAGGGGTACAACCTAAGATCACCTCATATGAAGAATCGGAATTGATTTGCTTTATAAAAAAATAGTTCAATGAACTTCTATGAAAAGCTTTTATTGCGAGTATTAGTTCGACCAAAAATAGACATTCATTAATTTTGTAGACGTTCATTGAACTATTCTTTTTATAAAGCAAATCGACTCAGATGCTTCATATGCGGAGATTTTAGGTGGTCCCCCTCATATGAGGGGATTTTATGGGCTCCGGTCAAAATTATACAAAAACAAAATGTAGCTACGATAAAAGTTTTTTTTTAAAATAAAAGGTGACCTCGCCATGGCCACCGCTTCATTAATAATAATTAACGAAACACAGAAGTACTAATTACATAATAACTACTAGTAACTACAACAAAGTCTAGGACATCAACTACAGTAACTCTTACAACATCTAATCAAAAACAGGAAGATACATAAACCTCCATATGTCCTCAAAACGACTCCCTCATCTGTCGAGACTGATTACTCCTCTTCCCTCCACAGCCTCTTCTTTGTCCCCGCAATATTTGCGCACTCATGAATGGAAGAAAAAATCTTATGCATCATAACAGAAAAATCGATTGTTAATATTACGAAAGCACAATTCATTTCGGTCTAGCCATAGCTCCAAACCGTTGATGCTACTGTGATATCTCATACTTTCCTATTCTCTGTTGGAATTGACTTATCGCGCGCCCCGCCCCCCCCCCCCCCCCGTACAAGCTGGGGCCGGCATAATAAAAAATGGTGAATCTAATCAGGATTGACAAGCTCACATCAACACAAGAAGAATGCATGCATCCAAGCTTAATAAGTTTTTAACGTTATTCAGAAATTCTAAGACATAAATGCTTTTAATTAACATAAAAAGTTGAAAAACATCATAGCCTGTTCTTTATAAGAAACTCATAGCTGTTTCTTATTAGTACCAAGGAAACACAACCATCAACCATGGTAATAATCAAGAATATTTCCCATAGACCAGTTGTCTGAATCTATGGTTAATGATAAATGGAAATACATACCCAGTTTACACACATGCACATAGGCCTTCGCTCGAATTCTATTCGAGAAGATCTGTGAAAGTCCCTTCCACTATGAGTCCCTTCCACTATGCTAAAACTTCAAAGTTGTAGAAAGGTTAAGAAAAATTACACTTATATTCTAACAAGATCTCTGCTAAAAGAAGACTGGCGACAGGGCCAGCTCCCAGCGAAAATGCCGTGACGCTTCTGAAAAAATTGATATATATATATGTACCTAATATGATATGTTTTATGTAAGGACATTTTTTCCAGTCCAATTATATCAACATGCAAATAATATGATATGTAAGGGTCTTACAAGTAAAAATGAGACTTTTAGGATAACATGTTAAATTCTTTAACAGATAACAGGAGTAATCCATGGAAATGCAGCTGATGGAGCCATTGCGGAAGTACGTAAGATTCTGATTTTGAGATTGAGATTCTTGGACTCATATGTAGCCGAATTAATTGCAACATTTGACTTGAAATTGGATTTTCTTAGGTTAGATCTAGTCTAGGTTTGGATGAGGATAGGTTGTAAGTAATTAATGCATATGAGGTACAAGTTTACAACTATAATAAGGAAAATTTTGCCCGTCATGTCCCACTTTTTAAAAATATTTGGCGCTCTGCCCTACTTCTGAAAACAATTAGCGATCTGCATCTATTTAGGACACGTCAGCTGATGCTGTTTATTTCTGAGGCACGTGTGGAAGCACCAGGTGTGAGTTCGAACTCAATTTGTATTGAAGGAGATTGCCGCTCGTCTGCCGACCTTCGGTTGACCTTCTGGGGCCTACGATGAGCTCGGAAAGGCGTTGAAGGTTGGGCTCGGATCGGAAGGGTCGGATCCGAGGTCTTGTGTACCTGCAGACGGTCCTGAAACACCGGGGTTTGTCCCGGTGGCGGACCCTCCGACGCTCTAGTCAGTCTCTGTGAGAGAGTAGCAATAACTAGGTATATTTAAGTGGCAAAAGATTGATTACCTTCAAAAGGTGGGTGAGGGTCTAGTATTTATAGAAAATCCCAACCGGGTTTGGTTCCGCTTGGGGGCCGGGTTTGGATCCGAAAGCCCATGGGCCTGACGTGGCAGAAGGCCCAGGGGGTTTAGGGCGGTTGCTGTGATACCAGGAGTGGTATAGGGCTGACGTGGCGAAACCCTTGGCGGTATTTGGAGCTGACGTGGCCCATCGTGAGTCCTCTGTGCCTCTGGGGGAATCGGAGGGCCTAGGCTGCGCCAGGTCATCCCTCCGCCCCGCCAGAGAGGGGGGACGGCATGAGGGACTGCTCCGGATCGGACTCCGGGGGATACTGAGGCTCGTCAGTACGAGGAAGCCGGCACTGTGGGGGCAAACACGAGGTTCGGCGCCGACCCTGAAGGGGTCCGGAGCCGAACCAGGTCGGTATTCTTGCTTTTCTGAGTAGGAATTGTATTGGGCCTTGGATGGGCCTCAGGCCATTTTTACACTGTCACACAAGCCCCCCACTCCTGCAGGGGGTGCGGGAGCTAGCCGTGGAGGAGTGCTCATGGTTGTAGAAAATGGGATGGTGAGTCATTGGATCTTCGTGAGAAGAGTACCCTAGTGCCAGACCCGACCCCGAGCCGGTCGAGGGATTATGGGCCAACAAGGGGGGTGGCGAGCCGTTGGCCTTCCTGAGAAGACCTCCCTGGTGCCAGACCTGACCTCGAGCTTGGCGAGGGATTACTGGAAGGCAAGGGCGATGGCGAGCCGTGAAGCCTTCCTGAGAAGACTCCCCTGGTGCCGGACCCGACCTCGAGCTGATAGAGAGATTTATGGGCCAACAAGGGGGGTGGCGAGCCGTTGGCCTTCCTGAGAAGACCTCCCTGGTGCCAGACCTGACCTCGAGCTTGGCGAGGGATTACTGGAAGGCAAGGGCGATGGCGAGCCGTGAAGCCTTCCTGAGAAGACTCCCCTGGTACTGGACCCGACCTCGAGCTGATCGAGGGATTATGGGCCAACAAGGGGGGTGGCGAGCCGTTGGCCTTCCTGAGAAGACCTCCCTGGTGCCAGACCTGACCTCGAGCTTGGCGAGGGATTACTGGAAGGCAAGGGCGATGGCGAGCCGTGAAGCCTTCCTGAGAAGACTCCCCTGGTACTGGACCCGGCCTCGAGCTGATCGAGGGATTATGGGCCAACAAGGGGGGTGGCGAGCCGTTGGCCTTCCTGAGAAGACCTCCCTGGTGCCAGACCTGACCTCGAGCTTGGCGAGGGATTACTGGAAGGCAAGGGCGATGGCGAGCCGTGAAGCCTTCCTGAGAAGACTCCCCTGGTACTGGACCCGGCCTCGAGCTGATCGAGGGATTATGGACCAACAAGGGGGGTGGCGAGCCGTTGGCCTTCCTGAGAAGACCTCCCTGGTGCCAGACCTGACCTCGAGCTTGGCGAGGGATTACTGGAAGGCAAGGGCGATGGCGAGCCGTGAAGCCTTCCTGAGAAGACTGCCCTGGTGCTAGACCCGACCCCGAGCTGGCCGAGGGATTTCGGGCTAATCAAGGGGGATGGCGACCGGTTGGCGCCTCAGAGTGACTGAGCGGGGATATCCCACCATTCATGTGGTGTATTGAAGGCTCTCCGAGAATGGTGTGATGGTCCAATTTCCTAGGGGCATTTAATGGCGCCGCCTAATAAATGTAGATGGTGCATGGTTTTTCGTTGATTGACCTTCCCTGCGCCTCAACGGTTAGTCCCTGGGGGAGGTTATAAATACCTCCCCCCTCCATTGTAGGTATGATCAAAACAGGGGTGGCCCATTGGCTCTCAGAGGTGTCTGCTTCGGCGGACGCCTGTCTTTGGCTAATATTTTCGACCCTAGCAGCGTCGGAGAGGTGGTTACTCTGCCGCCCTGATCTTCTCTTGGATCTGATGGACCTTGATATGGTGGCCAGGTCTACGGGAGATCAGGGCGAGAGGGGTGACGGCCGAAATCCGTGCTGTGGGAAGAGGAGCTTCGGTTTAGTGGTGGTTTTGCCGTCTGGATCCCTTTTCGGGTCAGACTGCCCTGTCATGGAGGTTTGGCCCGGGGGAGATCCAGACGAAAAGACGCACCCACCGTATACCGGCCTTGGGGCTGAAGGGCCTCGGATGGGGGGGCCACCTCCCGTCGGGGGTCGGTCAGTCCGTCTTGATAGGGCTGTAGGCGATGGCGGTTTCTGTTCCACCCTCGAACAGTTCGGGGTTTCGGCTGCCGAGGCTGTAAGTCCCGGGCTGCTCGAGGGTGAGAGGGGAACTGGTCGGACGCTGGAGCCCGGGGCGTCTGTCATATGACGGTGCCTTAAACTTAAAAAAAAAATGTTTTCTCCGTCGTGTATCCCACCCGACCCGACCCCAGAGTTAGGCCGTCAGTCTGGCGTCTGATGACGTCCCCCGCACAGGTTTCGAGAACGCGGCGCGATTTTCCAGGCGGCAGTTGTGCGTCAATCAGTGAACAGTAATCGCGGAAGTCGAGGAGCCGTTCTTCCCTTATATAAGTATTCCCCCTTTTTTCCCTTTCGCCCACTACAATCTTGCCGCTTCTTTCTTCAAAAAATCTCCCACCCCTTCAGCGATTGCTCTTGCAGTTTGCCGTACTCGGTTCGCCTTTCCGAAGCGGTCCCAGGTTAGTTTGGTAAGTTTGTTTTATCTTTAGGCACAGATGGATAGGGCTCAGTCCGGTTCGGCGGCGTCGTCGTCCAGGGGGGAAGTAAAGCCTGACTCTCCGTCGACGTCGTGGGAAGAGCCCGTGTTCGAGGAGGGATCGGTGCTCGTTGTGGGCCATACTGGCTCGGTTTCTTTGGAGGGCTCCGTAGGTGAGGGGGAAGCGATACACAAGTCGAGGGCGTCGCGTACTCGACGTCCCTTTGTGGTGGAGAGTAGTGGGTCGGAGGGAACCGGCGAGGGTTCGGACGGCATTCGCGTGCTGGAGCTGTCTTCCGATGAGGAGAGTGGCGAGGGCAATACAGTGAGGAGATCCACCGCTCAGGGTCGAGGACCGTCGGAGCGAGTTAAGAAGGAGAAGAGGGCCCCAGGAAAACCGGGGTCGAGGACCGGCGGTTCGAGCAAGGCGCCTGTTTTCCGTAATTTGATGACTGGCTCGCCCGTCCAGCCGAAGCATTTCCGTCAGTATCCCGACGATCTTTCTGACCAGGAGCTCTTCGGAGTGCAACCCTCTTCGCCGAGCCGGGGGAGGGTGATGATGGACGCGATCTCGACCGTTTTGGAGGGCGGGGATTTGGAGGTTCTGCAGCTGGCGTATCATATAGGGCCTGGTCACGAACTGCTGATGCCGAGCCCTACTCTGCGTCCCACCGATCCCTTATCAGCTTGGTACTGTGTCTTCCCGGTGGACGCTTTTATCTCTGGCCTGAGGTTGCCGGTCCACCCGTTCATTAGGGACGTGTTGAACTGGGCCTCCTTGGCGCCCATGCAGTACGGGCCGAACTCTTGGAAGCAGATCATCTGCTTTATGCTGATGTGCAAGGAGCAGCAAGTACCCCTGCGGTTGAACGTGTTCCGTGCAATGTTGATGGTCAATCCGTCGGCCGAGGGTGTATACTATATCTCTCCCCGGAGCGGGGGGAAGGTCGTTCGCCACCACCCCGATTCCATCAAGGGATGGAAGGAGAAGTATTTGGTGATCCGGAGTGAAGAGCCATGGGACATTCTTACTCGATGGAACCACTCCAAGCCGAGCCACCCACCGCCGAGGCAGGGGGATCTGTCGGCAGATGAATGGGGGTTTGTCGAGCGCCTCCGCCAGTCACCTAGCATTGATTGGACGGAGGTGACGGAGACCACTCTGGCGAGCGCTGGACTGAGCCCAGCTGTTATGCGTATGTAGTTGTTCCTTTCCTCTGGGTCCTTTCTTGCTTTCTTGCTCATTGCTCTTAATGGTTTTTTCTGCAGGTATGGATGAGGCATCGATCCAGGCAAGGCGGCTGGCCATGAAGAAGGAAAACGCCGAGAAGAAGAAGGCGGAGGCGGCGAAGAGGTCGAGGGAGCTGCCCCTTGTTATCTCGGAAGTTCAACTCGAGCCGAGGACCAAGAGGGGTCGCTCTGAGACGAGCAAGGGCGTGGCTTCTTCGAAGGGTCTGGGCCGAGCAGGGGCCTCTGTTCTCGACAAGGGGAAAGGTCCCTGGGTCGAGGCCGAGGAAGAGGATCCGGTGGTGGAGCTGTTGCGGCAGCGGTGGGCTCCTGACTGGTCGGTTCTGATGGGGGACCGCCTGACAGAGGAGGCCCAAGCCGTCGAAGTGGTGGAAAAGCTGGCGACCCCTTGCGATCGCAAGGCGATGGAAGGCGAGCCCGTAGAGGCGGCGTTCGCCCGCCTGGCACAGGCCACTGTGCAGGTAAGTCTGTCGACTCTGTCCCTCTTTGTTGATTTACGTGCCGAGGTCTCATCTTTGTCTGTCGTTGGTTGTAGGCCTGTATACAGGGGGCCAACATCAAGAACCTGTACGAGGCGTCCCTGGCTCAAGAGCGAGCTCGAGCGGAAAAGAGCGAGCTGGAGATGAAGGAGATGCGAATCGAACTCGAGGGTTCGCATAAGAGAGAGCAGCAGCTGGAGCTCCAGCTCAAGGCCAAGGATGTGGAGTGGGAGAAGAAGATGGCCTCCCTGAAGACGAAGTTTACCAAGGAGGCGGAGGAGGTGTTGCGCAAGGGCCAGCAGATGGTGATCGCGGCCCAGGACAAGAGCTATGAGAGGGCCCTCAGCCACGTGAGGCACTTCTTCCCGGCCCTCGATCTGTCCAATTTTGAGTATGATATGGAGATCGAGGGGACGTCGAAGACTCCGGGTGAAGCAGGGCCCGCCGTCGACCCCTCGGCCGACGCTCCCGTGGATCCGTCCGTCGGCGCGGAGGTGGGTCAATGAGTTGTGTAATTTTCGTCTTTCTTTTTCTCTCCCTCGATTGTGTTTGCCTCCCGCGGACTGGCCACCGCATTTTTTGTAAGAAACATTTGGATTTATAGTGGCAAGAAAAGTTTTTTGACCGGCCGGTTGGTTTGACCTCGGACATTTCTGAATCTTCTTGAGAATGTGTGTTGAGTTGGTTATCTTGTAGGTCGCGGCTATCCTTCCTGAAGGAGACTCCCGTAGTTTCTATGTGGCACGACTCCGGAGTAAGGTTAAGGTCCTGGAAGCCGCGCTGGCTCGCCACCGAAGGGGGGCTCGGGACACTGATGAAGCTTGTAACTTTTATCGGAATAAGTTCGCCGTCTTGAGTGCGGAGGCGCGCCGATTGAGAAGAGTGATGTGGGATCGGGAGCTCGGCGGGACGGACATCAGACGAGCCGGGCTAAGTACCTTGGAGCCGAGGTCCTCCCCTGGGGGGCTACCTCGCGACGTCTTTGTGGAGGAGGAGACGGAGATGCCTCGTTACAAGGCGATGCTGGGAGCCTCGTTCTCTTCATCCTTGGGTCGACTGGCGGAGGGGGTTCCCTCTGCGTTGCTGTTGTTGCAGTGGGCGCGACCGGATGACGCCCAGAGTTCGGTGGCTGGACCGTCGATTGGGGCTGAGGCTAAGGAATATCACAGCGAGGGGGGGGGGCCCTAGTTGCTTGGTCGAAGTACTCTTTGTCCCTCGTTGGGCCCGGGGGGGCCCTGATCTACCTGATTTGAGAAGAGTGGAGCGGTCTTGTAACGGTCTTTGTTTTTTCTTTCGTTTTATTTTTTCTCTTTGGAACGAAAAATAAAGGGGTATGAAAGAGGAATCCTTTTCCCTCCTTGCTCCGGCCAGCGATGCGGTACGAAATGTCGGAGGCAAGGTCTGGCTCCATCGTTCCGCGAGGGATCGAAGTGGGGCCTTAGGAAGGACCTTCGGTCCGGACTCGTATTGAGTTTATCGAGACATTTGGGGTTCGGATAAAAAGGCATATTTTTAGTATAAGGTAGGGAGGGCCGCTAAGGCAGCCCTTTACAAACGAGGGTTTACACCAAAAACAAAAGATTTACATATAGCCGGGCCATAGTCTACGCTCGTCCGGCGTCGAGGGGGAACACGCCTCCACCGACGGTGGTCATGTAGCATGATCGCGCTGCTTCTTGACTGCCTCGGACGATGCCGACTCCTTGAGGGGTGGGGAACTTGAGCTTCAGATGGTAAGCCGAAGGCACCGCTTGTAGGGAGCATAGTCCAGGCCGGCCAAGTATGGCGTTGTAGGCCGCCTTGACGTTGACCATCATGAAGTCCATGGATTCGGTCCTCTTGACAGGAGTCGACCCGGCGGTAACGTCGAGGGTAACAATCCCTTCTATTACGACAGGGACGCCTGAGAACCCGTGCAGGGTGTATCCAGCTGGCTTGAGTTTTCCTCGGGGTAACCTGAGTTTTTCGAAGGCTTCGAGAAAAAGAATATTCACCGAGCTACCGTTGTCGACGAGGATCCTGCGGACCTCACAATTAGCCATGTGGAGGTTGATGACGAGAGCATCGCAGTGGGGCAAGCGAACACCTTCAAGGTCTTCCCCTGAGAAGGAGACCGGCCTTGATTGTAGTTTGGGCGAGGGGTTGTCTTTGACAGCGTTCACCTCTCGAAGGAAGGCTTTTTTGGAAGTGTTTGATCCGCCTCCCATCGGCCCTCCGTGGACACAGTGCAAGATGAAAGGGATATCCGCGGCTCCCTCGGAGTCGGGGTCCCGATCCTGGGACTGGTTTGGAGCAGGGTTCGGAGGCGATTGCCTCCGGTTCCTAGCGTCTCGCCGATCCCGTGGGCCTTCTCGGGTAAACTCTCGGAGGTATCCTCTGGAAATGAGTTCTTCAATTTCGTCTTTCAGGGCTCGGCATTGGTCGGTTTCGTGCCCGTGATCTCTGTGGAAGCGACAGTAAAAGCGCTGGTCTCGATTCTTGTTGTTATTAGATCGGGGGGGTAGTCGGACAATGCCCTTGTCTTCGATTTCCAAGAGGATGGCAGAGATGTTATGCGTCAGGGGAGTGTACCTCTCGAAGCGGGGGACTGGCGGGACCTTCTTTATGGCCCCCGGGTCCCTTGGAGCTTTCTTCGGTGGTTCGCCTTCCTCGGTCTTCCGCTTTCCTTTCCCGGTGGCATCCCTGGCATCTTCGGGGTTGAGGGCCTCTTCTGCCCTAATGTATTTCTCGACCCTATTAAGGAGGTCGGGGAAGTCGATGGGGGGTCTCTTGGCCAGAGAGGCCTTCAGCTGTCCGGGGCGGACGTTGTGTCGGAATGCCGCTGAAGCGACGCCTGGGTTGAGGGAGGAGACCGACCTTGCCTCAGCGGTAAATCTCCGGACGAACATTCTGAGTGATTCCCCCTCTATCTGTTTGAGCCCAAGTAATGAGGCGCTGGTCCTTTCGGCCTTCCGGCTAGTGACAAAATGGGCAAGAAAATTGCCCTCGAGTTGGTCGAAGGAGTAAATGGAGCCGGGGGCGAGTTTCGAGAACCACTCGCGAGCAGGACCCCGAAGGGTGGCGGGGAAGGCTCGGCAGAGCAGGATATCCGAGGCGCTGTGAATCATCATGAGGGTTTTGAAACCCTCCATGTGATCAGCAGGATCTCCCTCGCCGTCGTAGGTCTCGAATTGAGGGGGCCGGAAATTCCGGGGTATTTCCGCTAGGAGGATGGGGGCGGAGAAGGGTGGACGGACAGGTCTGTACCCCTGAGCCATTCTTTGGTCGCCGTCCCTTATGTGATCGAGGCGGTCCTCCATTTCTTGTAGGCGTCTTAGGAGTACGTCATCGTCTCCCGGCTGGATCGTTGAAGGGCGGGACGCGCTGGCTTCGGCGTCCGACCCCGTTTGCGAATGGAGGGTTTCTTCCCTGGGGGCCCGTCGGAGGGCTCCCAGCATTTCTTTTCGGAAGTCTTGGAATTCCTTACGAGTGACGGGGGCTCTTTCGGCCCGGTTTGGTTGGTCCGAGGGTTGTCTTCCGACTCGGCTGAGCGCGGGTCTGCGTACCTCGGACGGTGGCCTCGGGCGGTTCGGGGCCGGGTTGGAAGCGGCCCTTCTCCTGCTGCGGGTAATCTTGCGGTTGAGGATTATTCCCCGGAGGTCGGGCTGGGCTGGCCGGCCGACGCTCCCTTGGGACTCCCGAGAGGGAGCCTTGTGTTTCGACGGGCGTGGCCTGGCTTTATTGGTGGGTGGGGGCGAGTCCCGTTGGTTGACGGAGGAAGCAGCCCCCTTGCCTTTGGTTGCCATGAGGATTCGGCTGTCGATGGCCTTTGAGGGTCTGGGTCGGATCGGCTTCTGGAGCAGCTGTTCCCACAGACGGCGCCAACCTGATGCTGTTTATTTCTGAGGCACGTGTGGAAGCACCAGGTGTGAGTTCGAACTCAATTTGTATTGAAGGAGATTGCCGCTCGTCTGCCGACCTTCGGTTGACCTTCTGGGGCCTACGATGAGCTCGGAAAGGCGTTGAAGGTTGGGCTCGGATCGGAAGGGTCGGATCCGAGGTCTTGTGTACCTGCAGACGGTCCTGAAACACCGGGGTTTGTCCCGGTGGCGGACCCTCCGACGCTCTAGTCAGTCTCTGTGAGAGAGTAGCAATAACTAGGTATATTTAAGTGGCAAAAGATTGATTACCTTCAAAAGGTGGGTGAGGGTCTAGTATTTATAGAAAATCCCAACCGGGTTTGGTTCCGCTTGGGGGCCGGGTTTGGATCCGAAAGCCCATGGGCCTGACGTGGCAGAAGGCCCAGGGGGTTTAGGACGGTTGCTGTGATACCAGGAGTGGTATAGGGCTGACGTGGCGAAACCCTTGGCGGTATTTGGAGCTGACGTGGCCCATCGTGAGTCCTCTGTGCCTCTGGGGGAATCGGAGGGCCTAGGCTGCGCCAGGTCATCCCTCCGCCCCGCCAGAGAGGGGGGACGGCATGAGGGACTGCTCCGGATCGGACTCCGGGGGATACTGAGGCTCGTCAGTACGAGGAAGCCGGCACTGTGGGGGCAAACACGAGGTTCGGCGCCGACCCTGAAGGGGTCCGGAGCCGAACCAGGTCGGTATTCTTGCTTTTCTGAGTAGGAATTGTATTGGGCCTTGGATGGGCCTCAGGCCATTTTTACACTGTCACATCAGCATAAACCGTTATTAAAAATAACGGCATAAGTTATTTACGTGCCGTTATTTTCAATAACGACATCTATTTTACATTTTTTTTTATGTCGTTATTTAGAATAACGGCATCAGTATATTTCTCTTACAAGTGTGAATCTTCTGACTTCAAAAAATTCTAAGTGTGAAAAGAACTTATAAATAATGTCGTTATCCTGAATAACGGCATTCGAATGTCTGATGCCGTTATTATAAATGAACTCTTGACGTTGTTTGGGAACAGAGAGAATGAATAATAAGTTTAAAAAAAAAAAATTATAACTGATGTCGTCATTTGGAATAACGGTATCAGTTATAATTTTTTTTTTAACTTATTCATCAGAGATGATAAATAATAAGTTACTTTTTTATAAAAAAAATTATAACTGGTGCCGTTATTCCAAATAACGGCATCAGTATTGAGAATGTCGTTATTTGAAATAACGGCATCTGTTATAAGGTTTTCACACTTACAATTTTTTTCTCTAAATGGAGACTACAAGCTGTCGAAAAACAAAATAACATATACCGTTACTCCAAATAACGGCATGACACTTTTTTTTAATATAGATGTCGTTATTGGAAATAACTGCACGTAAATAACCTATGCCGTTGTTTCCAATAACGGTTTATGCTGACGTGTCCTAAACAGGGGCAGATCGCTAATTATTTTCGGAAGTGGGGCAGAGCGCCAAATATTTTCAAAAAGTGGGGCAGTACGGCAAAATTTTCTATAATAAGCATAGGAAATTTGATAATGTACTGCATGGTACGTAGAGCATCCACGATCATTTCTTATTTTGTCAAAATTCTCATATTTTGATAAAGGAGCTGCTGGAGTAGTTTCTCATTTTGTCAATTTTCAAGAATTTGTGAACAGTAGCTTCTTAAATTTGAAAACGGGCCGGATTGGCAATTGCCAAAATATATGGGACAAAACAAGACCATGATTTTTTTTATTTTTTTAAATGAATCGGACGAAACATCAACCGATATTTTTAGGAACATTTTTTAAAGGATATGTTATATCCTAAGAAATTGCAAAAAAAAATAAAAATTAAAATTAAAAATCCTATTGTAGAAGTTGTCCCGTTCGATAACATTTAAGGCTTGGGCGGGACAACATGTTCCGTCCATCCCTAGTTTTTTTTTAAAAAAAATCGGAAAAAATTCCCTCGAACGGTGCATGATGTGTCATCCCGCTACATTGATAACAAAAAAAAAGAAAGGGATGGGACGGAACAACATATTCCGTTCCTCCATTTTTTTATTTTTTTGAAAAATTTTATCAAATTCCAAACCTCTTCAATTATTTCATAAAAGTCCAAGTCCTTCCAAGTTCATCAAAATTTCATCAAAGTCCAAGTATCTTTTTGTCAATTCTCATTTTGTCAAAGTCCAAGTCCCTCTAAATAATTTTAAAAAAATATCTTGTTCCGTCTGTCCTTTTTTTTTCAATTGCCAAATTTTGGCAAACGACGAGTGCAGGATAACTATCTTTTTGTCAATTCTCGTTTTGTCATTTTGCCAAATTTGAGAAAAATGAATGTGGATGCTCTTATAGCAACTCTTTTTACCTTAGAAATTTGATAATGCGTAGCAACACTACAAACCGTAAGGGCTATAACGGCATTTCTATCCCAACGTTTCATCCAAACGACGGGATAAAGAGAGAGCATTGCTTTTTTTTTTTGAAAAAATCGCATATCTATGTTGGCGTTTGGATTAAACGCCAGTATAAATTAGACATATCCCGGTGTTTCTTTCAAAATAACGCCACCATGGATCATGAACTTAAAAAAAAAAAATTACTTCCTACTATTTCCCAATTCAATCCCCGCTCTCATTTTTCATTTCCCCCATTCCCTCTCTCTCTCTCTCTCTCTTTCTCTCTGTCTTTCCTCTCTCTCTCCCCCTCGTTGTGGTCCTCCTTCGCCGCCTCCCCTCCCTTGTCGCCGAAAGAGCCCTGGCCACCAACTCCCTTGCTTCACTCTCTCTCTCTCCTAGCTGCCGCTCCTCCCTCGTTGTACCCGACGCCAACACCCCGTCACCGTCCCTTCATCCTTGTTTCCTGAACCCTAACCCTATGTGAGTTTCTGATCCCAAAATCTAGGGTTTCGTCCATCAATTTACTAGATCTTAGATATAGATACATTTGCAATGTGAATAGGTTTCAAGCTTTAATTTTGTTCAATCTGATGTTGGTTTTTTGGTATTCTGCTTTGTTTGTGGTTTATTTCTTCTTCCCTAATTAGATGTATAAATGGTGATTGGTATGAGAAACTAATGGTATCTAGCTTGTGGTCCTGTCAATTGTTCTTTGAAAAATTAGTTCTCTTTTCTTTGAAAAATTATGTTGTTTTATAACATATATATATGAGATTCTATTTCATGTAAGGTATTTTTTTATTATAAAAAAATTAAAATTTCAAAAAATTAAATTACCTATCTCGCCATTTTTGGGGAAAAAAATGTCGGGATAGGGTTTTTTTTTAAAAAATAAACAAATTACCTATCTCGGCGTTTGTGTTCAAAAACACCAGGATATATAAAATTTTCTA
The DNA here is from genome assembly GCA_017893485.1 of Hemerocallis citrina. NCBI lineage: Eukaryota > Viridiplantae > Streptophyta > Magnoliopsida > Asparagales > Asphodelaceae > Hemerocallis > Hemerocallis citrina. The sequence continues at coordinate 11,195,754 of CM030364.1, read as the reverse complement.
GTTTTTTAAATAAAAGTTCCATCCCGACATTTTTATTAAAAACGTCGGTATAGATATGATCTACAACGGCATTTGTAAAAACGTCGGGATGGACCCTATATCTGTCCCGACGCACGCTATAGCGGCGTTTCTGACGGCATTTCTAGAAATGCTGCTACGGTCTATCTCGACGTTTATAAACGTCGGGATAGTCAAAAATAACCACCGGGAAAGCTTGTTGGAAAAAGTTTTTGCATATTTTCCAGGCCGGATTCCGCTGGGCTCCGGCCACCAGCGGTGCCGAAAATTGATTTGATCATGTTCCTCTCGTCGAGTACTATTCCGTAATGTACTCACTTGCCAAAAACGGTTTCCGTATGAATGAAAAATGTAGGTCCAAAGTTGGGTACTCGAAATGTACTAACTTGGACAATTTGAATGAATAATCCCACATCAGAAGATGAGAAAGATTTTCTCTAGTATATAAGCTAAAGAAATGAACTAAAGGGCGTAGCCCTGGGGTTACCACTAATGTGTAGTGGGGAGAGGACCTAGCCAAAATAACAAACATACACGCGCGCCTGCCCTTCCCGGCTCGGTATTCCGAATCTCCTTCTTCTTCTTCTTCCTCTGAGTCACAGTCGGAGAATACAACTCCACGGGTTACAATTTTTCGAGTAATACTCACTTATGTTTAACAATACAAATGTGCTTTTATGTTCAAACCTCTGTCTTCTTCTTCTTCTTATCAAATTCTGCATGGCAGCTGAAGATTAACTTTGTAATTGTAGATTTCACTCCTTTTATTTTCATCTTTAATCTTTAATGGACATTGGGTTCTTCATTCTGGCATAGGGCCACCTGGCTACAATTCTGTCAGAATTATAGTCATTGCCTCCTTCATCGAGATTGCGGTCAAATTAGTGGTTGCTGATGATGGTAAAAATTGTAGCATATCAGAGCCGTACGATTTCTGCACAGATCTCAAAGCATCTAAAGGTAGATTAGCCATCACAAGCATCTTTTACAGGTCTGGATCCACTACAAGACATGGGCTTCTTCCAAGCCTATAAAAAGTGACAGACTAGGCCCACTAGGAGAGACACCCAGCCCATGAAGGCTATGAGTCAAATCTCTTATCCCCTAACAAGGATATCTTACCTCTTGAGGGGAGAGACATGAAAGAGATAAGAAATTTCAATCGATCCAACGGACACAAATTAATCTCTTGAAATATCTCTCAGACCTATAAATACCCCTCCCCCTCTACAGCAAGAAGGTAATCAACAATTTGCAAGTTTTCTCTCTCATACTCTCTCTCTCTCTCTCTCTCTCTCTCTCTCTCTCTCTCTCTCTCTCTTTCTGGTTCTAACTTGAGTGTCGGAGGGTCTGTTGCCGGGGCCACACCCTGGTGTTTCAGGCTTTTTGCAGGTCCATCAGCCGCATCAGCAACCGTCGGATTCAGATCATGGTGGTCAATCAACGATCTAAATTCATTCTCATGAGCTCTAACCGTCTTTAACGGCCAAGGTCACAGGTCAGACTTTTAGTAGTTCCCATCAATTATTAACACACTATCTGTTTGCTCCCACACCGAAATAAGTAGCAACAGATTGACGCCGTCTAGGGAAAACTATACAAGTAAGATTTGCCCTCATGCCACAAAGACTAAGAGGCAGAGGCACAGCCTCAAGCCGCCGCACTAACTCTCTTCGTTAACCAGCTCCTCCTATGGAAGATCTGATTCCTCCACAATAGTCACCCTAACGTCCTAATCATGCTCCTTTCAACAGAGAGGCACAGGGGGGCTCCCGACAAAACCAACATGAACAACATCCTCAGCATGACCGCGCCTCAGTCCATAATGCTTCAACTGATTCAATGGCCTCGAAAGGCCCCGGGGGTCTACAGATCTCTGCCAGATCATTAGTGCCAGACAACAAGAAACCAATTTGTGAATCTAATTGGACAAGAGGCGCTCCCGATCTGAGGCCTCCCGCTCAGGACATCAAGAAAACCAGAGAACACATTTTCCTAGACAGAGATCAAGGTAATCCTCCTCTGACAGGGGGCGCCCAGTGATGAGAAGCCCAACTCATAAGAGTCAAAAGCTTCTTGTGCAGAACCGAGGGTAAAACGCCCTAGTCACTAGGGCCGAATTGGATAAATTCAAGCTCGAAATTCTACATTCTATCCAAGGAAGTCAAGATCTAGGCCAGCTCCCCAACGAAGGATCCGCCGACTCAACTGGATCCTAGAGGAAGGACGACCAAGTCCTTCACCGTATCCAAAAAATAAAAAATCGTCTAGAACAGATGAAGAATGAGAGAAACCGCTCTAGCAGGGCCTACCGCCCTAGTCAACCTCCTTTCAGCAGAGCCATCCTCGATGAACCCATTCTATGGGGCTTCAAGGCTCCTCAATTCGAATCCTACAATAGAGAATCAGACCCGACCGACCATATCGAGAGCTTCAAAACACCTATGATGGTCTATAACGCCACCGATGCACTCATGTGTCAGACATTTTCCACAACACTAAAAGGATTAGCAAGGGAATGGTATTCGCGCCTGACTCTATAATCAATATTCTTTTTCGATCAGATTGATGAACCTTTCATTGTGCACTTTATTACTAGCCGAAAGACTGAAAAAACAAGTGTCTCCCTGTTAGAACTGAAGCAAAGCGATGGAAAACTGCTGAAAGACTTTGTCAAACATTTTACAACTGAAGCAAGGTAAATTTTCCCCTTGAACACTTCAGTGGTGGCAGCAACTTTCTGCCACAACGTCACTAATAAAGACCTGAAAGCCTCCCTCGCAAAAAAGTCACCCAAAAATTTCACTGAGCTTCTAAAAAGGAGTGACAAGTATATCAGGGTCGAGGAAGCTCTCTATCCTCAATGCAAGAATGATTCATCTTCCGAGTACAAACGGAATGATACAAGGAAGGAAGAACCCAGGAAGTTTCAGAAAAACGGCGCAAGTCAACATCGTCCAACTCTAGCGCCCCGCTTCGAACAAGTTCACTCCTTTCAATGCAAGCGTATCAGCCATCCTCATGGAAGTTGAGAAGGACGGAATAATCTGCCCTCCCTCCACGATATCAACATCTAGCAGGAGAAGAGACAAAAGTGAGTGGTGCATATTTCACAGAGATCATCGACACACTTCTAACAACTGTCGATCCCTTAAAGAAGAACTGGAAGCCCTAATTCGCAGGGGCTATCTCTCCAACTTCGTTCAGAAAAGCAATGATGCTGAAAAACTTTTGCCCCTGGGGGCTAATAAGTGTCAAGAAAGACCATACGAATCGCAAGGCTCTGAACACATGACCGTCCTCCACTCCATTCATGGAGGCACGATGGGGGGAGATTCCAACTTCTCCCGCAAAGCTTTTGTCAGGGAAGTCAACTCCATAGATAACACTCTGCCTGCCAAAAACACCGGGATCCCGATATCCTTCACTGATAAGGACTTAGAAGGCTTCTGAATGCCTCATTGCGGCGCATTAGTCTTAAACCTTTGCATGGTGAATCATGAGGTACGCCGCATCCTGGTGGACAACGTCAGCTCAGTGAACGTCAGTCAACGCCGTCCAACTCTAGCGCCCCGCTTCGAACAAGTTCACTCCTTTCAATGCAAGCGTATCAGCCATCCTTATGGAAGTTGAGAAGGACGGAATAATCTGCCCTCCCTCCACGATATCAACATCTAGCAGGAGAAGAGACAAAAGTGAGTGGTGCATATTTCACAGAGATCATCGACACACTTCTAACAACTGTCGATCCCTTAAAGAAGAACTGGAAGCCCTAATTCGCAGGGGCTATCTCTCCAACTTCGTTCAGAAAAGAAATGATGCTGAAAAACTTTTGCCCCGGGGGCTAATAAGCGTCAAGAAAGACCATACGAATCGCAAGACTCTGAACACATGACCGTCCTCCACTCCATTCATGGAGGCACGATGGGGGGAGATTCCAACTCCTCCCGCAAAGCTTTTGTCAAGGAAGTCAACTCCATAGATAACACTCCGCCTGCCAAAAACACCAGGGATCCCGATATCCTTCACTGACAAGGACTTAGAAGGTTTCCGAACGCCTCATTGCGACGCATTAGTCTTAAACCTTTGCATGGTAAATCATGAGGTACGCCGCATCCTGGTAGACAATGTCAGCTCAGTGAACATCCTCTTCATGGCCATATTCGAGTCTCTCAAACTCTTCTGAGATCGACTCATGCCAGCAGGTTATACACTCCACGGATTCTTCGGTGTCCCTGTTCAAGTAGAAGCAGTCATCACACTGGATGTGACAGCAGGGAAAGCCCCCGCTATTCGAACGGAAGTACTGGACTTTATGGTAGTCGATGTGAAAGCCACATACAATGCTATATTCGGTCATCCCGGACTAGCGTCCTTCCTTGCAGTTGCCGCATTTCACATGAAAATGAAGTTCCCAATAATAGCTGGCGTAAGCCAAGCTGTAGGAAGCCAACAGGCAGCACGAACATGCTACACCGCTACAATGGGGGGCTCGGTTCTCCCCCTCGACACTATAGAGCTACCACCGAAAAACAGTCGCAATAATTCCAAGACTGTAAACAAACTTAAAGTCACTGCCATAAACGATTCTACCAAGAACTTCCAAACCTGCTACATCATCACTCACCAGATCTATGTTAGTTCTCATCATAACACAGTAATAAACTTGAATCCTTCACCCGAAGCCACTCCGCTTATTCAACGGAAATAATATTGCCTAAACACATTGGTGCATCAGAAGATTTCTCTTTCTCTATGCAAAACAATGGGGGGCTCCCTCCGAAACAAGCAAATCCAAGCAACATCTACCAAGTTGTTCGCATGAAGGCTCATCAACTTGAAGACGCTGGGGATAAGGAGATATCAGCAGAACTTGGAAGAGAACACCTTGTGAAGGTGAACGAGGGCATCTGAAACGTCCTCTCCTAATAGTTGTAGCAAATTTTTTCAATTTTTAATAACGGCTAGCCACTAGAGCAGATGCTTAGTTTTATTTTCCAGCAAATTTTCTCAATTTGTAATAACGGTCAGCCACTAGAGCAACCACTTAGTTTTATTTTCCAGTAAAATGAAGCATGAATTTTTGCAAAATTCTTGTAAAACTCTACGGATGCATACAATGAGTTGAGTGCCAAACTTATACTCAAAAACGGAACCAGAAATTCATTAAAAGCTTCCTACAAGATGGGTTCGGAGTTCATACCCATGGTTCGAAGTTACTCCCGCAATTTGCAATGAAGCAAGTTCAGAGCATGCTTCGCCATTTGATATGCTCCTACACCCTGTTAATTCATTAAAGCAAACAACGAGCTAAACGCCCAACTTACACCTAGAGCGGCACTGAACACTCATTACAAGCTTTCCATAAGACGGATTCGGAGTCCATACCCATGGCTCAAAAAAGACCCTCACAATTTGCAAAGAAGCAAGTTCAGAGTGCACTTCACCATTCGATCTGCTCCTGCAATTCGTTAGCGCCTCCATGACTGATTGGGAGTCCATACCCATGGCTCGAAAGAGACTCTTGCAGTTTGCAAAGAAATAAGTTCAGAGTGTGCTTCGCCATTTGATCTGCTCCTGCAACTTGTTAATACTCAAACTAACAAGTTTGGAATCCATACCCATGGCTCGGAGTTACTCTCGCAACCTGCAATTACACACGTTAAGAGTTCAACTCGTCATTCGATCTGTTCCTGAAACTAGTTAAATCTTCCCAACGACAGATTAAGAGGTCCAAAATCGTGGATCGCAGTTACTCTAGCAACACTTGTAAAAAGCAACACTTAGAGTTCAACTCTCCACTCTATGTGACTCACACAATATGTTAGAGGAGCCATACAGCAAGTTTGGAAAACAACTCTCCTTCAGAGTTGTCCCTACAACTAGCTGAGTTCAAGGCAGAGCAATGTCAAACTCCGTCCTACACCGTCGGCAGTTCGTTAGTTGTACGCAACAGACTTGAGGCCCTGTTATTTAGCTACAAAGAGCCCAGTCGATGGCACATCAACCATAACATCAAGGATCAAGCATATGAAAGGAATTCTTCAAATCACAGAACTATCGCAAACTCATATGTTCAGATCCAGTAGTACTACAAATATTTACAAATACAAAATGGTTATTCCATAGTCTAACTCTCCCCAAGAGCAGCTCATACGACTAGCCAACCTCCAAGACGATGAATCACAGGACAAGACACCGGCACGTAGAAGACTTCTTATTCCACAAACTATAAGTCTTATTGCAACAGCAGAATTACAATGAGTTTACATTTCATGTCTAGGAATCGCTATGATAAGTCCTGCAAAAACTGTACGACAAACTTTCATGTAAGTTGTTCTTCCCGCTACACACTAGAGGGATGCTTTACCTATGATAAACAAACCTCTTCACCGGCCTCCACCAGCTAATAGCTCCATAGGGCCGCCTCAACTCTTGATGATGAAATTCAAGACAAGTCTTCCTTAGGCAGGCAAGCTCCAGGTTTATCCGACCACCTTCACATGAGCAAACTCCAACTTCGTATCTTTTAAAGCGTCGTGCGAACGGAAGAGTCCCAACCCTATCAAGCACAGCGTATCACGAAGGAGAGCAAGCTCTATGTCCCAAGGACCTCATTCGATGTACGCAGCTACTTGTCAGCAATAAGAAGAATGGAATCACCTCAACGCTGAACAAACACAAGTGACTTCACTTCAATATTAAGAAAATTCAGAATATCCACAACTCATTTGCTCTAAAAATGAGTTCGGCGCTATGCGCACCACTTGAGTTCCGCCGACCAACTACTCGTCAACGTCGAGCAACGAGTCCAACGCCCTGATCTTCACTCAGACTCCATAAATAACTCTTCGACTCCAAACAATGAGTTCAACGCTCTGGTCTCCGCTCATGCCTCATCAACAACTCGTTGGCTCCGAACAACAGGTTCAATGCCTTGTTCTCCACTCGAGCTCCATCAACAACTTGTCGGCTCCAAACGACGCGTTCAACGCCTTGTTCTCCGCTCGAGCTCCATCAACAACTTATCGGCTCCAAACGACTAGTTCAATGCCTTGTTCTCCGCTCGAGCTCTATCAACAACTTGTCGACTCCAAACGACGAGTTTGACACCTTGGTCTTCGCCCAAGCTTCACCTAATAACTTTTTGGCTCCAAAAAACAAGCTCAACGCTTTGCCATCCGCATGAGCTCCATATACAACTTGTTGGCTCCAAACAATAGGTTCAACGCTCTGCTCTCCGCATGAGCTCCGTCAATAACTCGTTAACTCCAAGCAACGGGTTCAATGCTCAGCTTTTCGCATGAGCTCCGTCTACAACTCGTTGGCTTCAAACAACGGGTTCAATGCTCTGCTCTCCACATTAGCTCCGTCAATAACTCGTTAACTCCAAACAACGAGTTCAATGCTCCGCTCACCGCTTGTGCTCCATCAATAACTTGTTGACTCCGAACAATGAGTTCAATGCCTTGGTCCCCACTCAAGCTCCACTAAATAGCTCGTTGGCTCCAAACAACGAGTTCAACGCTCCGATCACCGCTTGAGCTCTGTCAATAACTTTTTGTATCCAAACAACGAGTTCGACACCTTGGTCTTCGCATGAGCTCCATCAATAACCCGTTGGCTCCAAGCAACGAGTTCAACGCCCTGCTCTTCGCTTGAACCCCATTAATAACTTGTTGGTCCTAAACAACGAGTTCGATGCCATGCTCTTTGCACGAGCTTCGCCAATAACTCGTTGGCTCCAAACAACGAGTCCAACGCCTTGGTCTTCGCTCAAGCTCTGTTAAAAACTCGTTGGCCCCAAATAATGAGTTCAGTGCCATGCTCTACACAACAATTTCTACACCAACACCACTACGAGTTATCCCCAAACTTACTGGGATCGAACAGCGAGTTCTATACCGACCCCACTACGGGTTGTCTCCCAAAACTTACCAGAATCAAACGGCAGTTTCTACATCAAATATATCTCAGAGTTGGTTTGCAAAACTTGTTGGGCGCAAATGGCAAGTTCAGCACTCAATTTTGTCTCAGATTTCCACCACAAACTTGTTGGCCCAAACAGCAACCCCAAACATTCAACTCCATTACAGAGTCCTCTACAAACTTATTGGGATCAAATGGCAAGCTCAATATTCAACTCCGTTATAGAGTTCTTTCTAAGCTTGTTGGGAACAAACAATAAGTTCAACGCACAACTCCATCACGGAGTTGTCTCTATAAACTCGTCAGGATCAAACGGCAGTCTCTACATAAACTCTATCTCACAGTTGTCTCTGAACTTGCCAGGATCAAACGGCAATTTCTAAATCAACTCTGTCTACATTCGTCACCACAAACTTGCTGGATGCAAACAATAAGCCCAAACATATGACTCCGTTGCAGAGTTCTCTACACCCTTGCTGGGTGCAAACAGCAAGTTCGACATCCAACTCCTTCACAAAGTTCTCTCCAAACTTTCTGAGATCAAACGGCAGTTTCTACATCAACTCTATCTCAGAGATGTCTCCACAAACTTGCTTGGATCAAACAGCAAGCTCTACATCAACTCTGTCTTAGATTTATCTCTTCTAAACTCGTCGGGGTCAAATGGTAGTTTCTACATCAACTCTATCTCAGAGTGTCTCTAAACTCGCCGGGGTCAAACGACAGTCTCTGAACCAACTCTTTCTACGAGTTGTCTCTCTAAACTTGCTAGACGCAAACAGCATTTTCTACATCAATTCTATCTCAGAGTTATCCCAAAACTTGCCGAGCGCAAATGGCGGGTTCAAATGTCCAAGTCCGTCCTAGAGCTGCCTCAACAACTTGTTGGGGTCAAATAGCAAGTTTGCACACAATTCTGCCACAGATTTCCCTCCAAACTCGCTGGGATTAAACAGCGAGCTCTACACCAACTCAGTCAAAGAGTTGTCTCTACAAGCTACTCCGCTTCTTCTCCCTTTCCTTCTTCTTCTTCAAATCGAGCGCCAAACAGAGCTCGAAAAAGCTCAAAACAGAGCTCGCTTGAAGCTCCTCTTCACTCTGTCTCGATTCACCAAGACTTGCCACGCTCGTCCGTGTACCTTTGTCGAGAAGCTCACCCTCCAAAACAGCCGCTCAGCCCAATCCGGTTGTCTCGACCAAACAGAGCCATAGCTCGCCAATGGGTCTCACAGGCTCCGTAGCTTGACCGAAGGAAAGGAGTTCGTAGCTCACCGAGAAGTAGCTCCATAGCTCGGCGAGAAGCAGCTCCGTAGCTTGGCGAAAAGTATCTCAATATCTCGGCGACAGATTGAAGCTGCTAGCTCGGCGAAGCTTCGATGACCCATAGCTTTAGCTCGGCGAAGCTTCAATTTTCGATAGCTCGGCAGCTCATAGCTCAACCAAAGCGAGCTATCTACATAGCTCAGCCGAAAATGGAGCTCGGTAGCTCGGCGAAGGGGATATGTCGACGGAGAGATGGTTCAACGTCATAGTAGCTCAACAAAGACAAAAGCTCATAGCTCCGCGAATACACGGACTCCTCGTAGGTCAGCCAAGCCCTCGAGATCGGAAAAAAGGGCCATAGCTCGGCTAAACGGTCGGTCGAGCTAGGGGGTCCTAACGTCAATTTCTGACCCTCTGATCTCTCCAAAAATCGAGCTCAAATGCGATGGGCGGCTCAGATGCTCCACATCATCCGTCGTCTTCCCCGCTGTCTCGCTCGCTACTCCACCGCTCGATTTCCCTCAATGTGCGAGCCGATCCCTCATGGATGTCCCTGATCATGCCACGTCGCCCTCCATCACAGACGATCAGATCACTGCTGCTCGATTTCCCTCAACGTGCGAGCCAATCCCTCATGGACTCCCTAATCATGCCACGTCGCCCTCCATCACAGACGATCAAATCACTGCCGTTCGATCTCCCTCAACGTGCAAGCCAGCTCTAATCAATGCCTCATATTGCGTCAAGATGCGAGCCGAGGTCTGGTTTTTTTACAAAAAAACTCCTTAAACTCATTTTTAATTCGAAAAAGTAATTAAAAATTCAAAAATAATTATTTAAATTTGGAAAATTAATTAAAAATTCCCAAAAATAATAAAAATTGAATTTATTAATTATAAAATTTGAAAAAAGTGATTTTAAAAAGTACGTCCGATTCCAAAAAGTAAGACGTACTACTCCCCGAAAGCCAAGAAAATTTTCTTCCGGGAGTGGGGGGCTTATGATGATGGTAAAAATTGCAACAGATCATAACCGTATGATTCCTGCACAGATCTCAAAGCATCTACATGCAGATTAGTCATCACATGCCTCTTTTACAAGTCTGGGCCCACTATAATACATGGGCTTCTTCTAAACCCATAAAAAGTGATAGACTATACCCACTAGGAGAGACATCGAGCCCATGAAGGTTAGGATTCAAATCTCTTATCTCTTGAGGGGGGGAGACATGAAAGAGATAAGGAATTTAAATCGTTCCAACGGACACAAATCAATCTCTTGAAATGTCTCTCAAACCTATAAATACCCCTCCCCCTCTACAACCAGAGGGTAATCAACAATTTGCCAGTTTTATCTCTCATACTCTCTCTCTTTCTGGTTCTGACTTAAGTGTCGGAGGGTCTGTCGCCGGGGGCCACACCCTTTTGTTTCAGGCTTTTTGCAGGTTCATCGGCCGCATCAGCAACTGTTAGATTCAGATCTCGGTGGTCAATCAACGATCCAGATTCATTCTCAGGAGCTCTAACCGTCTTTAACGGTCAAGGTCACAAGTCAGACTTTTAGTAGTTTTCATATTAACTCACTATCTGTTTGCTCCCACACCGAAATAAGCAGCAACAATTGGAAAAAATATTCGGCTAATGAGAAATAGGTATTTGCGGAATTAATCCTTAAAATTGAGATTGTTAAGGACCTGCTCGCAAAAAACTTTTTTTGTTTAAATTATTATTATTATTATTATTATTATTATTATTCTAATTAAATAGAGTATGTAGTTTGTGTTTGACTCCTCATACTCTGCAATAGCCAGTGGCATTTGTAGGGTTGGTGGGATTCTGAGTCATGACCTACAATTCGGTACTTTGAGGGTTAGTGGATCGAGAGAGATTCCGAGTAGGAACCCAATTAATAGGTTGTTGTGCTTATACTGTATATAGTGATAGTCATGATAGTGATAGTGATAGTGAGAATCTAAAGTATGTAAGTTGGTTAATTTGGTCATGAGAAGCAATATTTGACTCATCAACACTCTTTCAAGTTGGAGCGTGCAAATGAGATCACTCATTTTTGGTGGATGTTCTTGGTGATTTCATCTTCACAAATTCCCTATTGCATTTATATAAATATTATAGATAGCTAGAGAAACAAATAATTTTTAAATTAAAAAAACAGCTTATGATCAAGATGGTCAGCACTCGATATATATATCATATAATATAGAAGCTGCAGAGATGAGTACTATGCACAGAGAAAAAATCAGAAAAATCAGAATTAAGCAAAATATCAATCTTTATAAGTTGGAGGACTAGGGGAGACAATTTCTTGTGAAGATATATATATACAATTGTTTCCTTCATAGAAATTGTCCTTATCACGACAAGAACGGCACAGTCTCATGAGCGGTGAGATACGGGCTGGAGGCAGGGCCAGCCCTAAGTTCTCAAATAATTATTTTTGAGACCTCTAATTATAATATAATTTTTTTATGGGCATAAATACGTGTCTATATTTATAAGGGGAATAAAAATTTTGAGCCCCTGAAAGTGCAAAAAAATCGAAGATCTAAGGCCGGTCACCTCACCGAATCAAGGTGAGGGGCGGCCCTGGCCGGAGGGACTAGGTAGTCCACAGAGCATGGATATACAGAGTGAGGTTGACCAAGAACATACGAAGGAACAGACAGCAAAATTTGAAAAACCTTAAATAAATATATTAAAAATAAAACTAAAAATGAGAAGCATGCATGAAACATTGATATATTCATGTTTAGTCATCCAACTTATAGATTTTGCTTGTGTGCATGCATGACCGAGCTGACGTAGGCAGTATTTTCGATGAGCAAAGCAGCAGCCACACCTTTTGGAAGAGATGGGTGGAAGTGAATAATAAGACGACCGCACTTGATTGATTCTGACCCAATTCACCAATTTCAATTGTTAATTAAAGAGCTAGCAAAAGAAATAGGCTTATATACGTGGACTTGACTGCTTATCTTATAAGATCCACTATTTTTGTAGTAATTGTGTGGTTGTCTGCGTAACCTATTGTAACCTTTATTTAGACCTTTTACTTTAAATATAAAATAATTATGTGTGATGATACAAGTTGTTTTGAGTGGTTATTAATTGTCCAGCTGACGTATTCTACAACATCAACTCTTGCATGCGTTCTAGTTTCTTTAGGTTGTGGTTCGATCAATAATATCATTGAGAAATTAAAAAATAATTAAATCTTAGAACAATTCATTTTTTTTTTTATCATATATATAGGGATTTTACACTAATTATATCTATATATATCTTATACTAATAGGAGATAGAGTCTTATCCTTCTCTTCTTTCTCTATTTTGAAATAAAGAAAGAAGAGTAAAAAGTAGAGATTACTATTTAACTAACACGTGCACTACGCATGATTTTTATTTAAAAACAAAAATAAAATAAAAATCCTAATCCTTCAAACATATTCTCTTCCCCTCTCATTTCCCCAACCTCACATAATCTCACTATATCCCCCCCCCCCCCCCCCCCCCCCCCCCCCCGTGCAGCTTCAGTAATATTCAATTGTATAACATTACGATTTGGCAGTAATTTTCTAAACTATTTGCTTATGTGAGGATGAAATGAAAATTAGATTGGATCCTGGCTAGAGCAATTTTTCTTTTCATGTCATAAAAGCCTTTAGATTAATCTACTGAAAACTCATTTGTGCTAGCCAGTTTAAATTAAACAACAATAACAAATTCTTTTTCCCAACTAGTTGGGGTCGGCTACATAAATCCTGGTTTTTAATTCTGATCGGTTTAGCGCAATATCTTCTGTAAAATCACAAGTTATCATATCTTTTCTCATTGTTTCCACCCAAGTTAGTTAGGTCTTCCTCTACCCCTAACTCTAGGCTCAATACTTATCAAATCACTCTTTCTAACGAGGCATTGCTAGATCTACGTATGACATGTCCAAACCACCTTAGGCGATTTTTCCTTAACTTATCTTGGATTAGAGCTACCTTTAGCATGTCTCGTATATGCTTGTTGCTAATTCTATCCTTTCTTGTTTAACAACATATCCATCTTAGCATCCTCATTTCCACTACACTCATTTTTTGGGTATGTTGTTTCTTTGTTGTTCACTAGTCTGCTCCAAACATCATTGCTTGTCTAACTGCCATCTTATAAAAATTTTCTTTCAACTTTAAATGTATACGTTTGTCACACAAAATACCACTAGTATTTCTCCACTTAAGTCATGCTGCTTGGATCATATGTATAACATCTTCACAAATCTCCCCATATCTTTGTATAATCGAGGTTAAATATCGGAAACGGTATTTCTTAGGTATCTCTTGACTATCAAGCTTCACGACTTCCTCAGTTGTGTTCTGAATATCACTAAATTACACTACATATACTCTGTTTTAGTTCTGATTATCTTAAAGCCTCTAGCTTCTAAAATTTCTCTCCACAATTCTAATTTAGCATTGACTTCAGCTCTAGTCTCGTCCACTAAGACGACGTCATCGGCAAAAAGCATACACCAAGGCACCTCATCTTGTATTCCTCGCTTCAATTCATCCATAATCAAAGTAAAAAGGTAGGGGCTTAAAGCCGAACCTATGTGTAAACCTACTGTAATAGGAAAACCACTAATCTCTCATGGCGTTGTTCTAATTGTGGTCGTTACCCCTTCATATATACCCTTAATTACCTCAGTATACCGAATAGTTAGTCTTTTATAATTTAACATCCACCATACTATGTCTCTATAGACTTTATCATATACTTTTTTTAGATCTATAAAAATCATGTGTAGATTTTTCTTATTCTCTACCTATATTTTTCCATAAGTTTCCTAAGTACATAAATTACTTCCATTGCTGACCTCCTAGGCATATCTAAACTGATTCTTAGACACTATTGTTTCTAGTCTCAATCTATATTCGATCACTCTCTCTCAAATTTTCATCGTATGACTCATTAATTTAATCCATCGGTAGTTGGAGCAACTTTGAATATCTCCTTTATTTTTATATATAGATACTAAAATACTCTTTCTCTATTCATTGGGCATCTTCTTAGTCCTCAAAATTCTATTAAATAATTTTGTTAGCCAACTCACTCCTACATCCCCAAGACACTTTCAAACTTCAACAGGTATATCATTTGGTCCCAAAGTTTTACCTATTTTCATCCTTCCTAGAGCATTTCGAACCTCCGAGGTCCTAATTCTATGGAAAAAATATATGCTTTCAACTCTCTCTCAAGTCCTCTATATTTAAGTTGCCCAAAATATTTTTATTTAATAACTTCTCAAAATAATTTCGTCATATTTCCTTAATTTTTTAATCTTTTACTAAGACTCTTGAATCATCGCTCTTAATACACTTAATTGTATCCAGATCTTTTGTTTTTCTATTCCTTTGTTTAACCAACTTATAAATGTTATTTTGTCCTTCTTTTGTTCATAATTTTGTGTAAATCATCATAAACTTTTTCTTTTGCATCTGTTACCGCTTTTTAACTTCTTTTCAACTGTCTTATATCTCTCCAAATCCTCTTTGTTTCTACTCTTTGGACATATTTTGAAGTTTGATCTTTTTTCTCTCACAATATTTTGGACTTCTTCTTGTCACCACCATGTTTCTTTATTTAGTAACCCTCTACCCTTAGATTCTCCAAGTACCTCTTTTAAAATTTCTCTTATGTACGTAGTCATTTTATTCCACGTCATATTTGTCTCCCCTTCCCAATTCCATGATGATCCTTTAAGGACTTTATCTCTAAAAATTTCTAGTTTTTCTCCCTTCAAGTTTCACCACCTAATTCTTAGGTTCCTAGACCCCTTCATTGCACATATGTGTTTTCCAATCTTAACATCTAATACCATTAATTTATCTTGTGAGGTTAAACACTCTCCCGATATAATTTTACAATCTTTACATATCAAGCGATCCACACTTCTAGTTATGAAAAAATCAATCTGGCTCCTATTTGTCCCACTTTTAAAGGTTATCAAATGCTCCTCCATCTTCCCAAATAAGCACTTGCTAGTATAAGATCATACGAAGCCGCAAAAAATCTAATGGAGGCTCTCCTCCATCATACCATCGTTCTTATTTCCAAATCCATATCCTCCATGCACCCTCTCATCACATGTTACCTTCTCCTACATGTCTATTGAAATTTCCTCATATAAATAGTTTCTCAGCTAAGGATACTCCTTGAATTATCTCATCCATATCTTCCTAAAATTTATTTTTAGCTTGTGCATCTAATCCTACTTGGGGTGCATAAACACTAATGATATTAATTATATTTTTCCCTAATACAAGCTTAATTTGTATTATTCTATCCACTTTCATATTAACACCTACTACATTTCTTTTCAATTTCTTATCTACTAAACTTTATACTTCATTTCTATTTCTAATTTTACCGGTATAATATAATTTAAAATCATCTATCCCTTTAGCTTTCTCCCCTCCTCACTTTGTTTCTTGTAAACAAGCTATATTAACAAGCTATATTAACATTTTTCTGTCAATGTTCTTATATTTCAAGTCGCTAACCTAAGTCTATTTTTCTGGACTAGCTTCTTTACCCGCACACGTCCAGATTGGTGCAGGAATTCTTGCCCATTTTTCACTGCACCCGGGCTCCGGTACGACGACCCTTACACAATTTTCGAAGCACCCGGAGGCAGACACAACGCATTGCTTCCAGAGAATGTCATAGCATTTGCGTGTCTATTATTAGGATTCATGTTCATAGGATTTGATAAAATTTTGTGCTCACTGTCAACTGCTAACGCAACCCTCCTCCTTACTCATTTTGTGGCCGAATTCCTGGCTTGGGACAGGCAACGGCACAGTTTAAAATGATGGGCCCTAATTGTAAAATTACTAAGAAGTCCAACTTGACATGAAATTTGTTTGTCGAGACACAGTAAGATATTGTTTTTATCATTTACAGTACTACTATTTGATTGAAGTTTCTTCGACAGATCCCAAATAAGCACTTGTTAGTATAAGATCATACGAAGCCGCAAAAAATCTAATGGAGGCTCTCCACCATCTTTCTTATTTCACAAAATTTTATCAAATTCTATGAACATGAATCCTAATAATAGACGCGCAAATGCTATGACATTCTCTGGAAGCAATGCATTGTGTCTGCCTCCGGGTGCTTCGAAAAATGTGCAGGAGTCGTCGCACCGGAGCCCACTTCTGACATTTTTTAAATTTATGTTTTTTCTAATCTTCTTAAATTTTATTTTTGATACTAATTTTTTTAAAATTTGATTTTTATACTTTTTTTTAATTATTTTTTTAAGCTCTAAAATTTCTGTTAAGTTCTTTTTTCTGTCAAAGAAACTCCAATCAAATAGTAGTACTGTAAATGATAAAAACAGTATCTTACTGTGTCTCAACAAACAAATTTCATGTCAAGTTGGACTTCTTAGTATTTTTACAATTAGGGCCCATCATTTTAAACTGCGTCGTTGCCTGTCCCAAGCCAGAAATCCGGCCACAAAATGAGTAAGGAGGAGGGTTGCGTTAGCAGTTGACAGTGAGCACAAAATTTTATCAAATCCTATGAACATGAATCCTAATAATAGACGCGCAAATGCTATGACATTCCCTGGAAGCAATGCGTTATGTCTGCCTCCGGGTGCTTCGAAAAATATGCAAGGGTCGTCGCACCGGAGCCCGGGTGCAGTGAAAAATGGGCAAGAATTCCTGCACCAATCTGGACGTGTGCGGGTAAAGAAGCTAGTCCAGAAAAATAGACTTAGGTTAGCGACTTGAAATATAAGAACATTGACAGAAAAATGCATAGAACTAGTAGATACCATGATTATAAGAAATGTTAATATAGCTTGTTTACAAGAAACAAAGTGGGGAGGGGAGAAAGCTAAAGGGATAGATGATTTTAAATTATATTATACCGGTAAAATTAGAAATAGAAATGAAGTATAAAGTTTAGTAGATAAGAAATTGAAAAGAGATGTAGTAGGTGTTAATATGAAAGTGGATAGAATAATACAAATTAAGCTTGTATTAGGGAAAAACATAATTAATATCATTAGTGTTTATGCACCCCAAGTACAATTAGATGCACAAGCTAAAAATAAATTTTGGAAAGATATGCATGAGATAATTCAAGGAGTACCCTTAGCTGAGAAACTATTTATATGAGGAGATTCCATATCCTCCATGCACCCTCTCATCACATGTTACCTTCTCCTACATTTTCTTAAGACGCCTCAAACAGTACTTTTAACTTTTCAAAGCTGGTGCTTTTACTTGTTAAGTAAATTTTGAAGTCATGCATAGGGAAATGTTCCGTTGTGCACTCGGCCTTCCTGCCCTCGTATCGACGATCCGAACCGTTTACATTGATCTACACATATAAATTAGTCTAAATATATAAAATCAAATTATTTGAAACTCATTTGCCCATCAATCATGTGACTATTAAAAATAATAATTTTCAGTCATACAATTTTGTAACACTGCAATGGATTTGATAGAATTTTGTAACACTTCAATAAGGTTCGGACTCAAAATATTATTAGAATTTATGTTCATAGGATTTGATAGAATTTTGTGCTGACTGTCAACTGCATAACACAACCCTCCTCCTAACTTATTTTGTGGCCGGATTCCTGGCTTGGGACATGCAACGGCGCAGTTTAAAATTGTAACCCTTGTTTCCGGTTGTACAGATTTTTCTTGTATTTTGTAGTGTTCTATTTTCTGTTTTAACGTATTTTGGGTCTTGGTCTTGTTGTGGGCCTTCTATTTCAATTTATTATTCTAGTATTATTATTGTTATCTTTTATTAGCCCAATCTATTTGGAAGCTCATACTATTGTTTACCCAAACCCATCTCCTTATTGGAACCTGAACCCAAATCCTAATCTACCCAAACCCACAAACCCATATTCTCCCTAACAACCAACCCAGATCTCCTCAACTGCACACATCCCCCGTATCTCCTAACCCCCCACTATCTCCAACTACCCATTACTCTATTTATTATTTTATTAAACTCTCTCTCTCTCTTCCCTCACTCTTCGCCTTTCCCGTTACTCTCTCTCTCCCTCTTCCGTTTTCCCAACAGAAACAGAGAACCCAACAGAATGACCCCCGTCTTCCTCTTTCTTCCTCCACCACTCCACTGCGGCCTCGACCAAGCCCCACACCGCATCCACTCTACTGCTCGAGCCTCCCTCGAGCTCCACAGTTTCCGCCATCGCCTTCCTCACACCTCACCTCCGTCGCTACACCTCGAAGCCCCCTCCTTCGTCTTCGTCCTCCGAGAACCCATCGAAGCTCCACCAGCTACGCTTCGTCTCAACCGTTGCCGACTGCTCACTCTCGCCCTCTTCTGTTTCGGTGGAGAAACAGAGCTTCGCTCATCCATCTGCCATTGCCGACCGTCCCGCTCGAGGATCCACCTCAGCTCCATCTGCCGCTCGCCATTGTCACCCCCTCTAGCTTCGCCACCTGAGCCCCTGCTCCATCCTCTCCCCACTCCGGCTCTGCCTCCTGCTCGAGCACCGCAATTGCAGCGATGACTACCGCTGCTGTTCATCCCCTCTATTTTCGTCAAGGAACAGAGCATCACTCGACGTGCCGCCGTTCTTCGCTGTTGCGTCGCTTCCCGACCACAGCACCGACCCGCCACAGTGTCGCGTCGTCGTCTCGTGCGTCGCCAGCCATCGTCGAAGGTCCCTCTCTCTCTATCTCTCTTTCTCTCTCTGTTGAAAGGTTGAAGAAGAGATGTGATTGATCGAAATAGTGTTTGCTGTTTTGGCTTGGTGGATCTGAGAGTGGCTGTTTTCTGTTCGTTGGATCCGGTGTGGGGATTTGAGTTGTTGTGGTGTTTTGCTATTTCGGATTTTGTACGTGTCTCGCACGTATTTTGGAGCGTAGCCCGTGATTCCGATCCCGTTATTCTTTTTGCATATTCGAATCTTTCACACAAAAGGTAAGTCCACTTGAACTCGGTTTATTTTTCTAGTTCAAGATTATGGATCTCCTCCGCAAGTAGTTCCACTTCGATTATCTTAATATTGCTTTATATACTTTCCGTTGGGAATATCTAAGGTTTACACGAGCTAACCTGAAGTATCCTTGACTCGTGCCAATATCCATTAATTCAAACCCAAACTTGCATGCACACACGACATGAACAAATTGACTAGAACTTGCATATGAGATATATACAATGATATGGATACATGCTGATTGATTGAGATCTCGTGAATTGAATCGTGACATGATAATATTGCCTTGTATACAGTAGAATTTCATCTCAACTTGTTGTACCTTAATGTTTATGCATTGCATGATAACAATAACATGTTGATTATCCACTTGATAAATATATATGATGACATTTGTGATGTCTTGCTACCTATTCTGTTTTGTACTGAGGTTTCGATCTTGTTACAATAGGAATCAGACAAAACCATATAAAAGAGAATTGTAGCCTAATGAATCTAGTTTTCAGACCAATTGACGGATCTAGATTCCGATCTGTGAGCTGTGAGATATCGCAGTTCTAGTCACTACTGGTCTGTACTTTTCAGATTGCAAATTAATGAAACACCGACACAACTTTCGGTTGAAATACCATGATAACAGTAGTATAATGCCATGAAACTCTCCAGAAACTTAGTATACATAATTAGGGTCCATTCTTAATTTTTATAGATTTTTATATTGATTTTACACCTAGTTTCCACCCATAAAATTTTGACCGTAAGCTGTGGCCAGAACAGTTAACTTGTAAAAACTAAAATGTTTGACCTAGCTATGATCAGAATTAATAAAAACTTGCTGAATATGAATTGTAGCCCCGAATGTCTAGTTTACTTTTCTTTTTTGGCGGAATGAAATTCCGAGTTATAGTTTATGAGTTACTGTTGTTTTAGTACTGTTGTGTAGTCTGCCTTTTCAGATTTACAATTACTTATATTTTATCATGCATTGTATCATTTTGTTGCATCTTATCGTCGCCTTGATACGCGTATACACACTTGCATGATCATGAATGAAATGATAAAATATTAAACAAGCCGAGGTTAATAAGGGTTGACTTAGTAGTGGATAATATCAGAAAATGTACTCGGTAAGGCCTTATCGTTATATCATATTGTCATGGAATGAGGAGTATCGATTGTGAATTATTAATTGTTAATTGTCAATTGTAAATTATTATTATCGATGTCGATTACACACTCTGTAGATCCCACCACGAAGTCTAAAACGAACACTGATTTGCATGCACCGAACCTGTGGTATGGGACGCAGTAGTACGTGCATTAGTTAGGCTAAATACTAATAGACTAGATTGTCACTCGCATCATTGAATCATGACTATTGACATTGACATTGTTTATCGATTACTGTTATTGGAAATTACATTGTTAAATCTAGACCTTTCTTCAGTCCATGTTTTTACTTTTGAAATTTTGATCTTGCTTCATATTCCTTGATGTTCCATATTCCATTACTCTTTGTTTTTCCCTGCTTGCTGTCCGTACTTGCTCTAAGGACATTTTCTTTCCACTCTAGTTGATCCAGCTACAGGTGCACAAGGAGAATTGCCAGAAGGCATTGGTGAGCAGTTCTTCTAGGATTGGAGCAGGAGCCGCTTTAAAATAAATTATCTTCTTACATATTATTCTTTTATCGCATTGTTAATTATTCTTTTGTTGAACTTTGTATCTCGAGCTTGTTGACCCGTAACTGTTGTTTATTTTTCCAGTTGTTGCTTATTATGTTGACTAGTGCATATTTTTATCTCAGTTATTGTTTATGTGATTATATTTATCTGCGTGGTTATGATTATTTCTTTTATGTTGTTGAGTTATGACTGGTACATCTTATGGATGATGTTAATATCATTCGATGGGTCTTCGTCACGGGCTCGTATTTCCGTATTTTGGAAAGCGGGACGTGACAAAAATAATGGGCCCTAATTGTAAAAATACAAAGAAGTCCAACGTCACATGAAATTTGTTTTTTGAGACACAGTAAGAGCATCTGTAGTCGTTTGGTACATATGCATAATATGCATATTTGGTATATAAAAAAAAGCGCTGCAGTCGTTAGCCAAATATGCATATTATGCATAAATCGCTACAGTACATTGCTATATATGAGAATCGAAATGAGAAATATGCATATATAAACGACGGAGCTCGAAGTGCCTTCGCACAAAAAAATATTTTTTTTAATGTTCAGACGGCACTTGAAGTGCCGTCCCTCCAAAAAAAAAATTAATTATGTAATAAAAAAATCAAAAAAACCCCACTTCTCTAAGACGGCACTTGAAGTGTCGTCCCACCCCTCTCTGTAGTTTTTTGTAATTTTTGTAATTTTTTTGTAATTTTTTGTAAAAAAAATTTGCACTTCGAGTACGACTTTTTCCCTTTGACGGCACTTGAAGTGTCGTCCCACATTTCAAAAAAAAAAAATCTCTCCGACACAACATGATATGCCGTCTCACCTTTTTAAATGTTTTTTTATTTTTTTCCTCTCCGACGCAATATGAAGCACCATCTGTTATTATTTTAATTTTAAAAGGTAAAATACAGCATTCTACGACTGTAGCAAAACAAGAAATTACTATATGCATTTATCCATTTATGCATATTTTACCATAAACGACTTTGGATTATCTAAGATACTGTTTTTACCATATACAGTAGTACTATTTGATTGGAGTTTCTTTGAATCTCGGTCCTTATTTATCAGAAAAATAACTTAACAGAAATTTTAGAGCTAAAATGAAATTTAAAAAAAAAAATTAGTGTAAATTGTCAGAAGTGGGATTTGAACCCACGACCTCTCACGAAGACCAGAACTTGAGTCTGGCGCCTTAGACCACTCGGCCATCCTGACCTGGTGAAATTATTTTTAAAAAAGAATTTAACATAAATTTTAGAGCTAAACAAATTTTAAAAAAGATCAGTATAAAAAATGTCAGAAATGGGATTCGAACCCTCGCCCTCTCACGAGGACTAGAACTTGAGTCTGGCGCCTTAGACCACTCGGCCATCTTGACTTGATACAATTGTTATAAATTGACGTCATCTATAGTAGTAAACATAAATTTTTTAAAGCTAATTTTTCCTTTCAAAGTACGTAATTACAGTCATTTCCAGAAATTATCTACAACCAAATAAAGATTTTATTAGCCTCGATGGTAGAGACCTCTTTATCGTCGACTTTGTGAGGTCACACCAAAGCGAATGTATATTTCAAAAATACATCCTTCTCTACTAATATCCTTACATGCACAACCATAAAATATACACTGATGTTAGTCTTAAACAGTAGAGACATGTTGTTATCGACCTCATGGGGTCACACCAAAACAAATTCCCTTTTCCAAGTACAGACTTCTCTACTAGCATGTTCTATGTGCACAACCACTAATGTGATTAACCGAAAGCCTTATTGATATGGGTCAGATGACGTGGCATTTCCTGAACCATCAGATCTCCTCAAAACCTGCTCTTTCCTGATCATCAGGTCAATAGAAGTCCAACGGGCCCCTACCGCCTCACGCCAAAAGGCAAGCGGGTCCGACCCGGCCCGCTAAGGTCCCAGACCCGTTTTGCCTCTACCTATAAATACCAAACCCCCTGGTAATCAATCTCTCCCCACCTGAACCCTAACTGCCCAGTCTCTTTCTCAATGACTGACTAAATCGTCGGAGGGCCTGTGCCGGAACTTCTCCCGGTGTTTATAGGCAGTGTGTAGGTACAGAAGACTGAGCCGAGCCACTCGCCTCTACCTCCCAGCTCCTATTTTCGAGCCTGTCCCGCTCTTCGGGGTCGGACCGACGCCACTACTACGGTTTCCATTTCACAAATTACATGAACTCATACTTGTTGCCCCCACACCCTAAAAACAAACAACATCACTTATGAGTATCAGTAAGAGATCGATTCTCTCCGGTATTGCAGATGCCCAGCACATATTTTGATAATCCACCTCAAAAAATTGTAGACAAGCGAAATATGTGCACTGGCCTCTCCGTATCTTTGCTTGAATATGATATGTTTTTTTTTTTTGATATATCGGATAGAGCCAAACGGCTCCAGCCATCAAAAATATATTAATCAAAAATAAACGTTAAAATACAAGTGAGTTATCAGAGGTTTTACAAGATGTAAAACAAAGAAGAATGGACAAAATTAATACAAATACAGGCTGAGGCGCCCACTAGACAGTGAATTACAACAATAAATAGAGAGCAGAATATGACGAGGAATAGGCCATCCTGCCGGCGAGCATGCAGAAGATGAACCTCCTCCGGTGACCCCTTGAAGAAAACAAAACGGCGAGAAGAGGAAGCCTAGTCGGAAACACCTCGCAACCGAAGGCCCTTCGATACATCCACTGAAACTCCTCGAAGAAACGACAGAGTGTATGCCGGATGTAAACCAGGTGAAACAGCGAAGGTCCCTCGAACAAACTAGGCGACCCAATGGACTAACGTCCCACTACAAAGTCAGCGCTTAAAAGAAGAGTGTCAAACTCCTCCGAGAGGACATGAACCTCTGAAACAGATCTCACAGATACCGCACTAAGGGCGACTCCAATACAAACATCTAAACCACCATAATAAAATTAGAAACTCCAGATAGTCTAATTGTATAAGGAAAGAATAGAGAGGCTAGCATCCATGAAGCTTCCAGGGTAACAACAAACCCATAAAAGCAAACCAAGCTCCCAGAGGAGCACCGAATGGAAGTATAATGGGATGGAGGGAGAAGACCGTCCCCCCTCCTCACCAATAAAGCAAAACATCCAAAGGATCAGTACACAGTCGGAACCAATCAAAAGAACACAGAAGTGCCTATACACACCGTGCCTCTACACACCTGCCAGACCAACTATGTATTGTGCGGAATACGAATCAAACAACCAATCAAAGAGAGAAATAGCGAGAGAAAACAGAAAACAAACAAACACAAAGACACACAGATTTAATGTGGTTCGGCAAACAAGTGCCTACATCCACGGGGCGGTTGGGGTTTCTTCTTCAAATAATCACCAATGGGTGAAACAAACCCTTACAAGATATGACGGCTGCAAATCCGAATTAGAGGTCTACCTTTTACAAAACCCTAATTGGTGTATTTATAGGGAAACTACTGGGCCTTTCGAAATGGGCCTTTTCTAGTTCACAAACCCGTCTCCAGTCGACTGGTCTTCTTACCAGTCGACTGGTCTTTAGTTCTGGACAGTCGACTGAGACACATCTCCAGTCGACTGCTGCTGCTGTATCCTTAGCCTTTGAAACTTCTCTCTGGACAGTCGACTGACTTCATATCTCAGTCGACTGATGTACTGAAACTTCCGATTGCTGCAGATACGATGGATATAAACAAACTGAACCAGAATCGAGCCATTATCCTACAATCTCCATCTTGGCGAGATCTTCCAAGTATCCAACAATCTCCGCCTTGGCGAGATCTTCCAAGTAGCCCAAGCAATCTCCAAAAATACTCCAAAACAAATGCTCATCACCAAATGTAACAAAAACAAACACCACCTTAGTATGATATCACATACTAACCAAACAAAACGAAGCACCATTCCAACCGCCCATGCCAAATCTTCAAGCATGCAAAATATTAGCCAGGTTCATGCAATGCTTGAACTTGGCTGCCCCAACAACTTTGGTCAACATATCAGCAGGATTATCAGCTGTCCCAATCTTCACCAGAAGAATATCACCATCCTTTATCAAATCACGCACAAAGTGATAACGGACATCAATATGTTTGGTCCTCGAATGATGAACTTGGTTCTTCGCTAAATGAATAGCACTCTGACTATCACAGTGTACCTCCACCTTCTCCCGATGAATTCCCAAGCTCTTCAAAAGTCCATGAATCCAAATAGCTTCCTTCATGGCCTCAGCAACTGCCATGTATTCAGCCTCAGTAGTAGACAACGCTACAGTGGACTGCAAATTGGACTTCCAACTTATAGGTGCCCTAGCCATAGTAAACAAATAGCCTGTAGTAGACCGCCTCTTATCTAGATCACCTGCATAGTCAGAATCAACATAACCCACCAATAACCTGCTAATATTGTCATCCCTTTCAAACTTCAAACCCACATCTGTGGTGCCACTTATGTACCTCAAAATCTATTTAGCTGCTTGCCAATGCTCTCTGCCTGGATCATGCATATATCGACTAACCATACTCACCGCCTGAGAGATGTCTGGTCGAGTACAAACCATGGCATACATCAAACTGCCAACCACACTAGTGTAAGGTACATTAGCCATATACTGTCTCTCTTCATCTGTACTTGGAGACTGAGAAGCACTAATTCTGAAATGAGTGGCTAAGGGTGTACTGACTGGTTTAGTTTTCTCATCTATACCAAACCGTTTCAGCACCTTCAAAAGATATTGCTTCTGTGTCAAACTAACTATGCCCTTTGCCCTGTCTCTAGCTATCTCCATCCCAAGTATTTTCTTGGCTTCACCAAGATCCTTCATCTCGAATTCAGAACTCAGCTGATTCTTCAAATTTTGAATCTCCTTAGCATTTTTAGAGGCAATCAACATATCATCCACATATAATAACAGATATATGAAAGAGCTATCCTGTAATTTTCTGAAATAGACACAATGATCATACTCACTTCTGGAACATCCCTGCACTTTCATAAACTGATCAAACCTCAAATACCACTGCCTTGGAGATTGCTTCAACCCATCGAGAGACTTTTTCAACCTGCAAACACAATTTTCCTTCCCAGCAATCTTAAACCCTTCTGGCTGCAACATATAAATTTCTTCATCTAGGTCCCCATGTAAGAATGCAGTCTTCACATCCATCTGTGTCAATTCAAGATCAAACTGTGCTACCAACGCCAACAAAATCCGAATAGAATGATGCTTCACAACCGGAGAGAACACTTCATTATAGTCAATTCCTTTCTTTTGAGCATACCCCTTTGCAACTAGTCTAGCCTTGAACCGAACACTGCCTTTTGGACCTTCTTTCTTCGTATATACCCACTTGCAACCGATAGCTTTCTTCCCCTTTGGCAATTGCACTAGATCCCAAGTCTTGTTCTTATGAAGAAAGTTCATCTCTTCATCCATGACAACTTTCCAATCTGCATTTTCAGAACTCCTAGTAGCTTCTTTGAAGTTGGAGGGAACTTCATCATCAACAATGGGGAGGGCAAATGCAACTATTTCTGTAAAGCGAGATGGTCGTTTGATATCTCTTCTTTGCCTTCTTGCTGCAATTGATTCTTCCTGTTGGGGAGGATCTTGAATAGGAACTTCTTCCTCATCCTCAGTATCAACCACATCATCTTCATTTTGGGCAGGAGTAGAATTTCCAACTGAACGCTTTTCTAACTCCACCTGTTGGAGAACTCTCGCACCAGTCAACTGAGAGCATCTACCAGTCGACTGTCCCGAGCTAATCTTCTGCTTCTCTTGATCAGGATCACCAGTCGACTGCACATGAGGACCAGTCGACTGTCCCGAGCTGATCATGTTGGTCTCATCAAAGGTGACATCCCTGCTGATTACTAATTTTTTCTGTTCTGGACACCACAACCTGTAACCTTTGACACCAGTACTGAAACCAACAAATATAGCCTTTTTGGCTCTTGCATCAAGTTTAGTTTCAGTTACATGAAAATAAGCAGGACAACCAAATATATGCAATAAACTATAATCAGATGCAGGTTTACCACTCCATACCTCAATAGGTGTTTTGCCTTCAAGTGCTGCTGATGGTAAACTATTGACGATGTGGCTTGCATATATAACAGCTTCTGCCCAAAATGTCTTCTTCAATCCAGACTGCGCTAGCATACATCTCACCTTCTCAAGTAAGGTTCTGTTCATCCTTTCTGCAACCCCATTTTGCTGTGGAGTCTTCCTAACTGTGAAGTGCCTCTGGATCCCTTCATCTTCACACAATTTCAGAAACGGATCGTTCTTGTATTTCCCTTCATTATCTGATCTCAGAACCTTAATCTTCCTTCCAGTCTGGTTTTCAACTTTCTTCTTCCAACTTGTGAACAATGTCAAAACTTCATCTTTGTGTTTCATGGTATACACCCAAACTCGTCTGGAGTAGTCATCAATAAATGTAACAAACCAGTGTCTACCACTCATAGAAGGTGTCTGAGTAGGGCCCCAAACATCTGTGTGCACATAATCGAGGATACCCTTTGTCTGATGTACAGCTGTACCAAATTTTACCCTAGTTTGCTTACCCAAAACACAATGTTCACAAAATTTCAACTTGCACCCTTTAGCATCTTTAAGCAACCCTTGCTTCACAAGCCCCTGCAAGGCCTTTTCTCCTGCATGCCCAAGTCGCATATGCCACAACCTAGTAGAGTCGGGAACAACCTGTTTAGGCCTTTCAGTTACACTGGCAGCCTGACCCAAATATGTTTTTCCCTGCAAGAAAAACAAGTTCCTTTTTCTTTGCCCTTTCATCACCACGAGTGATCCGCTAGTCACCTTCAGAATGCCACCTTCACTAGCAAATTTCAATCCACTGGCCTCCAAAACACCAAGTGAAATCAAATTTTTTTTCAAATCTGGAACATACCATACATCTGAAAGCTCCCTAATAAGACCATCGTGCATTAGCAATTCAATCTTCCCGATTCCTACCTTCTTACAAGGTGCATCATTTCCCATCAAAACTACCCCACCATCCATATACTCTAAAGAAGTAAACCACTCCTTTCTCTAAGACATATGATAGGAGGCTGTTGTATCAAGAAACCATACATCTTGATAACGTGAGGGACTAGTAGCAAGTGCATAAGAAAAAACATCGTCACTATCTACCTTATCAACAATCACATTTGCAATCGAATTTCCCTTATTTCGTAGCTTAGGACAATCCTTTTTCCAATGCCCCCTTTCATGACAGAAAGCACATTCATCTCTGGCTGGTATCTTTCTGTCCTTTGAAACTCCTCTCGATTTGGAACGAGATTTGTTTCCTTTATTCCCAGATTTGGTCTCAGATCTGGTCTCAGTTCTGCCCCTTACAATCAATGCCTCAGAAGTTTCTCTATCACTCATCTTATCCCTTCTCCTAGTTTCATTATTCAACAGAGCATTTGCAACATCTTCATATTTAACAGTATCTTTTCCATATATTAACGCTGTTGCTAAATGATCATAACTTTCAGGTAATGAATTCAACAGAATTAGGGCTTTATCTTCATCTTTAATTTGCTCATCCAAATTTAACAAATCAGCCAATAATTTATTAAATGATTCAACATGAGCGTTCATAGACATACCTTCAGTATAGGTGAAGCGAAAAAGTCTCTTCTTCAAATACAGCCGATTCTCCAAACTTTTCCTCATGTATTTGTCTTCGAGTTTCTTCCACAACACCGCAGCAATGGTATCCCTCATCAAATCATACTTCTGAGCCTTCGCGATAAAGAGCCGAATAGTCTCACACGCAACTCGATTCAACTTCTTCCAATCTACATCGGACATATTCTTTGGTTTTTCTACCTCCAAAGCAACATCTTGTTCTTGTTGAACAAGAACATCCAACACCTCACACTGCCACATCCCGAAATTGTTTGTTCCATCAAATTTTTCAACTTCAAATTTTGCGTTGTGAATCGTTGTTCTGGACGAACTCGATCCCACAACATCCTTGGTTGCATCCGCATCACTCGCCATCTCTCTCTAGGTCAAACCGAAAGCTCTGATACCACTTGTTGTGCGGAATACGAATCAAACAACCAATCAAAGAGAGAAATAGCAAGAGAAAACAGAAAACAAACAAACACAAGGACACACAGATTTAATGTGGTTCGGCAAACAAGTGCCTACATCCACGGGGCGGTTGGGGTTTCTTCTTCAAATAATCACCAATGGGTGAAACAAACCCTTACAAGAGATGACGGCTGCAAATCCGAATTAGAGGTCTACCTTTTACAAAAGCCTAATTGGTGTATTTATAGGGAAACTACTGGGCCTTTCGAAATGGGCCTTTTCTAGTTCACAAACCCGTCTCCAGTCGACTGGTCTTCTTACCAGTCGACTGGTCTTTAGTTCTGGACAGTCGACTGAGACACATCTCCACTCGACTGCTGCTGCTGTATCCTTAGCCTTTGAAACTTCTCTCTGGACAGTCGACTGACTTCATACCTCAGTCGACTGATGTACTGAAACTTCCGATTACTGCAGATACGATGGATATAAACAAACTGAACCAGAATCGAGCCATTATCCTACACTATGGACGGGAAAAAATGGTAATCAGCCAATCAAAAGCAGTGAAAAACAAAAGCTGAGCAATGAAACAAGCTTTCGCTGACAATCACTGCAATTGAGTCGGTGAATCGGCCTGAACCAGTAATCCATTGCCCACAAAGCCAGCACTACTAAGGTGCCGCACCAATGGCAAAAACAAAATCAACAGCGAGTCAACCATATAAAACTTAGAACATTCAGATTAAGAAGGAAGTAAAGAACTAACAGGTTAATTACAATAGGAGAGAAGTCAACCATATAACACTTAGAACATGCAAGTTAAGAAGTCATGGAGCTCCCAAAATTACAACCGACCTCATATTAACTAAGTAAGCTACCAGAAGCTCAACAAAAGGAAGCAGGTGTGACGATGATACAAGCCTCAGCTCGGGAGGGGTAGGAGAGATCGCACCTCACTCCTA
Source organism: Hemerocallis citrina (assembly GCA_017893485.1). Classification (NCBI taxonomy): domain Eukaryota; kingdom Viridiplantae; phylum Streptophyta; class Magnoliopsida; order Asparagales; family Asphodelaceae; genus Hemerocallis; species Hemerocallis citrina. Next base: position 11,165,804 of record CM030364.1, on the reverse strand, counting down.
GCAAAATAATAGTTAATCACCCTTCCAAAAGAAACCAGACAAAATAACCAACTGAGCACTGGAATGCTCATTCATCCCTGCATGCAAAAATAGTTGAAAGGGAGTCATGCCTACCAGTAATTGCAAAAACATAGAACAATAATATATGAAATAGGATTCAGCGAAGCTGAACCGCGCAGCTCATAGGTAAAAACAGGTATATATTCGATGCCCAAAACATAAAATAAAAGCGAGCATTAGATGGCATTGAGCCTTCGAAGGCAGTGTGATGCGTTTACCAGTCTGTGAAATAGAAGAGTATCCTTGGTTTCGCGAGTTAGAGAGGAAGACCAAAAATCAAATAGGTATAAGAATTCGTCATAAATAGAACGGGCGGTTGAGGCTTTATGATGGAAGATTCTTTTGTTTCTTTCCATCCACGTAATCCAGACAATGATCTGAAAAGACAAATACCACGATTTGTGATATTTGCTATACGCGGGAAGCTTAGTCCAGCAGTCGGTTAGACTGGCCGGAATAACTGACACTTCCCAAGCGAGCGAGGAAATTTTCCAAAGAGCACTGGTAAAGTCGCAACTCACGAATAAGTGGTTCGCATTTTCTGCTTGTGAGGAGCACAGAGGACATAATTGACCCCATGCTAAGTTTCTCTTGTTGAGAATTTCAACAGTCAGAAGCTTATTGTTGAGCACTAACCACGAAAGGATTTTCACCTTAAGCGGGGCGCAGGATTTCCACACAAGGTCATAGAAAGGCGATAAGATGCCTCTAAAATTAAGGAATCGATAGAACGATTGAACAGAGAATGTTCCTGACGTATTCCAACGCCAGTACAATTCTTCTTTGTCCCTCCAAACAAAATTGTTGAGAGAGGAATGAAGATTGTCATGTTCTGAGACTAAATGGGGAGGAATATTGGACGAAAGGTTAATAAGCCAACTGCCTTTGTTGGTTGGAGGTGGTGTACGACTCGACCACTAAAGCAGAGGGGTCGGAAGCGAGACGGAAGATAGCCGGGAAAGCGGTGGCCAAAGTAGTGTTACCGATCCAGAGATCGGTCCAAAATCTGGCCATGGATCCGTTGGAACATGCATGGGCTATGCCACAACGGAAAGCTGCCGCCGCTTTCCACACCCCCTTCCAGAATTGAGAGGCGTTACGATGGGAGTTGGATGGAAAACTCCACCAATTATCGACCGAAAAGTATCTGTCTTTGATACTGATGATCCAGGGTAAATCCTCGACTTTGAGAAACCTCCAGATCCATTTACCCAAAAGCGCCATATTCTGATGTCTAAGATTCAATACCCCTAAACCTCCAGCTTCTTTAGAAGAACAAATGAGTTTCCAATTACACAGGTGCGAGCCCGGCTTGTGAATAGGAGATCCAGACCAGAAGAAGTTACTTCTGATCTGATCGATCCTTTTGATAACCCAAGAGGGCAAGAAGTAGAAGGACATCATGTAAAGAGGGATCGCGGATAGGACAGAATTGAGAAGTATTAATCTACCTCCTCGAGAGAGAAGTTTCCCTGACCAGATTGATAACCTGGATTCGACCTTATCGATTATAGGGGCCCAATCCGATTTATGCAATTTATCCCATCTGAGTGGAATACCCAGATACGTAATCGGAAAAGAAGCTGAAGGACAGTTAAAGAAATTTGAAATTTCGTCTTGCCTGTTAGGCGATCCCCCTAACCAGAGAACGGACGACTTTTGAAAATTGATTGATAACCCTGAGGCTAATTCGAAACAATAGAGAAGGAGTTTAAGGTTTCTAAGAGATTGAACGTTTGGTTTGGCAAAAATAATTGTATCGTCGGCGTACTGCAGATTCAGTACTCCATGGAAATTGCGGGAGTTCCTCAGACCTTCAATGGCCTGGGCTTCCCAGGCGTTGCGAAGGAGTTTACTGAAAACATCTGCTACCAGTGAGAAAAGTAGAGACGATAGAGGATCTCCTTGCCTAAGTCCACATTTAATTTTAAATATGTCAGAAAGAGATACTCGTGTGGTGAACGATAGCATATCACTTCAAATATTCTTTTTCGCTTTATATGATTGTGATCCAATTTCTAAAAATAAGTGATCATAATTAATCTTCATTTTTCTTATTTAAAAATTATGTATGTACCTGTGAAAATTCCTGCCACTAGTAAAAAAAATTTTAATCCGCATTTCGAATCTGGATTGCTCTGATACCATATGAAAGTCTCTGCCTTTAAGCTTAAACTTCGAAGTTGTAAAAGATTGAGAGAAATTGCACTTGTACTCTAGACCAATCATGTGAGAGTGACATTTAGAATGACATGCTGAGCATTTTTTGTAAACTTAATTTAAAATGTGTTTAACCCAAAGTACTTTTTCAAAGCTGGTGTTTTCACATTTTCTTAAGACGCCTCAAACAGTACTTTTAACTTTTCAAAGCTGGTGCTTTTACTTGCTAACTAAATTTTGAAGCCATACATAGGGAAATGTTCCGTTGTGCACTCGGCCTTCCTGCCCTCGCATCGACGATCCGAATCGTTTACATTGATCTACACATATAAATTAGTCTAAATATGGAAAATCAAATTATTTGAAATTCATTTGCCCATCCATCATGTGACTATTAAAAATAATAATTTTCAGCCATACAATTTTGTAACACTTCAATGGATGACCAAATGAATTTCAAATGATTTTATTTTACATATTTAGACTAATTTATATGTATAGATCAATAAGAACGGTTCGGATCGTCAATACGAAGACGGGAAGACCGAGTGCACAACGGAACATTACTCGTCATACATATTATTTTCTTATAGTACTTTTGGTAGTAACACTTTCTAATGAAAGCAATTTTCATACACAGATGTAGCCTCAGCCGATTGGAGCAAGGAATATGGTGTTAGGATCGGGAGAAAAACAATAGAGATAAATTTGAGAAGAAAACAACACAAATATTATTTCTCAATCTCAAAAGATTTACAAAAAAACTCTCAATACTTTATAAGCTCTCTGTGGCTATCAATCTCTATTTTTCTCTTCAGTTGAGTGTGTCATCAAATGAAGAAAATAGTGAGAATTTATAGGAGGGGAAGAGACACCATGCTTTCGAAAAGACACCATGCTTCGGAAGAGACACCATGCTTGGAAAGAGACACCATGCTTCGGAAGAGACACCATGCTTGGGAAGAGACACCATGCTTGGGAAGAGACACCATGCTTGCATCAAACGTTGTCATGCATCAGCATGCACCAAACGTTGCATGCATGAGTGCATGCACTTTTGTGGCGGGACCTACAATTCTCCCCCTCACGCCACATCTGCACCAATCGTCATCTCTCATCCATTCCAGTTATGTCTCTGCATAACTCTAGTTTCTCCCGAGACACAATCTTTGTCAACATGTCTGCTGGATTCTCCTTAGTGTGGATCTTCATCAGTTTCAACAATTGTTGATCCATCGCCTCGCGTATCTAGTGATAGCGAATATCAATATGTTTTGTTCGGGAATGGTACATTGAATTCTTGCTCAAATCCAGAGCACTCTGACTGTCACAATGTACCTTGTAGTCATTCTGCTTGATCCCGAGTTCTTGTAGAAATCGCTTTAACCACAACATCTCCTTGCCAGCTTCAGCGGCAGCAATGTACTCTGCTTCTGTCGTAGATAGTGCAACACACTTCTGCAACCTTGACTGCCATGACACAGCTCCCCCTGAGAATCCACTTAACAGCCTCCCAATGCTCATTTCCTGGATTGGAGAGAAATCTGCTTGCCACACCCACTGCATGTGCAATATCCGGCCTCGTACACACCATTGCATACATCAGACTTCCAACCGCTGAAGAATAAGGCACAACTTCCATTTCCTCGATCTCTTTCCTGGATGAGGGACACGAACTCTTGCTCAACTTGAAATGATTAGCCAGTGGGATGCTAACTGGCTTGGCACCCTCCATATTGAATCGCTTGATCACCCGTTCAACATATTTCTCTTGAGATAACCACAATCTTCGGGCCTTTCTGTCTCGAGAGATGTTCATACCTAAAATCTGCTGAGCTGGCCCAAGGTCCTTCATATCAAAGACCTTAGAGAGTTCTATCTTCAGCTGTCTGATCTTCACTGTATCTTGTCCGACGATCAACATGTCATCGACATATAGTAACAGTACAATGAAATTTCTATCAGGGGACCTTTGAATGTAGACGCATTGATCTGCAGCAGTCCTCTTGTAGCCTTGACTCACCATGAATGAATCAAACTTCTTGTACCATTGCCTTGGTGCTTGCTTGAGGTCATACAAACTCTTCTTCAGCTTACATACGAGATTCTCTTTCCCTGGAACCTCGTATCCCTCTGGCTGCTCCATGTAAATTTCTTCATGCAGATCACCGTGAAGAAATGCAGTCTTCACATCCATTTGTTCAAGCTCCAAGTCTAGGCTAGCTGCTAATCCGAGCATGACTCGGATTGAAGTCATCTTTACAACTGGAGAAAAAATCTCACCAAAATCGATGCCTTTCTTCTGAAGGAATCCTTTGACCACTAGCCGAGCTTTGTGCTTCACCACCTTTCCGCTGCCATCTTTCTTGAGCTTGAATACCCACTTGTTCTTTAGTGCCTTCTTCCCTCCTGGAAGCTTAACCAAATCGTAGGTTTGGTTCTTCTCTAAAGAGTCCATCTCATCCCGCATAGCGTGCAGCCAGTTGTCTTTGTCTGGATGAGACAATGCTTCCTGGAAATTCTCTGGCTCCCCCTCATCAGTAAGAAGAATGTACTCTGATTCTGGATATTTAGTAGACGGAACATGGCCTCTTTCAGATCTACGTAGCTGAGGCTCACTCGTCTCAGGCGGTGTATCATTATCTTGTACTGGTTCTGCAGCTGTGAAAGGTTGCGGCTCCCCAGGCTCATCAATCCCTTCTTCCTCCTCCTCTGGTTCTGCTTCTAGTTCTTGATCAGACACATCATCATCTGCGGCAGCTTGTACTGGTACTGTATCTGGAACAAAGTCCTGAGTACTGACAGGTCTTTCAGCAATTTTAGGCTTTTCAGTGTCCCTATATGTCTGATTTTTATGGAACACCACGTCTCTACTTCTGATGGGCTTCTTCGTCTATAGATCCCATAGCCTGTATCCAAACTCCTCATCTCCATAGCCTATGAAAATGCATGGAGTGGTTCTCGCATCGAGCTTCTACCTGAGCTCCTTTGAGACATGTGCATAAGCCAGACATCCAAATGTCCTCAGGTGAGAGTAGGAGGGGTTTTTGCCGGTCCATTTCTTCTCCGGGATGTTGAAATTCAGCGGGACTGATGGAGATCGATTGATCAAGTAGCAGGCGGTGCGAACAGCTTCTCCCCAAAATGGCTTTGGCAGCTTTGCTGTGCTGAGCATACTTCTGACTCTTTCCATGATTGTTTGGTTCATTCTTTCTGCTACCCCATTGTGTTGTGGGGTACGTGGAACCGTCTTCTCGTGCCGAATGCCCTGACTCTTGCAATAGGCATCAAAACTCCTGGATGTAAACTCGCCTCCGTTATCTGAGCGGAGGCACTTCAGCTTCTTCCCCGTTTCACGCTCTACCATGGCATGAAATGTTTTGAAGCTTTCCAAGACCTGATCTTTTGTCTTCAGAAAATACACCCACACCTTCCGAGAAGCATCATCAATAAATGTCAGAAAGTATTTGTTACCGCCTAGCGACTCCACCTCCATGGGACCGCAAACATCAGAATGTATCAGACTGAGCAACTCTGATCTCCTTGTCGAAGAGGAACTAAAAGAGACTCTTCGCTGCTTGCCAAATAAACAGCTGCTGCAAGGTTGAAGCTTTGCATTCTTGGTAATGGAGATAAGATTTTCCTTCATCAAGGTTGATAAACCTTTCTCACTCATGTGACCGAGTCTCTGGTGCCACAGTTTTTGCGAAGCTTCATGTTCAACAATATTGAGACTCTCAACATTGATCTTTACATGAGTCTTGTACAAAGTGCTGCAGAGATGTCCACGAGCGATCACCATTACACCTTTCAGCATCCTCCACGAGCCATTGCAAAAATGGTTATCATAGCCCTTTTCATCTAGGGCTCTTACCGAAAGAAGATTTTGTCGAAGTTCAGGTACATGGCGAACATCCTGCAGTGTGATTGTGCACCCGGCATCAGTCTGCATCCGAACGTCACCAATTCCGACGATCTTAGCAAAGCTAGAATTGCCCATCCTCACCGAGCCAAAGTCCCCAGCTTTGTACGTCGTGAAGATGTCCTTTCGAGGAGTGGCATGGCAAGATGCTGCAGTATCTACCACCCATTCTACGCTCTGATTCGACACATGGAGGCATGTCTCATCCTCATGAGAGCAAAGAGCCACATCTTCTAGTACTGTGACTTGTGCATCTCCTTCCTTCTTTGGTTGTGACCTTCCCTGACCGCCTTGTTTTTGTAACTTCCAACAATTTCTTTTCATGTGGCCTGGTTTGCCACAGTGATGGCAGTTGTATGCAGGCCTCCTCCCATCACTTGATTTGCCTCTCGATCTGCCTCTGCTTTGGCTCCTGCCTCTCCACCTGCCTCGGTCTTCCTCTCGCTGTCTCCCACGGACTTCTATGACGCAGGCTTGTGCTTCTGTGCCAACATCCTTTCTTCGAGCTTCCTCATTGAATAGGGCATCCTTAACCATAGACATGGTAAGATTGCCAGTCGAAGCCGAGTTGCTGAGGGAGACCACCAATGTCTCCCAACTGTCTGGAAGAGAGCTGAGAAGTAGAAGTGCCTGTAACTCATCTTCAAGTGGTAACTCCACTGAAGATAGCTGATTCACCAGGCTCTGAAACTCGCTGGTGTGTTTTGCTACAGAAGTTCCTCCCTGTAGCTTCAGGTTCACCAACCGTCTCATCAGCAGGGCCTTATTTCGAGCTGTCTTGGCCTGGTACATATCCGCCAGCTTCTTCCAAAGGGCAAAAGCATCCGTCTCCTGGGCAACATGATGGAAGACACTGTGATCGATCCACTGTCGAATCTGACCGATCGTTTTCCTGTTCATCTTCTTCCAGTCCGCCTCATTGGTAGCTTCAGGTCTTTCTCCCTTCTCCTCAATAGGATCAAAGAGATCTTTACAACTTAGGAGATCTTCCATCCGAGGTCTCCAAAGTGTATAGTTGGTGGCAGTAAGCTTGATCATGGCTCCAAATGATGATGATGATATTGATTCCTCCATCGACATCTTGATCTGCAAAGGCTTTTGGCACTCAATAACTCAACCTTGCTCTGATACCACTTGTTAGGATCGGGAGAAAAACAATAGAGATAAATTTGAGAAGAAAACAACACAAATATTATTTCTCAATCTCAAAAGATTTACAAAAAAACTCTCAATACTTTATAAGCTCTCTGTGGCTATCAATCTCTATTTTTCTCTTCAGTTGAGTGTGTCATCAAATGAAGAAAATAGTGAGAATTTATAGGAGGGGAAGAGACACCATGCTTTCGAAAAGACACCATGCTTCGGAAGAGACACCATGCTTGGGAAGAGACACCATGGTTCCGAAGAGACACCATACTTGGGAAGAGACACCATGCATGCACCAAACGTTGTCATGCATCAGCATGCACCAAACGTTGCATGCATGAGTGCATGCACTTTTGTGGCGGGACCTACATATGGTAAATCTACTTCCGGGTAATTAGACACCATCATCGCAATTTCGCAAACCTGATCAGTAACTAATAAATTTCACACTACCCTGCCCAATATTCATTGTACCACCACTCCACATTTTAGTCTGGCAAAACACAGCAGAACATTTACCCTGCTCAATAAAACTCTCGCTGCAGGCCAACAATGGAAACGACTTTGTCCCACTATTCAGCCCCTAAATACCAGAATGTATGCTCTTCCTTATCCAACACTATTTCAATCCTTTTAACACCTCTCGTAAAATCATGCAGACTTGCTGAGAGGGTTAAAAGTAATTCCACTGCAGACAAATTCTCTAGCAGAACTTTTGAAAAAAAATATATTAAAATAAAAAATAGGAACTAAAGAAAAAGAAAGGTGTGATCCAACTAAAATGAAAACATATTTTACAAAATGCTAGTTCACAAATGATATACTGATTATTTTTCTTATATATTGTTTGAGTTTCTGTATCATCACCAAACAGTGCATGAACTGAGAGAGCTAGCTAGGATTTGAACATTGCCAGTCTCATCTCCCTCTTAAGCCTTTTCAACTCTTATCAGTTTATGATTCTTGTTTATCGGCCAATCACATCTGCAATAGGAAGAAGGAAGTAAAAGCAAAAAAATCAATCATTACTACAATTGATGTTATGAAAGCTTCAACGAAGAACTCAGTTCACAATTTTAGCATTCATTTATTTGCAGATTTTCAATCACAAGAGCTCTTGGTTTTTAAAATGGATTTGCATGTTAAGAAGTGTTGGGAAGTTTAGTTGGGCTTCTCAATCTTCTTCATATCTAATGAACAAAAAAAATCTCATAAAACCTCATAAAACGCAACACCTAGCATATTGGATTATGAATAAGTGGGCATTCCCTTATGATGTCCAATGTAAACAGAGGTTAATCAAGTTTAGACATTAATTTCAAAATTTGGGTATGAATTAGTCTCTTAATCGGTGTATATGTGTATGACACACTCGAAAGCTCCAATATGTTCATGTTTCTTTACAGAGAGTGAAGGATAATCAAATATATAGGTGAATATAAAATTTTCCTACGGAGATTTTCCTTATGCATCCATTTCACATGTTAGGCATAGCTTGTGTATTAGGCAGCTCTCTATTTAGTGCTACGCATGGTTCCATTCCTTGGTAACCTATAGTTTAATCAATGAAATTTTGGCAGCCTGTAGTAGGTATTTGGTTCGGTGCTTTAGGTATTAGTACTATGGCTTTCATTACCTATATGGTTTCAATTTCAACCAATCTGTAATTGATAGTTAGGAAATTCCAGATCAAGGAAACTATCACTTTAAAATGTGTTAGAGCACTCAACTATATGTTTAATAAGTAGTAGTCTTTTTTTATTAGTTGCGAACATGTGATAATAGGAATTTAAGAACTTAACTTCACACAGGTGGGAGAAGTGATATTTCAATTTCTTGGAGGCTTTTGCCTTTAGTTTCCACAACTGTGCACCTCACAAATAGCACTGCGACCAAGCAGGAGGACCCAAATATTGAATATAGAATCCGCGGCCCTAGTATCTCCAACATCGGCAAGAACAGCAAACCTATAAAGCAATTCACCACCTGAAATTTTGAAACAGTTTTATACAAGAACTTCATAGCTGTTTCTTACTAGTACTCAGGAAACAGATCAACCATGGTATGGCAAGATGTCCTACAGACCAGTTGTCTGAATCTGCGGTTAATGATAGATGGAAATACATACCCAATTTACGCACATGCACATAGCCATAGCCTTTGCTCGAATTCTATTCGGGAAGATCTCTGCTAAAAGAAGACTAGGGACCGGGCCAGCTCCCAGCGAAAATGCCAGGACACATCTGAAAAAAAATGAAATAATTTGACCAAGTTCATTGCAGTCGAAACATTTTTTATGGTTCATCTAAAAGCATGCAAAATGGAACTAAAACTTAATATACAACTTTCTACACTGGTCAGGATCATCATCATGTCCTTTTAAACAGAACACAGGCTTCACAGGAGAAGGATTCATGTAAGCCGAAACCCAAGAATTTGGAGTAGAAGGCTTTGTTGTTGTTGTTGTCGTCGACATTTGTTGCTTCCCAAAATTACGAAGAAATTTTAAAATAATTGTCAGTTGACATAACCCTTATCATTTTCAGAGATTCTTGATATTGTAAAGTTTATTTTTAAAAAATAGTCAGTTAAATGAGCCCTACGTTCTCTTCACCTTGACATCAATATGCAGGGGCGGAGCTACCCTTTGGGTAGGGGGGACAAATGACCCCCAAATTTTTTTTAAAACACTCATTTCCATGTAAATTTTTTATATGGGGGCCCTCTTTTTACTAGTTTGTCTTAGCATTTGGGACCCCAAATAAGAAAATTTTAGATCTAGGTCCCTAACTTATCCACTCTGACCCCTTTCGTATTAAATTAAGTTGTGAGTTAACCTCCAACATTTTACAAATTGCAATAAATCTCACTCAATCAATTAAAGTTGAAAGGGTTTGTTAGAATACAAGTGTTTCCTCAATCCTTCTACAACTTTGAAGTTTTAGCTTAGTGGCAGAGACTTTTACATGGTATCAGAGCAACCCAGATTCGAATCTTACCGGTTACGCAATTTAATTGCAGATTTAAAATAAAAAAATACCGCTGTGTATAGTCCAGGTCTTAGAATACAAATGTAATTTTCCTTGACGTTTCTAAAACTTCGAAGTTTTAGCTTAGTAGCAAGGACTTTCACAGGGTTAATAAGTGAAATGCTAAACTTCACTCTTTATTCATACATTCACTCATTTTCTACTCGGTAAATAAATTGGAGTATTGATCTCCCTCTCAATTTGTGCTCTCAATCTCAATCTAAGAACTCTCAATTACTCTCTCTATAAATCAAAATCATAATGGCCAAGAACATTTTCTTTTAACTACAAGCTAAGAACCAAAATTACTCATTCATTTTCTAATTTCTCAACAAGAACAAATTTTATTAATTAACATTCAGAAAGCTCAAGCCTAACTGCAGAAAAAAATTCTTGGTATTTTACCAAATTCAGCTATCGTTTAATTTATATATGAGTTTTGTTATGTGAATTTTTATTCCCCCACCCACCCACCCACCCACCCAAATACATATAAATACTACTACTCAATGCCAAAAAAATAAGTGGGACCCATTTAGAAATGGCTGGCTCTGCCACTGAATACAATATGCGATTTTATATGCAACTACTCCAAAGTATCAAAATGTCCATAATTTCAAGCAAGTGTACACAAATAAGAAGAAAAGTATAACAATTCTGTGAAAGCACGCAATATCTGGAAAAAAAAGTTTTGAGCACAAACTCAGTTACTTCAAAGCTATGAAGCACAAATACTTCTGCTTGGCATTGTGTCATGCGGGGCACGTATCCTTCAAATAACAGAGTATTTTGATTGTAATCAGAAGCAAAGATATATAACTTTTTGAAAGAACAAAATATTTTAAATACAAAGTTTTGGACTCAAACTTAGTACTAAAACCTATAAAGCATGGAAACTTCTATTTTGAAGTTGTTTTATGTTATACACAGTTGCGTCTGGCACAACATCTATGTTAGATCAACACTTCAAGAGGTGTCTCGCGGCCATGGAAACGTATTTGTTAGATATTATATTAGATTAAATATTGGTTTAGTCTCGTATTGGTTATGTATCAGTTTAGTCTTCCATTCTCTCTTATATATAGGACCCAATTGTATTCAGTTTATTCAATCAATAATAAAGAATATTTTCCTATCCCTAATTCTCACATGGTATCAGAGTCGATAATCGTATAAGGCCTACACTAATTTTATCCTCGCCGTCGAGGTGGAGTGGTTCTCGTCTTCATCGAAATCACTCCACCTCCCGACATCTTTTCCTCTCCCGATCTTGATCAAAAACCCTAATCTCCCCCAAAACCTTAAATCTCCAAAATCCTAGCCGTCATCTCCTATCTTTCAAACCCTAATCCCAAATCTCCAAAAATCAAAACCCTTCTATTACTGAGTGCATTGATATAGGGATTGATTGGTATGGAATTGATTTGCATGGCTATTGATATAATCTATTTAAGGCATAGCTATTTAAGGCATAGCTATTACGGCGTGCATTGATATAGAGATTGATTGGTATGAGATTGATTTGCATGGCTGTTGATATAATAGCCACTAGTTGATATAATAGCCACAAGTTTCCTGGTTTTTTGGTTCTTCTCTGTATATATATATCTTATTCTATGAAGATCAATGATCAATAAGAATTACCCAAACATTATCATGGTATCAGAGCCAACACCAAAAATATCACAATAATGACCACCACCGATGGAACACCATCAATGGCATTTATGAAACTCAAGGCGAAGATTGATGCTAGTTCGGGTCGAGGGGGCTCGCGCACATGCTACGGTTGCACCAACCACTGATGGTCCGATCAGTGAATCATCTTCCTCTGCTACAAATGCGGCTCTTCCTGGTTTTAGTGTCGCGCAGTGGCGAGCGTTGGTTGCGGTATTTGGTAATCCTCAAACTCCAATAAATCGGTTGAATGGTAAGTTTGATAATACATCTTGGATAATTGACACTGGTGCTTCTAATCATGTCACGGGAAATATTTCTTTTTTGACTGACATTCAAGATGTGAGTGCTTGTCCTGTGGGCCTTCCAGATGGGCAAAGTGTTGTAGCAACTATGCAAGGCAATGTAAAACTAACGGACAAAATTTATCTTAATAATGTTCTTTATATTCCCAAATTACATTGCAATTTAATTTCGGTTTCGCAACTTGATGATGATATGAAATCTTTTGTCCAATTTTCGTCTCACATGTATGCTATACAGGACCAACATTCGAGGGAACTGATTGGAACGGGTGAAAGAAGGGATGGACTTTATTATCTGTGGCAGGTGCCAAGCGTTCAAGCAGCATTGGTTGTGGGATCATCTTCGGTAGATCTACGGCATAAGCGTTTGGGACATCTTTCCAAGAAAGTCGTAAAATCGCTTCCTTTTATTAGTAGTGGTAAGGAATATTTGAATAAAGCATGTGAAGTTTGTCATCGTACTAAGCAGTCTAGAGAGTCTTATTCTTTTTTTTTTTTTGATAAAAGGGATGAAGTCATACGACTTCAGCCAAAACTAACATTAAAAAGAAAAAGCGTTCATACAGACGCATCCAAAATCAGAGTCCCCAAAATAATCCTCTAAAAGAGGAACAAACCACCACCTCAACCACCAGATAACCCAAAATAGAGGACATAAAGTAGCAGACAAAAGAGAAACAGAAAAGAAAACATCAGATATTAAGCTATTTCAGTCGACGCCGAGCTCGACGACTCCTGATCCGCAGCAGATTGGAGATTATGAACCAGCAGAATTCCCGTCACCAGCTCTTGGTGAAAACTGGACATATTAGAGATTGTGGCCAGAGTGTTGGAGACTAAAACATCTTCATCATCTTGATCCTCTTGAGCAGGGATGTCAGTTTGAGCATGAATGTCAGCTGGAGCATCATCATCATCATCATCAATAGGGATAGCTGAACTCAGGGATGCACCAGGGATCATATGAGCAGCAGAAGAAGCAGACGCAGGAGTGAAGCTTTTGCAGGCATCCAGGAGAATATTCACCTCAGTCTTCATCTTTTTTGCGGGGGGAAGAATATCTGTCTAAATAGAAACAAAGTAACAAATGGAATCCAGAATCTTAACAATATCAACACACTTCTTAACAAAAATACGATTATTACGCTCTAACCAAATGACCCAAATCAAGGCCATCATCGACATGTCCCAAAGTAGACGATATTTCTTTCTAACTCTCTTCTTCCTCCAAATACCCCACCAAGCTTTAATAGAAGGAGGAAATCCTCTAAATTTGAAGGCAACTTTGAAGATAAGCCAGATTTGTTTAACAAAAGGGCATCTCAAAAAAAGATGACAAGCAGATTCATTACCAAAGCCACAAAGAACACATTTCTGCCCTAAAGCTAAATGCCGCTTATTAAGATTATCAACAGTGAGAAGACGATTATGAATAGTGAGCCAAACAAGAATCCTAACTTTAAGAGGCGCAACATTTTGCCAAATGAATTTATAAAAAGGACAAATCATACCTCCAGCATTCAGAAAATTATAAAAAGATTTTACAGTGAATAAGCCTGAACTAGTCCACCTCCAAATATTCTTGTCCTGAGGTTTCCAATCATAATGACTAATGAGATGAATAAGTTCATTCAAATCATGGGTTTGCTGAAGAGAAAGATTCCTACGAAATTCAATATTCCAAACTTTACCAAACCGATTGGTAGTATAAAGAGAAAAAACAGTAGCATTAGGAGAGCAAGCTATATTAAAAAGAGCAGGAAATCTCGAAGATAGGCTACAATCACCTATCCAAATGTCTGTCCAAAACCGAACATTTTTACCATCACCACAAATCTTCCGAATTCCACATTTAAAAGGGGCAGCTGCTTTCCAAATACCTTTCCAAAATGAAGAACCCATAAAAGAAGGATTTTCATGAAAATCACTAAGAATTCTTCTACGAAAATAATTTCTTTTAATCACTCTAATCCAGACCTTATCTTCTGAGAGTCTTTTTCTTTGAGTACCAACAAAGCATCAAGAATTTTTGAATTAATACATTGTGATTTATGGAGTCCTTATAATACTCCGTCATCGCGTGGAGCAAGCTATTTTTTGACTTTAGTTGATGAATTTTCTCGTGCTGTATGGGTCTATTTATTGGTTGATAAAATAGAGGTTTTTAGATATTTTATGTCTTTTATTTCTATGATTGAGCACCAATTTTCACAGAAAATCAAGATAATGCGGAGTGATAATGGTACTGAATTTAATTGTATGAAGGACTATTTTTTGGCTAATGGCATTTTATTCCACACCTCTTGTGTTGGCACACCTCAACAAAATGGGCGAGTGGAGAAAAAACATCAACATATTTTAAATGTTGTTTGTGCTTTGCGTTTTCAAGGGAATTTGCCAATTTTATTTTGGGGGGAGTGTGTTTTAGCTGCGGCACATCTTATTAATAAAACTCCCTCTAGTGTGCTTCATAATAAAACTCCCTATGATATTTTGTTTGGCTCCCCACCGTCGTATGATGACTTGTATGTATTTGGTTGTTTGTGCTTTGCCCGTAATCAAAGAGCAAAAGGTGATAAGTTTGCGAGTCGCAGTAGAAAGTGTGTTTTTGTTGGTTATCCTTTTGGGAAAAAGGGTTGGCTGTTATATGATTTGGACAACAAGATTTTTTTCGCCTCTAGGGATTCTATGAAGACAATTTTCCCTATTCGGACGATAAACCTCTTATGGCCGTCTCTCTTGAAACCTTGGATGCCGAACCTTTTGTGCCATATTTTAATTTTGTGGATGAGGGTGGGGCGCAAGGAAACATAACCGAGGCTACTGGTGAGCCCTGTTCCTCTACGTCACCACCAACACAGTTGCCTTCTATCTCAGTGGATGTGGCTATCCCGTCTGGTAATGATTTGCAAGACTCTCCTTCTGTTTCCGCTGATTCTCATGCTTCTACTATGGGTCGAGGTATGAGAACTAAAATTCCTTCCTCCAAATTGAAGGATTTTGTGACACATACAGTGATTAAGAAAAGTCCACCTCCTTCATCACCCGCTTCCTCTCCTCCCTCAGGTACGCCTTTTCCTATAGCACATTATGTTAATTGTGACAAATTTACTGCAAAACACCGAAATTTTCTTGCAGCTGTAACTGTCGGGGTGGACCCACAGTCTTTCAAGAAGGCTGTGAAAGATGCGGGTTGGCGTAGTGCTATGCAAAAGGAGATCCGGGCTTTGGAAGATAATGGTACATGGACTATGGCCTCTCTTCCCCCTGGAAAGAAGGCTCTTGGTAGTAAATGGGTTTACAAGAACAAGTGCCACCCTGATGGTACCATTAAGAGATTGAAGGCGCGGTTAGTTGTCTTTGGCAATCATCAGATTGAAGGGATTGATTATAATGAGACTTTTGCTCCAGTAGCAAAATGATAACTGTTCGAGCTTTCTTGTCCATTGCTGCATCAAAGAATTGGGAGCTTCATCAAATGGATGTTCACAATGCTTTTCTGCATGGTGACCTTCATGAGGAGGTGTATATGAAACTTCCTCCTGGGTTTGAAACTTTTGATCCTGGCACAGTGTGTAGGCTTCAGAAATCTTTGTATGGCTTGAGGCAAGCTCCTTGTTGTTGGTTTGCAAAGCTGGTTTTGGCTTTGAAGAGCTATGGTTTTCTCCAATCTTATTCCGACTATTCTCTTTTCGCATATACCAGGGGTACTGTGCAGATTAATGTGCTTGTCTATGTTGATGATTTAATCATTTCTGGTAATGATTCTGCTGCATTGAATGTATTTAAGACCTATCTCAATAACCATTTTCATATGAAGGATCTCGGCATACTAAAATATTTTTTGGGTATTGAGGTTGCTCGCAGTCCTCACGGTCTGTTCTTGTGTCAACGCAAATACACCCTTGATATTATATCTAAAGTCGGTTTATTAGGAGCCAAGCCAGCTGGTTCTCCAATCGAACAAAATCATAGACTTGCGCATGCTAAAGGAGACTTGCTTGCGGAGCCTGAATCCTATAGGCAGTTGATGGGTCGTCTCATCTATTTGGCTATCACGCGTCCAGATTTATCTTACTCTGTTCATGTTTTATCTCAATTTATGCAACATCCTAAGCAGGAGCATTGGGATGCAGCCATACGAGTTGTTCGTTATTTGAAAAGTGCCCCATGCCAGGGAATTTTACTTCATTCAGATAGTGACTTGTCTTTACAAGGCTGGTGTGATTCCGATTGGGCCGCATGTCCTCTCACTCGCCGGTCTCTCACTGGTTGGTTAGTCTTTCTTGGTCAATCGCCTATTTCCTGGAAAACTAAGAAGCAACCCACCGTTTCTCGCTCCACGGAAGCAGAGTATCGTTCTATGGCCTCTATTACTTGTGAGTTGAAGTGGTTAAGGCTTTGTTGTTGAGTCTCGGGGTGCATCATCCAAAAGCCATTCCTGTGTTTTGTGATAGCCAGTCCGCACTATCTTGATTTTCTGTAAATATTGGCGCTCAATCATAGAAATAAAGGACATAAAAGTTCTGAAAACCTCTGTTTTATTAACCAATAAATAGACCCATACAGCACGAGAAAAATCATCAACTAAAGTCAAAAAATAGCTTGCTCCGCGCAATAACGGAGTATTATAAGCACCCCATAAATCACAATGTATTAATTCAAAAATTCTTGATGTTTTGTTGGTACTCAAAGAAAAAGACTCTCTAGACTGCTTAGCACGATGACAAACTTCACATGCTTTATTCAAATGTTCCTTACCACTACTAATAAAAGTAAGCGATTTTACGACTTTCTCGGAATGATGTCCCAAACGCTTATGCCATAGATCTACCGAAGATGATCCCACAACCAACGCTGCTTGAACGCTTGGCACCCACCAAAGATAATAAAGTTCATCCCTTCTTTCACCCGTTCCAATCAATTCTCTCGAATGTAGGTCCTGTATAGCACACATGTGAGACGAAAATTGGACAAAAGATTTCATATCATCATCAAGTTGGGAAACCGAAATTAAATTGCAATGTAATTTGGGAACATAAAGAACATTATTATGATAAATTTTGTCAGTTAGTTTCACATTGCCTTGCGTAGTTGCTACAATACTTTGTCCATCTGGAAGGCCCACAGTACAAACACTCACATCTTGAATGCCAGTCAAAAAGAAAATATTTCCTGTGACATGATTAGAAGCACCAGTGTCAATTATCCAAGATGTATTATCAAACTCACCATTCAACCGATTTATTGGAGTTTGATGATTACCAAATGCGGCAACCAACGCTTGCCACTGCGCGGCACTAAAACCAGGAAGAGCCGCATTTGTAGCAGAGGAAGATGATGCACTGATCGGACCATCAGTGGTTGGTGCAACCGTAGCATGTGCGCGAGCATCCTCGACCCCGATTAGCATCAATCTTCGCTTCCGGTTTCATAAACGCCGGTGATGGTGTTCCATCGGTGGTGGTCATTATTGTGATATTTTAGGTGT
This sequence comes from Hemerocallis citrina, assembly GCA_017893485.1. NCBI lineage: Eukaryota > Viridiplantae > Streptophyta > Magnoliopsida > Asparagales > Asphodelaceae > Hemerocallis > Hemerocallis citrina. Next base: position 11,148,014 of record CM030364.1, on the reverse strand, counting down.
TGGCTCTGTTACCATGATAATGTTTGGGTAATTCTTATTGATCTTTGATCTTCATTGAAGAAGATATATATATACATAGAAGAACCAAAAAAACAGGAAACTTATGGCTATTATATCAACTAGTGGCTATTATATCAACAGCCATGCAAATCAATTCCATACCCCAATCAATCCTTATATCAATGCACTCCGTAATAGCTATGTCTTAAATAGCTATGCCTTAAATAGATTATATCAACAGCCATGCAAATCAATCTCATACCAATCAATCCCTATATCAATGTCAAACACAAACCCTAGCAGCCACAGCAAGTGGCTACACCAACAACTTCAACAACAACCACTAATCACAGCGCCACCATCAATGCCATTGACCTCTCTTCTCCGGCGAACTCCTGGCACCACCAACAACAGCCCCTCTCATCATCAGCTTCGGAGAGATGCTGATCGACTTCGTGCCCACCGTCGCTGGTGTCTTCCTCACCGAGGCCCCCGGCTTTGTCAAGGCCCCTGGCGGCGCTCCCGCCAACGTGGCGATCGCCTTTAGCCGCCTGGGTACCCGCTCCGCCTTCATCGGCAAGCTCGACGACGACGAGTTCGGCTGGATGTTGACGGGAATCTTGAAGGAGAATGGCGTCGTCGGCAGCGGGATCTGCTTCAACGGTGGGGCCTACACCGCGCTGGCGTTCGTCACCCTCAGAGCAGACGGCGAGAGGGAGTTCATGTTTTACAAGAACCCTAGCGCTGACATGCTCTTGACGGTTGACGATCTCAATTTGGATCTCATTCGCAGGTCTTCAATCTTCCACTATGGCTCCATAAGCTTGATTATGGGCTTGATTATGGAGCCTTGCAGAACAGCTCACCTGAAAGCAATGGAAGTTGCCAAGGAAGCCGGAGCCCTCTTATCTTACTACCCCAATTCTTTTTTTTTCTTTTTCTTTACTGTGTTATTTTTAAAAAAAATTAAAAAAAAAACAACAACAACTTGCAGGTTCTTATGCTTCTACATCCAGATCGCCAACTCACTCCGGTTGATCGATCGTGAGTTTGAGAGGGGGTGTTATCAGCATCCAGTTCTCAGTTCAGGGATGAGATCCCAACATCGACAATTCTCAAGTCTGGGGTGAGATCCTATCATCGACTATGTCTCAAGTCAGGTGTGAGTTCCCATCAGTCTATTTCTCAAGTCAGGGGTGAGATCTCATCAGTCTATTTCTCAGTTCAGGGGTGAGATCTCAACAGTGCGCCACAACTGCTTTCTTCCGCAACACTCTACTTCTCAGTTCCGTCACATGCGCCATCAAGCACCATTTCTGCATCACAGTTTGTCGTTCCCTCCATATGAACATCGTCAGTATTCCAAACTCTTGTTGTTTGAACCAACTTGAGTTTGAGAGGGAGTGTTAGAATATTAGATTAAATATTGGTTTAGTCCCGTATTGGATATGTATCAGTTCAGTCTTCCATTCTCTCCTATATATAGGAGCAATTGTATTCAGTTTATTCAATCAATAATAAAGAATATTTTCCTATCCCTAATTCTAACAGTATTAGACACCGATATTTGCCCGCCATGTGGAGTCTGCGTCCAAGTCAAAACATGACCTAGATGGCATATCTGACCAATGTCGGCAGCATGTCCTCATATCATAGTTGGAAGAGGGAGACATGGGAAAGGTGTATGAGAGGGAGAGGCTAAAAGAAGGGATGAGAGATGGTTGGGATATGAGAGGGTTAACTTCAGTTAGCAATGGTTAATGAACTTTAAGGTTAGAGATGCGAAAATGACATCAGTCCAAATAATCAAAAATGCAGTAGGCTAGTAGCATTTTACTTTTATTGGATTAGTGCGGATTGTACAAAATGGCAATTGCATTTAACTTAACTTTTAACAATTAGGTAAAAAATCCAATTGTCAAAACTTTCTATCAATTAGCAGTTAATGGTGTACATAGCAAATAGTCAATGTCAAAACAAATATAAACAAATGAACATTTTACTTATATGCATACATATGTACGTATAGTTGAGCGACTGTTGTTCTAGTTGTCCCATATTTGCAAGAATTGTCATGTCTCCATACCTGAACGGTGTGTATCCATGTTCATGCAACATAGCACACACGGCCAATTTCAGTGTAGAATTTTAAAATATCCTGTATGTTTGTGTGCTTCGTCGCATTGAATAAAATGTTCTTGCTTCTCAGTAATCAGCCAGTAATAGTATTTCTACTTAAGATACAGCAGTATATGAAGAGAGGTATGCAAAATTACAGATAGAATGATTTCTTCATTCTCCTGGTTCACAAAACCTGAAATAAAGCAGGTATCAGAACTTACAGCAACACTCCACCAACAGAGAGATACAAAGCCCAAGGCTCAGAAAAACTTGTTGCAGCAGCTTGAAGGCCCATTGACACTGCCTGAATGATTTTTTTTATTATTATTATTATTAAATTAAAACATCATTCCAGTTTGGATGATTTTACTGAAATGTAAACAACTTCAATCTCTAAACACATAAAAGAATTAAAAAGAGAACTTGTATACCATGCCAATAAAACTCCCAGAAAGTAGCATCTTTCTTCCTAATTTATCCATTAGAGTCATGGCGACAAATGACCCTGCAATAACAGGAGTTGAAAGCTATTATTTCCCAATAAAGCCTTTCGAACATTAGATGTACGTAAGACAAAATACCACTCTGTACCTGATAGATTTGTGAACCCTACAGCTAAGTTGGCAAGGTTGGAGGGCACCCCTGCAGTCTTGAAGACGGTTGAAGAGAAGTAGAATACAGCATTTATTCCCGATAACTGTTGTAAAGCAAACAGTGTTGATCCAATAAACACAACTGTAGCCAAAAAAAGAAGAAGAAAAAATGTTTGCAATGAACATAATCTTCAAGGTAGAAGAAACTTCCAATAATAATTGTATAGTAGGAATAAAAAAGACTAAGAAAAATTTGTGATAGGGCCTATCCACAAATATCTACCTCTAAAGTTGTGACCACGTAATAAATCTAAACATCTCATGTCTGCATCATCACCCTTTTCTAAACGTGTCAATTCGGCCAATGCTGATTTGACATGGAAAGCTCCCAAGAGTCTTTCGAATTGATGTTCTGCTTCACCAATTCGTCCATGCTGTAAAAAGGTAACCGGAAAAAAACATTAAAAATATATGTAAATAGCTAATAGATGACAATATTACAACAACTATCAGATACATTGTTTTAAATATCCATTTGATATTACGAAGGATAAACTGTGTACAAGCGAAAGACTGAATGAGAGAGTGAGCTCAAATTGGCACGAGAAAATTGCTCTGACGAGGTCGGCCGATCAGTAGGATTAGATTTCGCTGTTTTGTTTGTTGGTTGGGATGTATGAGTTCTAGAACCCAGCCTGTTGGGATCGGAACTTCATAAGCCTTATTTTTTGTTGTATGTTTTGTTAAATTCTTTTTAATGGAACGCGGGGGGCATTCAATCCGCTGTTAAACGATCAAAAAAATTATATATCTGTTTGATACTGCCTAAATAAATTGGACAAAAATGAAGATGCATAGACAATTAAATCAGAGGGAGATATCAGGATATGTATATAAGATTGGTATTAGTGTAAACTGAATATTAAATAAATCATATGTAACTGCTAGATCTATTTTGTTAAGTAGCCCTCACTGACCTAAAACTATTAAGAGCAAGACTATCCAAACTCCTGATTTTATTGCATAGGACGTCGTGTTAGTTGTGGTGGATTAGGTGGAGCCTGGCTTGTGGAGTGCATGGATTCATCCCTAGCATGAGGGATATTTGGATTTGCCTTCAATTATATTTTACACACTATTAACTTTTCTATAACTTTATTCAGTTCTTTCTTTAACATTCGTTTTGCAGGCCAAGTAATCCTCGGCCTCTATTGCATTGGGAGTGCATTGGTAGTTGAGATCGATTCTCTCCCTACTTTCACCAAAAGTGGTGTGATAGACAAAAATTCCTTGGTTCTCTAGTTAAATATGATGAGGACATCTTTCCTGTTTAGTTTATTTCACTACCATTTTTATTTCTGGCAATTATAGCCATATGTAATCTTTTTGTATTTTTTAGATTTTGAGAATATTTTGGAGATTTGTATCAAGATGTATTTTTTTGAGCCTATTTATAGGCCTTGAGATTAATGAGAAAGGAGGTCATTATTGATTAAAAAAATGTGTGTTGAGTTTTTGCTCTTCCTCCTTCTCTTTTGTGTGATACAACTGAGATCTAAAATTAGGGTTTGTGATAAATCCTAATAAATTTTAGAGTTAGTGATTAATTCTAAAATTTATCCCCAAATTAAAATTCCCCAAATACAAATCCCTAACATTAATTTCCCTAATCCCAAATATCAAAACCCTAATCACATCCCCTCTAAGACCAGCCGTCGCTTCCTTTTTCTCCATCGTCTTCTTCCTCTTCCTTATCCCCATCCCGATCCAAAAGACAACCCAACTCCCGCTCCCCCCTTCTCCTCCCTCCTTCATCTCCCCAAACCCTAACACAACCACCACCACTGCAGCCTCCCTCACCCTCACCACTTTTCCTTCAACCTTATCGTCTTCGACCCCGACCAAGTCCCTCACCCCCAAATCGCCGTCGACCCCTCTTTCCCTCTCCCCCGTCGACCACCCCTCTCACTTCCACCTCAAACAACTCGCCCCGCCCCTCCGACGACATCACCGCCGTCGCTCGCGCCGCCCCTCGGCCATCGTTGATGTCCAGCAGTGACAACGCCAATACCACTTGCCCTTCCTGTTCTTGAAGCGCTGTCGCTGTTCAACTCAGAGGTCTACGCTGGTTCTTCGCATTCGGTATACTCTTTCCATTTCTTATATATTTGTGTTCTACTGCCCTATTATCTAGTATATTATCTAATTTGTCTGTCGTCCGCAAAATAATTGAGATTGAGTGTTCCACATGCCTGAATATCGTACGAATCAATATTGAACCTATTACTTGCTGAACACATAGGAATTTAATTATTGATTATAAGGTTGAATTATTAATTGGGACTGTTATACTTGATTCAATTCTTGAAAACCCATCAACCTGTTAACTATTAAAATTTCCAACTTAGATCCGCACTTTCATGTTGGTAAAATTAACCCATTATGATTCTTGGAAATTCTCTATTTTAGGGTTGGTTTTATATCATTTTGGTATCAGAGCGAAGGTTCTTAAAACCCTAGTTCTTGCATCGTAGACATCATTTTTTTTTTGCACTCATTTATGATTGTTTAGTCTTTTATTTTATTTTTGTCTTTCTTTTATTTTAGGTTATTTCGGTTTCATTTATTATTTTTATAAAAAAAAGACACACAACCCTTAGTTTCCACTTTTGGTGAATGCGTCTTCGCAGCACCATCACAGATCCTGAAGAGCCTTTCCTCTCCCTTCCCAATCACCCAATTAGGAACGCTAGACTTCCCAGACCTGAAATGAACAACCCTGATATCTCCGCTACCCTAGCTGTCATCCAAGCAACTCTTGCCAATATCAATCAGAGGCTTGAGAAAGTGGAGTTAAATCAGACCATTGTCCCTGAGCTTCATGCCCATCGTCAGATCCCTCAAGGGAATGCTCATGACGATCGACGTCAAGAACGTGACCCTGACGAACAATATAAAAAGAACGTTAAGGCTAACGTTCCCCAGTTTGAAGGCCACATGGAACCCCAAGCTTATCTCGATTGGATCCGTGCCATGGACCACTCCTTTGTGTGGTTCGACATGAGCGAAGCCCTTAAAGTTAAATTTGCCACTATGAAATTAACGGGTAAAGCTCAACAATATTGGACCAATCTTGAATATGTCCGCAGAGGCCGAGGCCTAGCACCCATAGCCACTTGGGAGGCCATGAAAGAGAAGCTCACTGAGAGATATGTACCGTTACCGTTCCACACCCGATTGCTAGATTCGTGGAACCAACTTTATCAAGGAAGTAGATCCACACAAGAATATGTTGATAAATTCGATGACTTCCTTATTCGGTGCAATCCGTTAGGTAAAGAGAGTGAAGAACAAACTCTCTCTAGGTTCAGAGCTGGACTATGAGCTGACCTTAGGAACGAGCTAATCTATAGAAATATGGACTCAATAGCGGCAGCCTACGCCCTAGTCCTCGATATGGATTCCCTTAAAGCTAGTTCCCATTACAAGTCCAGCGATTCCATGGATCATTCCTTTAGAATGAATCCTCCTGATCTCTCTAGACTGGAGCACTCCTCTCCTCAGTACCCTAACAAGTCTTACCCACACAGACATACTTCAAATTCCTATTCACATAGAAATGACAACACGGGTAAGAACACGGAAAGAGACTATTCTAAGATTGATCCTCTCACTAAGTGCTATAAATATAAGAGATATGGCCATGTTGCTGGCAACTGTCCTAGTCCAAGTAGGATCAATATAGTAGAGGGTACCGCAGTCATCGCTGATGAGCCCGACAACGAGTTTACCTATGAACCTAATATAAGTGATGACTTTGATGAAAAAGATGATGACCAGTCTCTCAATTTTATTCAGCCTGTTCAGTCACCTCTATTGAGTATACCTGAGTCACTCATTCCTTCTCAAGTCACCTGGCAACCCATAGATTTTACCCCTGTGTTAGAACATCACAAAGTCACAGAGTCTGCACCCGCATTTGCATATAACATTCATGACTTGCATAGAGAAATTTTCAAGAAACTTAATGAGAATAATTTTAACTACAAGTTAATAGCAGATACTAGAAGAAAATTTATAACTTTTGATATTGGTGACGAAGTGATGGTTCGGATTCATCCGGAACGGTTTCCTGTTGGACCCGTTAAGAACTTGAACATACGTGTTGCAGGCCCATTTAAGATTCTACATACAATCAATGATAATACCTATGTCGTTGACTTTCCTGAAGGTTTTGGCATAAGTAAGATTTTCAATATTGAGGATCTAGTACTTTATAAAGGCTCAAAATTCAACCCTAGAAATTTTTTTATAAATGAGCCTACCCTGCAGCCTAATGGTGAGATTTCCACATTTACCCCTTTACCTGATACTATTCACCCACCGACAGAAGAATTGGATAATATTTTAGATAATCAGATAATCTCCACAAGAGATGGTGGTATGCACAAGTATTTGGTGAGGTGGAAAAACAAGCCGAAGTCGGATGATACTTGCAGTGATCGTAAGGGGCTCCCGCAACTAGATCCAGATTTTTTGGAGCACGATGACAGGATCACTGGTTTTGACTCGACTGGGTCGAGCTCTCTCCCACCCGGAGAGAATGATGAGGACATCTTTCCTGTTTAGTTTATTTCACTACCATTTTTATTTCTGGCAATTATAGCCATATGTAATCTTTTTGTATTTTTTAGATTTTGAGAATATTTTGGAGATTTGTATCAAGATGTATTTTGAGCCTATTTAAAGGCCTTGAGATTAATGAGAAAGGAGGCCATTATTGATTAAAAAAATTTGTGTTAAGTTTTTGCTCTTCCTCCTTCTCTTTTGTGTGATACAACTGAGATCTAAAATTAGGGTTTGTGATAAATCCTAATAAATTTTAGAGTTAGTAATTAATTCTAAAATCTATCCCCAAATTAAAATTCCCCAAATACAAATCCCTAACATTAATTTCCCTAATCCCAAATATCAAAACCCTAATCACATCCCCTCTAAGACCAGCCGCCGCTTCCTTTTTCTCCATCATCTTCTTCCTCTTCCTTATCCCCATCCCGATCCAAAAGACAACCCAACTCTCGCTCCCCCCTTCTCCTCCCTCCTTCATCTCCCCAAACCCTAACACAACCACCACCACTGCAGCCTCCTTCACCCTCACCACATTTCCTTCAACCTTATCGTCTTCGACCCCGACCAAGTCCCTCACCCCCAAATCGCCGTCAACCCCTCTTTCCCTCTCCCCCGTCGACCACCCCTCTCACTTCCACCTCAAACAACTCGCCCCGCCCCTCCGACGACATCACTGCCGTCGCTCGCGCCGCCCCTCGGCCGTCGTTGATGTCCAACAGTGACGACGCCAATACCACTTGCCCTTGCTGTTCTTGAAGCGCTGTCGTTGTTCAACTCAGAGGTCTACGCTGGTTCTTCGCATTCGGTATACTCTTTCCATTTCTTACATATTTGTGTTTTACTGCCCTATTATCTAGTATATTATCTAATTTGCCTGTCGTCCACAAAATAATTGAGATTGAGTGTTCCACATGCCTGAATATCATACGAATCAATATTGAACCTATTACTTGCTCTACACATAGGAATTTAATTATTGATTATAAGGTTGAATTATTAATTGGGACTGTTATACTTGATTCAATTCTTGAAAACCCATCAACCTGTTAACTATTAAAATTTCCAACTTAAATCCGCACTTTCATGTTGGTAAAATTAACCCATTATGATTCTTGGAAATTCTCTATTTTAGGGTTGGTTTTACATCAAAATATCTTTTTGATTCAATTGAGAAAAATAATTCACACTCATTATTGCTGAAATCTGTAACTCACTTTCACGATGCTCTTTGAAATTTGCATCAGGTTAACGATTTAGAAAGTCCTAGGACAAGTGTCATATTTTTGTATCCCTTTTGGTTAACTATATATATATATGGCTAGAAACTAGCTAGGTCAGACACCCTTGGCCAGACTGAGGAGAAAGATCGATAATATTGTTACATGAATCTTTATTGAAAACCTTAGATCTCGATTCAGTTTATTTGTTCATGATAAGTATCAATGATTAATAAAAATTGCAAATGTAGAATGTTGATTGCTTCAACCTCATTCCAGCCGCCACACAAGAAGATAAGTTATTTAAATAAATGAAAAGAAACAATAACATTCTGAAAAAATGACCGTTGTGAATTGGAATGACCTTAACAAGCCAAGCAGGACTTTCAGCGCAAAACTCAATGCAAATTACTAGTAAAGCAGCAGGAGCAATCGACACCCAGAAGCAGACACGCCACCTAATAAGGGGTGGAGATCGAGCAGTTGTTGGGATATATATAATAATAAATTAACCATAAAATGATGCCGTACGTGATAATAATGTACCAATTAAGTTTACTTACCATCCTGGGATTGTCCTCACCGGGAAACCCATAAATAGCGTGGCAATTAGACCAAGGCAAGTGGCAATCTGAATAAAACTCCCATACGTCCCTCTCACATTTGAAGGCGACACCTAATTGGTTTTAGATGAAAAGGGAAAGAAAAGGATCGATATATGCGGTATAAGCCAAATGAAATGCTACAAACAAATACATGTCAATAAAATTATACTTAAAATTCACTACCATACCTCCATCACATAAAGAGAGGTAACAGGTGGACCAAGGCCCATCCCAATTCCGACTAAAAATCTACCTAATAGCATGCATTCCAAAGTGTTTGCTGTCGCACTGTAAATCAAAGTATTAATTAACTGTAGAGTTTTTTAACTATCAGCCTGAAAGAATTGTAGCTAGGAACCCTCGGCAAAAAGGTTACATAGTAGTAGTCATGATATAGAAAACCATATCCAAAAAAACGCACGCTAATAATATTAACTTTTAAGTCATAAATGTAAAAATGGTTATATATACCTGATACAAGCTCCAATAATCATAGGTAACGTGCTGAGTTGGAATCCCCTCCTGCGCCCAACACCATCTGCTATAGAACCACTAAACAAACAGCCAAAAAAGGCACCGAGCAAGCAAATGCTCACCACAAGTCCTGCACCGTAAATGTAGGATGTATGTAATATTGTCAGTATTTCATAACATGCAGCAAGTAAGTAGCAAAATTCCTAGGCCAGATGAGATAGATAGATAGATACCTTCTTCCATTGTATACCCATAAAAACCGAGATCCTGAGAAATGCTCTCTAATGGTTCATTGACTACTCTGTTTCCAGCAAAAACAAAATTTTAAAAAAAAAAAAAATCAGTCATTGAAGTTGCGGAAATATACAGAAAAACAAACTAGTGTACAAGAAAGAAAGAAAGGGGAAAGAGGAGGAGAGAAGTAACCCGAGGTGGTAGCCAAACAAGAAGGATGAGATGGTTGCAACGCATACATGAGGAAACGAGAGCGTCCAAGGAGGGTAAATATCGTCTTGCACAACGGGATCCAGTAAACGAGCTAACAACCCAAATACAATCAAAGCAGGTATAAAATAAAATAAAATAAAATAAAATAAACAATAATGAAATAGCAGCAGCTAGCACTCATCCAAAATGAAACAGATGAGGCGCCGCATACCAGAGGAGGAGGATGAGGGAGGGATGTCGAGGAGGAGGAGATCTCGGTCGGAGAAGGTGATGCCTTCTTTCGATGGGATTCGCTTGTGAACTGATGATGATGTCCCCCTCATCTTCTTCTTCTTCTTCCTTCTTCTTCCTTCTTAATTCCTCCTCCACTTTTAACAACCCACCATTAATTCCAACAATAATGCAGATGCAGATAAATATATATATATATACACATACGCACATAAAGAGAGAGAGAGAGAGAGAACAAATAAACCATGCATCCTAATCAAATGGACTCCATTATTGTATTCTGTACTACATCAAAAAGCCCAAAAACGTACAAGGAGAGAGATGAGACGTCACCAACATGTCATATCAGTGACTCTCTTTGTGAAGATCCCGTGGGTTCGGCGCAGTTTTAGGAGTAAGAAGAAAGGGAATGCGGATCAACGAACAAGAAGAAGAACCTGGCTGGGGGGGTTTGGGCTAACGTGCGCCAAATCGCCTGGAAAAAAGGGAAAGAGAGATCCGAGATGAGAAAGCTTATTTATTTTTCACTAGTTATCTTTTTTTCTTTGTACAATGTTAACCGACACGTGGCGTGTCGTTAGACAGCCATGGTCCGTGGACATATATAATACGTATACGAACTATGGATAGATGCAAATGATGGCAGATGAACCATCAGATTTCGTCATGATATCCGTGCCATCCATGATGATCATATACCTATGCTTTGTCATGATTGATTCTTATCTGCCCACAGCAGAAAAACTTAACCATCTCATAATAATATATATACTCTATAAAAGAAGCAAAATGATAGACATAAGTTTTTACCTCCCAAACATACATTGTACGTGCATTGAGATCCACTTCTCACTAAAAAAAACTTGTCTTTTAGTGAGAAGTGAACCCCAATGCATACCCCAATGCATTTATAATGTATGTTTGAAATAAAAACTCATGTATGTGTAGTCATCCTCATAAAAGACATGCTCTACTAGATTGGTGAACTGAGATATGATCATATCTTATTACTGAATTGGATGAATAATTGAGATTTTAAGTAAAAACATTTGGACAAACACTTTCAGCTAGTCTACAGTATGCTTCATTGTAATACTGGTTGAGTGAGTTCTGAATTTTTTATGGATCACAGTAACGTAATTGAATAAAGGAATTGATATAAGCGATACCTTTGGTTATACTTTTCCAGCTATTTTTGCAAATAAAGAATAGTTCGCTTTCAACACATGCTATATAAGATTGATCAACCTCAACTCGCCCGTCATCTATTTCAAACAAAAAAACTATGGATACGCATAGCTGCACCAGAAAATACTCGAAGATAGAAAGTTTATAGACAGAATATAAGTGGGGCAAAGGGCAATGTTACTCGTTCCTGGATATTTCTACCATACAAAACAGTTACGAAACCCTGTCAAATCTGTCATAGTTATAGCATCTATAGATCAATAATGTTATCAAAACGTCAATAAGAATGTACAGGTTGATCCGATTCATTTTTCCCCATTGTGTCGTCTAATTTTTGTGTTCATATACAAATTTGAATGAGAGAAACAAATCGATAATAAAGGAAACAAAATTTACACAAAAAATCAGTCAGTGCTTATTGTCATATTACACACTAAGCCCGAAAAGTTAAAATATTACATGCGTATGTAGAGTATAATTTGATCTCTTAATCCCATGTACAAAATGGAACATGTCATTCTCTCTCTCTTGTCAATACAATATACAATAGTGGATCCTGCACTTATGAATAACTCCGACATTGTTGCAATATTAGAGAAGCCTGACTTGGTAAGAAAAGAAGATTACAAATACTTACAGAAGCAGACTCGAACTACACAGGAAATACAATGCAAGTCCTAACATTGATTCCGACCAAATAAATTAAATGAGACTTATCACTTGTGCATGATAGTATCAAATTCCCAAGGTCAAAAGTCGCGAGGATTTTACTTAACTGAGGAGCTCAGTACCTGAATCTGTTTGGGATTAAAGATATGAAAATTGAGATCAGAATGAAATAACAACAAAAGAAGAAAAACAAAACTCAAGGCAGCAAGGAAATCGGACCTTGTTTACAAGCAGATCTACTTGCTCGCGGTACATCTCTTTTAAGTCAGCAATATCATTTCTGAGCTCTTCCAGCTGGAAAAAGTTATTCAATTAGTTAAGTGACTTAAAACACAACAATACTGCACTTCTTAACAGAAATAATGAACATGCACAAGGAGGCAAGTTCCTTAAGATTAAGAAAGAATCAACTATCTAAATTAGAATACAGACACAACACAGCATTAGGAAATTGCTAAATAGACTACCAAACTAAGCACAGCTAGAATGACAGCACCAACTTTAGGACCAGTTTCAAGCTAAACAAACTTTAGGACCAAGTTTCAAGTTATCTGTAATACCCTAACATTACTAACCAAATGCATGTGCTGGAAAAGCACAAAGATGAGCAGACTATGTTGCATGCTTCTAATGAACAGAAAGAAGAACATGCAACATGTTTAAATCGTAAATTTTTTAATTTCCTTTTGTTTTGGAACGAAGTGATAAAGATCAGATTTTGGTAATTTTAAGAAGAGTTAAGTGAAATGGCCTTCACCAAATCATACCATCCTTCATCAGCACATAATTAGACACTAAAGTCAAGAGGGTAGCTTCTAAAAAATGTTTGCTAGAAACTTAGACATCTATCATTTTGGTAGTGTAAGTTCCTCCATGTGTCTTGAAATCCTTTTATGATAATCAGAAGCTAAATAAAAAAGGATTAGTGATGAGAATCATTTTAAGTGAACTGAACTCAGTGTTCAAATGTCGCCAAGTATAACCTTTTTTAACCCGGCACTGACTTATGAACGAAAAATGCATGCCCTTTTTATGCCGAAATCAGCATGCATCAGTGATATAATGATATTGGACATTCTAGCCGAATCAGCTTGATAATGTTGGCTGACCTTGGTCTATACTGTCCTGGGTTTGAGAAAAAATTATTGGATTCAAAATTGAGTTAGTTTATCAGGTCACAAACCACGCCAGACCCAAAATTAGAACACATAATGTTAAAGGAGGATTTGATTAACTGTCCAATTCAAAATGATTCTCTAAATTGTATGACTTGTTAATTTCTATGCTATGTTATACTATTATTATTTATAAAGCAATATTAGTTTTAATATATATATACGTATATTAAAGAAAAGCAAATTTGTAACGGAAAGTAATCTTCATTCAGTTTCTTATTTGAGTCTAGCAGATTCTGTTTGCAAGCAAAAGAAGGTGCAAATGATGCAATAGACATATTAGTACCGCTTCATCGCGTTCTCCCATGAGTTCAAGTGCAGAAGAGTGTCTTCGTCTTAAAGCTTCTAGCTCCGCTTTTATACCGGGTAGAACTGATGCTTCTGATCTCAACTTTTCACACTGCAAATCAAGGCATGTTCCAGTATAACTGTTAAAAGGGGCATCCAGGACAGAAGGTAGATAAAATTTATGGAGGTCACATATGTCAACTTACCTGTTCCGTCAATTTAACAAGCTCTTCAGATAAAGAGTTGCGGATGGATTCCAAAGACGCCTATAAGGTTAGATTTAACAAAGTTAAATATGAATTTTAACATTCTCAATGAATTCGAAAGGGATCTCTTCAAACTACAAAAGTTCCAATGAAAAGCTGCTACTAAAATCAAAAGAGAGATCCATCAAAGAATAAATTCTAATCATAAGCTGGAATGTTTAGATTGTAAAAAGGGAAACCTACTCAACAGCATACTATACGTATACAATCACAAATATACAAGCACTTGAGACTACCTTGTTTTTTTTTCTTTTCTATTCTTTTTTAGGGAAAAACACGCCTTCATTTTAATCAAAAGAGAGATCCATCAAAGAATAAATTCTAATCATAAGCTGGAATGTTTAGGTTGTAAAAAGGGAAACCTACTCAACAGCTTACTATACGTATACAATCACAAATATACAAGCACTTGAGACTACCTTGTCGTTTTTTTTTTCTTTTCTTTTTGAGGGAAAAACACGCCTTCATTAACAGGATGCAAGATCCGAAAGCCAGGACCAACCCTAAACCCCACAGGTGTAATACTAGGCAAGTCTCAACCCCAATTTATGCTAGCTATTGTCTACAGTAAGGATCTAATGCATAGTTGTGTGGCCTGCTATGTCCTGGTCAAGGTTACCAAGAACGAGGATCACTCTAGTAAGTGGAGCAAAAACTAGTACATTGAATACTACCCATACCAAAATGTTGTAGAATGAGAGGGTAGGCTTCTCTGGATCATCTGGATCACTTAATCAGAATGAATGGGATATATACCCTAGCACAGAGAGATCTCTATAGGATTCCTTAACTGTATTCTCGTACTGTATGTGAATTTCAGTTATCTGGAAAGGAAAAGGAACCTCTCCTTGATAGTATTTGATAAATTGGATTATACAAGTCTTTGGTTCCTTGCAAGTGCTTGCACCCACTTGCACCATTCCCTTTAACTGCAAGTTCAAGTTGCAAGTAGAGTAATTTTCTGAACTTTCTGCTTCCAAATTTTTTAACTTAATTAATTTGTTGCTACTCGAGAGAATTTTGCAAGTGGAGTTGCAATGACTTGTAAGAAATGAAACACCACCAGTCCAATTTTATTATCAGCTAAATAACTAAAATGCAGTTAATAACTACAATATTGCAGTAAGAGTCCACAACATTGATGTATTTTGTAAATAAGCAATAGCATTGATGGCACAATTCCAACTATTAACATGCCATTAAATAGAACATACATCCTAATCACAGATCAGAAGGTGCCTTGCGATTTCTGGTAAAGTAGGAATGGATAAAAACTTCAATTAGTATATTAGGTGAATATCATCCTTAACCCCACCCACCCAAAAAAGGCCCCACAAAACCAGAATTAGAAAAATTTCTGGAATTCATAGTTCAAAGAATCCACTCAAAGGACTCGATACAATCTGTCACGTCGGGCATGAGTGCATGGCAATAGTAGAAGAGAAGATACTGAGAAAATAATTACAATTGTAACTCAATTTAGAAGAACAGTAAAGGGAAAAAATATATTACCAAACGTGAAATATATGATGCAAGTTCTCCATCTTTCTGGCGAAGTGCTGCTTCAAAAGCACTTGGGGTCATGCTCTTCAGGAAATAAGGTGACATGGCAGGTTCCCTTGGACTTCTCCTCTCGGATCGGAAACTGTCAGATGAGTCCAGAGAAGCTTGCAAGAAATCACTCTCCTCCATGCTTCCCAGACTCCCAGCACTAGAAAGTTTCCTCATCGGAACATTTCCTGAAAAGGTAGAGAAGGAAAAAAGTTAACTTACCCAAACTTAAAAAGGAAAGAAAATAAATAGGGACTGAAATAATACCATTTTCAAAAGCCGGGTTACTTCGCTTAAGATTATGACCTTGACTTGGAACTCTAGAAATCTGGCGTGAAACAGTTTTTTCCAATTCTGATCTAGCAATCCTTTCCCTCTCCAGCTCCTAAAGATATCATGTTCAGTAACACAGGAGATTCCAAAGTACCAACTTAAAATCAACAAAAAAGGTTAACTCTCATACTAGCTGTGTTAGATAATAGATAATATACTGCATTACCAATACATAGCATGCATTACTAGCAGTTCAAGAGCAAGGTGTGGTATAGCTAAATGCATGGAAGTCAAGTTCTTTTAAGCAAACAAAATGGGACTTTACTTTCAAAATGCTGAACTTGAAACTTTATCTACTATTTTAATGGGAGAGTTGGGGGTTGTAACCAAACAAACCCTAACTTTGAAACCAAACAAATCCGTGCATCGCCCATGCGTAACTAATATAAAGGAGATCTAAGGTTCAAAACCATACAACGCCAGGATTTTTACATTAAAAAAAATATTTATTAAGACGTACATCGCACGTGTAAATTACTAGTGAATATTTAATGTGTAAGTGACATAATGTCATATTATAAACATGGACAACCATTTTACTATATTGATTATCCAATTTAGAGTACAATGGTAAATAAGGTTTAAATTCTGAAACATTTCATAAGAATATGGCTATCAATGGTCAAATTGACAGAGAAGAACAACGAAGAAATGGCATGATGCATATTAGTTATTAGTTGAATTGTGGAGAATAAGAGGACAAATGATGCATATGGCAATGGAAGACATCAAATACACAATTTTTCAGTGCCAAATACGGCATGATTATAATCAGAGAGAGGTGAACCGGACACCTAATTCAAGTAAATTTTGAAATTCGTCATCATCCTGATCTTCTAAAAACTTCTCCAATAAATGAGTTGCAAAAACTTAAAAGTAGAGAAACCTACACAAAAAATATTTCAAATATAAAGACCAGCTGCTAACTCACCATATTCCTATCAAGGTTACTACAAGTCAAAAGGACAATCAGGAAGACTGCATAGGAGTGTTCTAAAAGTTGCTAGGCGGTAGTTGAGCGGCCGATGGAGGCCTAGCGCCTAGACCTTGTATGCGGGGCCTAGGTCGCTAGGCACTAAGTGTTTTTTTAACCCCTTATTGATCTTTTGGTTTTATTTTGTTGTTCCACCATGCATTATCTTGCTCTTTATTGCACCTCATTCTTACTCTTGATTTTTCTCCTTAATATTTTTTTTAGGGAAATTTTTTCTCCTTAATATTGCAGGATGAGCTTTAGAGAGTCTAAAGATACAATTATCTTGCTCTTTTTTGCTCCCCATTCTTACTCTAGATTTTTCTCCTTACTCTTTGGACTTTTTCTCCTTGCTATTGCAGGATGAGCATTATCCGGGTGCGCCTAGACCCCGCCCAGAACCACCCAAGAGGCCAAACTAATTTTTTCAAACACCTAGGGCCTAGGCGAATCGCCTGGGACCGCCTAGCACCTAGGCGGCCGCCTGGGCCGATTTTTAAAACAGTGGCATAGGCCAACTACAGGAGATGAGAGTTGAAGTTGAAAAGAGAAAGAAAGCCAAAACAGAGATTAGGGGACAAACACATGATCAAACTGATAGACTGA
This sequence comes from Hemerocallis citrina, assembly GCA_017893485.1. Lineage (NCBI taxonomy): Eukaryota > Viridiplantae > Streptophyta > Magnoliopsida > Asparagales > Asphodelaceae > Hemerocallis > Hemerocallis citrina. The sequence continues at coordinate 11,130,648 of CM030364.1, read as the reverse complement.
TGTGATTTAAGTTCTTTGAGGACAATTGTTGTGCAAGGGATCTACCACTCCATCTAGGGTCAAATCAAACATAAGTGGACGAGATCCTGGACTCTCAAGATCGGCTGGTTTGATTAACTTCACATTTTAACTATATCATCAGATCAAGAAAGGCAGTATCTATTAGTTTATTGAGGGGATAAGTTAAATAAGGCCAGATATGGATAATAACCGATATAAAAGAAGGGACTAGAATCATAACGAACATGCAACCCTCACCAAAAGCTTGTAGGGCCTAAAGCAGGAATTTTAGACATTTTAGGAATAGCAATTGCATTTACATTGTCAATTTAAGTTGGAGTTTGATTGAAAGGACATTTTTAAAACTAAATTGGGAAATATTGGGGATAAGATAGACATCATTAGAAGTAACCAGGTTTTTTAAGTTAAAATTTTATCTTTGTCTGAAGATATGTTTATATCTCTAATTTAATATTTAGGTGGAGATTTAGAGATATCACTTTATTAGGCTGTTTATAGTTTGCTACCAAAATGCAAAATATGAGAAGACAAAAAAAACGATATTAAGTTCAGTGAACATGAGCACTAAATTCTCTCGTGTTTATTCTACCTACCCCCTCCCTCTTCTTCTACCATTTGTTATAAACTACTTGCTAACCTTTCTCCCTCTTCCCTTCACTTATCACCAACACTCCCTTATCTGCAGCTACTGAGCTTACTTCAATTATCTATTCTTATCCACGGCTTCTATCTATTCTCCTTCTAGTCTCCTGCACATACAGATGCAGATATATACACATACAGATGCATATCTATATAATAAAACACAAAGAAAGCTATCAAGTGGTTCTCCTTCAATCCCCCAAAAATCAAAGGTCCAGATCTAACCTCACAAAACATATTTTTCCCCCAAAAGTTCCCCCCCAAAACTCAAATTCAAACCCCCACCCAAAACAACTCCTATATTTATTTTTATTTTATTTTTTTCTCTCTCTCTCCCTCCCTCTTCTATTCAAAAAATTAAGAAAATAAAAAATTTTAAAATTCTAAAAAATTAAAAATGAAAAAACTAAAAAAATTTAAAAAATTAAAAACTTTTAAAACTTTTAAAATAATTCAAAAAAAAACTCATATAATATGTTTTTTGCTCTATGTTTGCTACTTCAATTAATTTGCTGGACCTCCAAAAGTATTTTATATGATCAAACAAGGTGCACCGTTCCGAAGAGGTGCCGTAGGCACGTGTCAACGGGCAAACCTAGTATATATATATATAGGCAATGCTCCATTGCAAACGGGTACCGTGAAAACGGGTATGAAAACCACTGAAGCCGTTGTTGGGAACAACGGCTTTAGTTATGTTAACACTTAGTTTCATAACAATTTTAAGCTGTTGCAGTGTTAACATGATTGAAGTCGTTCCCAACAATGGCTTCAGTGGTTTGCAATGGAGCATTCCTCATATATATATATATATATATATATATATATATATATATATATATATATATATATATGGGATTTCTTCCATTGCAAACGCAAATGTTGTGCAAATGCATGCACACCTCTTAACCCGTCATTGGCAATGACGGGTTAAGGCTTAAGGCAAAATTTTATATTTTGCCTTAACCCATCATTGGCAATGACGGGTTAAGTGGTTTGCACGTGTTTGCACAACATTTGCGTTTGCAATGGAAGATAGCTATATATATACATAGAGAGAGAGAGAGAAATCTTCCGTTGCACACTACTTTGGTGAGCACTCCGTGAGCACTCACGAACTAGAGACCCTATGAAAAATCCGAACCGCTCATATTGTTCTATATGTCTTAGATAGCCTAACAATAAAAAATCAAATAATTTGAAGTTCATTTGCCCATGATTTACATCATCACAAAATTGTGTGGCTGAAAATTCTAATAGCATGATGGATGGGCAAATGAACTTCAAATTACTTGATTTTTTATTGTTAGGCTATCTAAGGCATATAGAACAATATGAGTGGTTCGGATTTTTCATAGGGTCTCTAGTTTGGGAGTGCTCACGGAGTGCTCACCAAAAGTAGTGTGCAACCGAAGGGGACTCATTATATATATATATATATATATATATATATATATATATATATATATATATATATATATATAACTGTTAGATGCTTGCTAATTTTCGAAAATGAACTAGCTGCCATTTTAAGAGTGGAGAGAGATCTGTGTGCTTCCTTAAAAACCGAGACCCCTACTGTTCCTTAGTACGAGTTCTGAGGCATTTTCGACAAATGAGCTCCCATAACATTAACAACAGGTCCATATACAATGATCATATAAGTAAAGGACGCCCATTCATAAAGGCCAAAGTGATGCAAGTAATTAATAGAGATGATTAAGTCATGTTATATGCATATTTAAGGAGATAAGCTGTGAATGGTCAGATACAAAAGATGATGAAATAAGAGAGAACATAATTTTAGACTGGAAAAAAAAGGCAGACTGGTGTTTAGAACTTTACCAATATTATTTAAATGGGCAAAAATCAATAAACCCCCCTCACGTTTACAAAATAATCAACAAACCCCTAAATATTTATTTTGGAAACGTAAGCTTCCCCTCGCCTCAATTATTCAAAGACCAAACTACCCTTTCTTACTTTTAATACCCCTTCTTCTACCTTTCTCTCATCCCTCTTATCTTTTTCAATCATCCATAACCCAACATTCCCTCCCCCTCCTCTCCACAATAATAGTCTCTTAGGTCTGAAGATATTAGTCCTGAAAATTTTCATAGTTCATATTTGAGTAAAAAAGATTATAGTTAGTTATAGAAACCTTCGTGTACTATGCATTATTTGCAGGAAAAAAAACATTGCATTTTTTGTGGTGGTTTTTCTGCAAATAAAGGATAGCACATGAGATTTCTGCTTTTCTTGCAGCATCATGATGAGTATCTCAGTAGAAGCACGATTAGTTTAGCATACGCTGATGCTAGAGACATCAAGTATGTACGGTTCTAGAGTATGTGTTATGTTTCCTGATATTAAAAAAAAATAGAAATATACAACAAAAGAGTGGGCTATATCAGATATGATATCATGAAAGAATAATTAGGTGCACCAGTTATTAGTACGCATATTAGATACCATTCTAGGTTTTTGAAATGTAAATCAGTTTAAACTAGTCAATAGAGTGAGAGAAGAGTAGCAAATGAGAGAGGATATGAGAAGAACGTAGAGATGAGAGTTTTCAGTCACCTTATGTTCCGTGTTTATAGCTATCTAACAAGTTCTTCAAGATTGCTCAAACAGCCTTCACAAACTCATACTGTTCTTGCCATGTATGCCAAATTGACAAAAAAAAATGACGGATATCATAAAAATTGAGCTTATAGGATTGGGTGTCATCCATCAACGCTTTGAGTGATAATATCCTCATAGTTGGATCATGTAATGGAGAAGATCAAAATTAAGCTTATTGCAGATTTGCAGGATTAGGAATTAGGACCCCTAGCTATTTACTGGCATTGGATCATCTGCTACATGACCCTGAAACCAAGTATCTGCTGTCCATTCATTTGGCTGAATGCCAATTTGGTATGAACAATCTTCACTATAACCTCCAGTTTCTATACAAACTCTTTTCGAGTTTGGAAATCTTGCAACCAAGGGATACTTGAACCAACCACTCACAAGGTTAGAGGGTGGGAAAGAGAACTTCGTAATATAGTATATATCCAAGAAAAGAGGAAGTTTGGGGATACTAAAATTGATGATAGCACCTCTTATTTGATGTCAATAATATGCTGCAGCAAGAGGGATATCAAATCAGAAGGAGATCAAACGGAATACATAAAATTATACATTGCTACTTATCTTAATTCTAGTTAATGAGATAAAGTTTTGGGGGAGGATGAGGGAGGGGAAAGAGGAAATTGAGACGAAAAGAGGTCGGAGAATGTTGGGTTAGGAAGAGGGGATGAAGATATCATTGAAGAAGTTAAGAGGAATGGGAGAAAGGTAGAAAAAGTGGCATTAAAAGAAAGAAAGTGTAGTTTTGTGTTTTAATAATTGTGAAGGGGGTATGCGTTGACCGGGAGGGGAGTTTATGTGTCCAAAATAAACGTTGGGGGGTTTGTTGATTATTTTGGAAACGTGAGGGGGGTTTATTAATTTGTTTTCCCTGTTTAAAATGCATAGTAACAAGCTACTCATGAAACAGATAGATAAAACTTTTGAATTTAAAAATATCAGCCTCAAAATTCAGGCCAAACATTGCTAAGTAGGTTGGTTAACACTTGACGTATTTAAGCACATGGACAAATATAAATCTATTGAACAGGATTTAGTCTATACTACAACAGGCTGCAATGCATAACATATAAACATCACCTACATTACCTTCTCTAAAAGTTCGGTTTTAGCCAATTCTTCCTGAAGCATGCGCTTGTGTTTACTCCTAAGCTCCTTAATTTCATCTTCAAGTTGTTTGGCACGACCTTCTTGGGTTGCAGCTTCTTCCATTGCTGCCAGATATTCTTGTCTGCTTTCAGATGCCCTCTGCCTCTCTTTTTCAAGTGACCGGCTAAGCTGTGTCTGCTCCGTCCTTAGACAGGCTATCTGAAATATTATCCCAACAGTCACTTAGTATTTGAGTAAGCTTAAAAGAAAACTAAATTACTAAATTACATGGTCAATTATGAAATGATATAAACTACCTGTGTTTCTAAAACAGTTATGCGAGATAGACTTTGTGATAATCGCTCATTCATGACTCGTTCTTTTTCTTCTGCGCCAGCAGCTTTGGCTTCTGCCTCCTGCCAGGTTAAAGAATATTAAATTAAAATAGTAATGATAGTAAAACATTTCAAGTAACAAGTTAATCACATGCAATTGAGAATTTATAAAGAACCAAGATGGGACCCATTTTTGTTGGATTTCCTAAATAATAAGTAAGAAAATAAAAAAAATACATAAAAAAATTAATACATACTGATTCAAGGAACCAACTGAAAATGGAATTCCAATGAAAGAAATTAGAGAAACTTGTATGCAGATGCTGCTCTTAATTGGTTCCTTGACAATCAGAGACAGTCATTAGACCATGGGAAACTTGCTATATATTGCCAAAACTTAGTAGTTTAGAAACAATAGACACCAATTTGAAGTAAATTTTGCATCTCTGTCTGCATAGCAGAAATCCTTTTACCTAAACTATACCCCCTTAAATAATATAGCACATGAATCTTCCAAATATTGTCCTGACTAGCTTCAGGATTTGAAGAGTAAAAAGAAAACATAAATTGAATTATTTATACAGAAATTCACCTGAAGACGAGAGTTCAAAGCTCTCTCTACACCAGCCCAGGCTTCAGCTCTTCTGGCAGCTGTTTCCTGTCAAAATATAATAGACTTGAATTAAGTGAAACAGTTTACAGGAATATTAACAAAGAAAGGCATCAAATTGGACAGTCTGTGATTTCCTGTAAGAATGAACAATTCAAAAATCAAGAGCAAAAAAAATAAGACATAAATGATTCGAAAGTTTTGACCTGCATAGCTTCGATTTGTCGCAGAAGTGGCCTTGTAGATTCTGGAACTTGTGTGACTAGCTCATTATATCGCATCTCACTTGCCTGATAATCAGATAATTCAACATAAACAAAAATTGGGAAATGAAACCCATCAATGCACACAAAATTTCTGTAACTATGACTGACTTGATAACGCTTTTGAAGATCATCAATATCTCTCCGGAGCATGTCTTCTTTAAAAACTGCCTACAATATTGAAGGCAATAGTCAATTCAATAAACCACTAGAAAAACCACGTGATGCAAACTAACTTTAACAAAAACAGAAACAAGATGTTAACAAACATGGTATAATATAGAATGAGAAAGATTATGTTGAAGTACCTGTTGTTCCGTTCTACTCAAAGTCTGTCTCAGTTCCTCAAGTGCTTGAACCAGCATGGATTCACGTTCTCCAGCCTCTCTCAAGCGACCTTTCCAATTCAGTCCTGGCTTCATCATTTGCTCTTGACTCTGCAAGAGATTCAGCCTCCTTAGCTGCATTCAGTGCATTGGTATAAAATTCCTTCTGAGCAGCAAGTTCTGCTTGATTTTTCTCTATTGTTTCTTGCAGCAACTTTTCAGTCACTGCCTTATCTTTTTTAATACTTTCAACTTTTGTCTCCTCGACCTAATATATCAAAAAGAAACTTTCAGTTTACTGGGGTAACTAAGCATAAGAACATCATTAATTGTACGCTTGTCAAAATGGGGGTACGGAGCTTCTTAATACAATTTATGGAAGAATACATATCACTGTCAAGAAGTACAAAAAATGGTTCAAAATTGATGTCTCCTAAATATGTAGACCAGGAAAGGTGCAATCTCGGCAACTAATAGCAGCTAATTTCGACCTTGAAATAATTAATTGGAATGTGTTCCACTTCCACCTTCTCATGCACCATCCCCACCCCCCAACCCAACCACCCACCGACGCGCGCACGCACGCACACACACACACACACACCAATAATAAAAATATTATTATCTGATTAGGACATCAAATCTGTTTTATTTTTGTTTGGCAATTAAAGCCATATGTAGTAGTTTTACGATTTGCACACTTTTTTTATGCATTAGAATATTTTTGAGATTTGTATCAAAATTTGTTTTGAGCCTATATATAGGCCGTGAGAATAATGAGAAAGTATGTTATTCTTGATTTAAAAAATTATTGTGTTGAGTTATTGCTCTTCATCTCTCTTTTTGTGTGAGACAATTGAGAAAATTATTAGGGTTTGTGAGAAATCTTAATAAAGTATTAGAGTTTGTGATAAACTCTAAAACTACACCCAAACCTCAAAATTAAAAAATCCTAACCCCAATTAATCAAAACCCTAATCTCCTCGTCCCCACTCTCTCTTCTTCTTCTCGTTCTCTTATCCCGAAACCCAACAACCCCGTCGCCATCTCTTCCCCACTCAACCTCCGAACCCATCTAAGCCCCAATACCCGTCGAACCACCGCTTGCCACCATCGACTACCCTGCTGCCTCTCCCTCACCCCGACGAAACCCTAATCCCCAAATTACCTCCACTTCTAAACCCTAAACCCCAAATCTAAACCTCCGTCGACCACCCACTTCCCCACCACCGTCGACTCCATTGCCTCACCATCTCCGCAGCCGTTGTTGTTGCCGTCGTCGCCCCTCGCTTCCACTGAGCACCTCTCCTTCACCGCAGCAAGCCAGCACCACCTGAGTCCCCGAACGATCACCCTGCTGCCAACAACCTCCGTCGACATCAGCCACCACCTCCAATCGGTTGTCGTTGCTGTTCGATTGTCTCGATTCCACAACCCGACCCCTTGTAGCAGCCGCCTCCTCACTGTTCTACCATCGCAGGCCGCTCCTCTTCCGCAATTACACACAACCTGCAACCCCGGTAAACTCCCCTCTTCTCAAATATTTGTATTACTATCATCTCTATAATATTATCTGATTTATCTGTCATCTACAAATATTGAGAGTGTGCTTCTACTTGCCAATAAGAGTACAAATCATTATTACATCTTTTACCTGCTAAGAACGTTTAGGTATATAATTATTAATTGTTAAAACTGAATCGTTAAATGGGCTTGTTAAACCTAGCTCAATTCTTGAAAAATTCATCAAACCGATTAACTATTTTAATTTCTAACTTGATCCGCATTACATGCTGGTAAACTTAATCTTATAATATTCTTAAAAATTCTCTACTTAGGGTTAAGTTTACATCATCATCATCATCATTATTATTATTATTATTCGCTAAGTAGTTAAAATCCGATTAAGCCCCGATTAATTGCTAATCAGAGACTAAGTGATTATTTTTTAGTGATTTTCAATATTTCAATAGTTAGCGATTGAATCGGGTATAATCGGCCGATTAGTGGTTAATCAGCCGATTATACCCGATTATACGCGATTAACCGATTAAATCTCCTGTAAATTTCATGTTCGTTTGCATTATTTGGGCTCAATTCGACCCAAACTCAAATCCAAAATCCAAACCCCTTCTGGTCCTCGCGCAAACCCAAACCCAACACGCCACCGCTCTCTTTTCCTTCCTCACGCAAACCCAAACTCAAAATGATTCTCTTCTTCCTCGAGCAAAGCCAAAACAACCCGCCGTCGCTCTCCTGCGTCGTCGCAAACTTGACCTGGCCTGCATTTGCTGTACCTCCTCTTGCTGCTTGTCCTCCCCAATTATTTTTGTTTGCTGGAACCGACCAGCAAACCCTATCAAACCCACATCCAGAATCCAAACTCAATTCAAACCAAGTACTATCTTCTTTTTCTTTATAACTATATGTTCCTATTTGATAATCTCATAAAAGTTTTATGTTAAGACTTTATGGTTGCTACATAATGAGGATAGATCATTTTTTAATTATATACATATTTATATATATACACGATTTTTCCGATTTAATCCTCGATTATTTTTCGATTAATCACTAATTGCTCTTAGACCGATTAGTTCCAAAAACCGATTTTAACTACCTAGATTATTAGAAAAATTTATTTAAATAATATTGATTTAATAAATAAAAACTAAAGCAAGCTCAGTTTAAAAATAGTATAAAATTGGACTTCATTTTGCCACATCAACACTTTTACTAGTTAAAAGGGCAGTTAATTGAAAACCAATACCAACTATAACCTATTATCTGCACGGTTGTACAAATCACCAAAATTTTAGTGTGGCTAATGATATTTCAATAGACTAATGAGGAAAATATATTTCTTTGATTATGATGCATGATATTTGGTTGTATGTATCAACTGTCTCTTGAATAGTTGTGGGAAACTCGCTATGGACTAGAATCCTCTATTAAGATCTGGGTCTGTATTCCTCTTCACTTCTATACTTAAAACAATTTTGTGATCATAATTGTGTAGACAGTTTGTATAGCCTTACATATATAGTGCACACGCTTTTATTTTTATTAATCATGCTCGTTGGAGTTTGACGACTGTTATATAATGAGTAAAAGAGGGACTAAGGAAAAAGACAAGTGAAGAGAAAAACATGTACATAATGCATGTTAATTTAAGATCCATTAATTTAATTTTAGGGCAAGTGTCCTGGTACTGTCGTGGTAAGTATTTTCACTAGTGGGCAAGAGGTCCAGAGTTCGAAACCCCATTTTGCACTAGTCTTGTATTATGTGATGAGCGCGGGTGTGTGAGGAGTGGGTGAATACCTATGGCCTTGTTCATAAAACAACAATATTAAAAAGATTAATAAATTATTGAGCTAATTTGAGCTTAGTATGTTTTGCATGTTGCTATGATTAATGCCAACATTTGTACACTCTAAGAGTTTTTTTTTTTTGAAAGGACGCTCAGGTATTTTTCTTTCTAATTATATGGTTCTTTGTGCTATGTCCTATGTGCCTCACCAAATTTTTATTTAGTATTCACCCAAAGAAAATATTTCATGGGCTTGAAAAGTTGAAAAGTAAAAGATTATTGGAAAGACGAGGGTTACTAGCTTAATGGGCGGTTAGTTCCCGAATTTTCCCAACCGAAAAGGGATCTTAATTAGAAAAAGTGATGATGGTAGATTTAAGTTCGGTTCTATAAATATTTCTAAACCATGTCTGTTTTTGTAATTATTTATTAATTTAGCATTATTTAAATAACTTGCCCTTATTATTATTAAGGGAAAAATATTTCCAACCCCGAAAGTACGAGCAGATTTATTTTTACACCCATCATCTTCTAAAGATTCCAATAAACCCAATACTTTACATTTGTTTTTTAACCCAGTTTTTATTTATCATATATATAAGTAGTTTTTTTATACTCTATCTTTATTGTATACCAATTCTACCCTTTCCTTAAAAGAAAATTAAAAGATATTCCAAAATTACTTTTTCTATCTGCTTGTTCTAGTTTGTTTCAAAATATTTATTCTCATCTGATCCAATGGAGAAGATGAAGATGATCACAACATACCCCTAAAAAAGATTAGTTCTCTTTCTTTAATTTATTTAATTTTATTTTTTCTTGGAAAGGTCGACCATCATCTACATCTAATTCACCAACATCCATTATCATTACTTCATTAATCATAACACCTCCACATCCCATCCTTGCTACTTCCTCCCAGGCTCCCACTGCTCTCCCGACACTGCATCAACCTACCCCACCACACCTTCCGAAATCCTCATCTTCATATTTTCTCCTTACCTATTGGAAGAGGAACCTCCGAACCTTTAGACGAAGCCTCCGCCACCTGAAAAATCCAGCAATATCACCATGGATTGAGAATCCAACCTTTGCGCCTTCTACTTCAACTTCGGCGTTGCGGTGGGCAGCCACGCTTCCACGTCACTCCCATATGACTATTGTTTGTACTCTTTGCATCATTTGATTGCACCACCTCCTTAGCCTCTCCGATCTATTGATTGTGGCTTCTTATCATGACCAGAGAAGATAGTGGTTCGGAGGCTTGAAGGTTATGAACAGTGGATTGAGGAAAGGTTTCCCATCTTCATATGCACAATAAATTTCATAAAATATTGTCAATGAGGTGTTTGTAAAAATACAGGAGCTGGTCTTTATCGGATATGGAGTTTTTATAAGAGATGGAGTTTTATTCAGTGATGAATGGGAATGATTTGTATGTAATGATTGTAGGAGATACAATAACATTAAGGTTTAGAGAGGAATACCAAAATCAAATTATCTACTATCACATCTTAATACTCTTTCTATGTGATGATGGGATCTAGAAACTATATTGCATGTGATGATGGGATCTTGAAACTATATTGAAGTACTTCATATTAGATACAACAACAACAACAAAGCCTTTTTCCCAACTAGCTGGGGTCGGCTACATGAATCCTGGTTTTCCATTCTGCTCGGTTTAGCGCAATATCTTCTGTAAGGTCACAAGCTATCATATTTTTTTCACCATTTCCACCCAAGTTATTTTAGGTCTTCCTCTACCCCTAACTCTACTCTTAATACTTAACAAATCACTCTTTCTAACGAGGCACTACTAGGTCTACGTGTGACATGTCCAAACCACCTGAGACGATTCTCTCTTAACTTATCTTGGATTGGAGCTTCCTTTACCATGTCTCGTATATGCTTGTTTCTAATTCTATCCTCTTGTTTTACCACACATCCATCTGAATAAGTACTTCATATTAGATAAGGTTTGTGTGGTGTGTGTGTGTGTGGGGGGGGGGGGGTAGTATTTATTTAATTAGAAACTAAATTAAAAATGAAGATTCGGGCCTAAAAATAAATAACTTTAGAATGTTGGGCTTTGTAATATTCATGAAATTCCCTGGGTATAAAAATAAATCGGTTCTGGTAATGGGTTCGGAAACAATTTTCCCTTATTCTTTTTAGTAGTAGTAGTAGTAAATAAACACAGATACAACAGCCACCTAACTTTGAATTAATTAACTAAAGCACTTCTGGGTAATAGAAAATTAGCATTCTATATGTTCATTACAAGACCACATATAACTCAAATATGTAAAAAGAACAGATTCAGCTTAAAGTTTATTGTCATAAATGAATTGTACATTGGTATCAGTTGAGCTTAAACTTCCAGTTAAACACAAAAAAGAAAAAGAAAAAAGAAAAAAGTCAAAAACTATTGACATGTAACTAAAACAATAGCTCAATCAGGGTCTAATTTGAGTATTTAGAAGAGATCTACCAGAATCAATTGGTTTGGCACATATAATCCACCAAATACTCCAACTCTATAGTACCCTGTACTCATAAATATACAAGTATCCGGTATGAATATCCTAAACTATATGCGTAAAACACATCCAAAGTTGTACAGCAAGAAAGTGCACCATGGGACAGTTAAGGACAACCAAAAACTACCCACCTAAAAGTTAAGGGGAAAGAAAAAGAAAAGAAAAGAAGAAAATGAATAGCAAAATCTAAAACAAGTACTCGGATCTCCCACAACCAACATAATTAGCTTTCACTGCTCCAGAATTCACCGAAGTTAATAGCTGCCGCCTGCCGTTGCCAGATAAACTTCCTGGTTCTACGGCCACCCTTCAGATGTGAGAGGAGAAATGAATGCGTTAAGGCTTCTGTTATGAGTCTTGTGACCCTTTTAAGTGAAGTGGTTCTGTTTGACCCCATTTATCATTGTCTAATTATAGGGAAATGTTTGCATCTATATTTATAAGGTTGAATTAACAGCGGCTGAATATCAACCATTCTTTGCCTTTCGTAAGTTGTATTTAAGTAGTTAAAATTTGTTGCAATCAATTCTACCATACAAAGTTTTATGTAATTACTCTACTGTAAACAGAATTAGGGAACCAAAACCCGAGAGCGCAGCATAATATTGCTCAAACTACAAAAACTGTTAAAATGAAAATTTTTAAAATAGAACCAAAATCATCTAGCTTCGTTACAAGCTTCTCTCCACAATCTAATTTAGAGTAATCTCTTTTCCAGTTTTATCAACTAATTTAATATTATCAGCAACAAACAGATAGAAGCTCAACATGAATATGCCTAGTAATAAAATCTAAAATGAATGCATAACGCCAACCATGAAGTGCCTATGGTGATGAAGAATCATTGTGAATCCTCCAATTGTTAATAATCCCACGACTATCCATTTTACATGCCCACATGGGTTCAATCTATTCTAGTATTATAAGTTGCTTGGCACCTACAAATAATCAAGAAAAATCTATAGCTACAAATTGTAGATGTTAATCTAGAAAAACCCTGATGTCAATGCAGTTTTATCTTTTAAGCCAATACCATAGTGACTATAAATCTAAACAACACAGCTGTATGAGGGAGAGATTTAATGTGAACAGAGAAAAGATTATAAGATATAGAATTTCAGCCTTTGTGCAATCTCAATGAGATACATGCTAGATTATATGAGTAAACAATTGGTTAAATTCCTTCAATGAGCCTACTACCTCAACAAAAACAGGTTTACAACAATTGCATTTGAGATTTATTTAAGCCATATGTATTTCCTAGCTGCATAAATTGCAAAAAATATATATCTTTGCACAATTTAAGTACAACAAAAGATCTAACCATTATGAAACTTAATCAATCACTTGCCTGAAGCTTTGAGTTAAGCCTTTGTTTTTCTTCTTCAAGTTCCCTGATCTGGTTTAAATACAATAATCAAAATTAGTAATGGAAGTAAGTACATGGAAATCACTAAACAACGTGCAAAATATGTCAGAACAATTAGATCGAATCACATGCCTGTGCCCTTAGTTTTCTGATAGTTGACTCCTGAACAGCTTGCTTTTTGGATAGCTCTTCACCTGCGGTACGTTATACATTAGAATATGGGAGAATCATTAAATTGTGAAGTCTCAAATTACATGCTTGCTTTATGAAACTGATTTATAAACCCAAGTCTCAAATTTGTAGAACTCTAGCATTAAACAATCCAAACTCTTTGCTAATTATAGGACTTCGATACTATTAAAAATAGTATGTCTCAAGAATAGTAATACTTCATATAAACACAAAAAGTTACAGTAGTAGTCAAAGATCATCATTTTATACAGGTATAGAATTTTTCAGAAGGTAATAACAGTTTCAGACGGATCTATGTATAATACCATTTTTTATAACTATATCATCTTTCATGCAAATACAACATGCTTCAACATCAGAATCATGAAATGTTTAAAATATGTACTGTGCAAGTGGGATTAAAAAAGGCTTTTGTGTTTATTCATAATTAGAACCTCAAGGTTTAAACATGCAGTTTCAATTTTTTTACAGACAGACCATTTTCCCAAAGATAAGATCATTTTAAGAAAATGCATGCAGTACTCAGCTGATTAAGTATCAGAGGACAGGTAATCAAATACTTGTGGGATAAATATACACATAACATATATAACATATCAAACAGAAATTAATAATCAACATTTATCATGTATCAAACAGCTTATGCAGTTTGAATATTGGGCAAAATCAACTAATTGTTTATGGGATCTATATATACATACATACATACATACATACATATATATATATATATATATATATATATATATATATATATATATATATAGGGACATGATCAGGTGAGAACTCCATTGCTGAGAACATCTAAACCATAATAATGCAGGTATATTAGATGAATCACCCTTAACGACAGAATAGTTGAATATTAAAAAAGACATAATAAATGCTAAGCAGACTGAAAATTTCCACACAGCTCTACCTTCGGCCATAACTTGAGTGATTATCTCATCCTTCTCTTTGAGAAGAGCAGCTGCATCATTTTTCTTATTTTGTTCTCTCCTTAACGTGTCTCTTTCTCTGGTGAGAGCATAAACCTGTAAAGAAAATTATCTACATCACATCATATAGATCGTTTCCAGAAAATAAAACAAGATTAGAACAAAATAATGGCACCAAATCCTATAATTTCAAACAAGGAGATTAGATGGATGTAAAGTAAAATAATAATATTTTCATGCACAGGTGCTCATGAAGAAATTTTATGCTAAATTTGCATCATATTTTAAGTATATGATAAACTATGAGAATTAAAATAAAGTCTATAATCAGGTGATCCTGGACCATGGTTTTAAATATCGGCCAAGACAGGATATTTCAAATTAAGATTTTAGTCCCACTTCCATAATGTGCCCTAGAGACCAGTATACAACAGTTACCATGAGATCAATAATAACTAGTATTTTTAAGAAAGATAGTAGCTAGGATGGAAATAATACATAAGGTGGGTGACATCCACCAAATCAACGCTCTCTAGGTAGTGTAAGGAACTAAGTCTCACAAAAATTGCCAAGAGCCACACCGCAAAAATTTGGGTGAGACCATTCTACAATCTTACATTCGGCTGCTTATGCATACAAGACTCCACTTAGCAAGGACAGAACATAAGAAAGTGGAAGGAGGAGGTGTCAAATACCCAACACCAATAGTGCTCCAAGAAGATGTCGGTATAAACAGTCCAACAGTCCGGAGAATCCATGTTAAGAATTAAGTGCTTGATTAAGATTAATAGTTTACGAGGATGGTAAGCTTGGAAGTAATCATTCAGGTTTTGGAAACAAAGGGTCAGATTCAGTACCCATATTCACTCTATCTACTTGCGCTCACCTTTGTGTAGGTGAATCCATTTCCTCTCTCCAAACCCACTACATCTGAACTTTCTGGCAATCAATTAAAGATGCCACATATATTCTTAAATTCATGTCACAATCAGATACTCTGTATCCTACTGGGACTACATCCTACTTTGTTTGAAGTTAAACCTTTAGCATAAGCCAACCATTCATATTAATGATAGTAACAGTAACAACAGCAATATGCACAATGATTAGTGCCTCCCCCATAAGAGTTTCACGTGTTTTTTTAGATTCTTGTGGCAATACCAACAAGGGGAATTATATGCTAGTGATACATTCATAAGAACAATTAAATAATATGACGAATATAAGAGAGGGAAAATCACTTCCAATTGTTACAAGTAAAAGCATTCTCCAGGATGTAAACAGGCGAAAAGGAGTAAGAAAATGCACCTTCCTTTCAAGAGCTGACACCCTTTGATGATACTCCTCTCTGAGAGCATCAACATCTGCCTCTGAAGTTTTCCTCTGCAGTATAACAATTGGGATTAGTCGGATTCCCCCAAACAACATAATTTATAGAGAGAAATAGCTCATAATCGCATTTGATTATCTTATTACAATCACCAAGATGGTGATAATTAATCTTCATATAATACTTTCGTGGAACATGAATAAAGATATGACAGAAATAAAACTGTAAAAAATGAGAACACTCCTATCAATCATCTAAACTAAAACACTGAAGCTGATCTCGTTAGAGCATATACTGCTCTTTGAATGACAGAATATACTGCACTGTATTTATATTGAAGAGCTACACCACATCAGTATGCAACTAGGGAATCACAGCGTACGTGTAACTTTAATGATAAAGAAGCATCCAGATCCATACCTACCTTCAAATCCTCAACATCAGATTTCAACTGCTCATTTTCATTCATCAATCTCGCAATTTCATCAGCTTTGGACTGAAAAAGAAAAGTAAAATACAAGTTACAGGAGAAAAGAACGAAGGAAAAATACAAGTTATAGAGAAGTGTCATTTCTCAGTTGAGAACAGATTAAAAATAGACGATATATTAAGTATCAAATAGGCAAAAGGCAAGACGCACTAACAATAGGACGAATAGCTTCCTCATTTCAATACATTCCGAGATCCTGTGCACTAGACATGATGAGGGGTCACCCAGTTCGATACCACAAGATGAAAAGAAGCTATAAATCGTGGTCTGAAATATTAACCAATACTGAGATAGTACATTTGAGTTGTCACTCAAACTTCTTGGCATACATGACCCCAGTTATATATTGAATAAAGTTGTTACTAAACTCATTTAGAAAATGAACATAGCTTTTCTCTTTCACAATCGGGAAAAAATAGAAAGGATCATAGTGCTACAAAAGTTTTAAAAAAAGACTAAGAGGTTCCATAGTAAGAGCATATTAAACTTAAACACCGACATCTTTCTAATTATAGCTGGGTGAGAAATATGAATTTATTGCATGAAGCATTATCGATAAATAATACTATTAGTGGATATTAGTTTGGAAATAATGAAAACTGCTACAGAATAGGATTATCTATACCAGAAAATTAGCACAAGTGATGTACATATTTTCCCCTTTCCCTTTATACTGTTAGCCAAAAGAGTCTCATGTATTCTCCCAATACATGATAATAGTTATCAATTTTGAGAGAAATGAAAAATAGAAAAGGAAAAGAATGTGAAATATGTGTGAGCTGTGAGACCACACAGCAACAACTGTAACTCTCAAATTATAAAGATTTAGTGTACATAGAATCAATGAAAAGGTGCAAGAATGAAATTGATTAGCATTTGCTTAAAACAGAAATACCTGCGCTTGCCTGGCAGCTCCTTGCAGTGCAGCTTCCATCAGTTTCATCTCCTTTCTGACCTTATCTAATTCAATGGTAGTATCAACCGAAGATCTGGCATTTATTATTCTGCTCCGTTCTGGGTCCTTGCTTTCTAGATCCTTTGTGTGTATTCGGTGCATTCCACTAGATGCACTGATGTCATAGTTTACAGACTCAGTGTCTTTGGCTGGATCTTGCTGAAAGCTAGTTGAATTTGGCACAGAAACCTCACTGATACTTTGAGGCTCATTAGTAGATGCAACTACCCCTGATGTCTCTGTATCAAGGCTTACATGCTTGCTATCTAATGTATCAGTGTCCAAAGGAGAATCTTTAACGAGAACCATTTCTGATTCTGGCTCTTGTTTAATTTGGTTTTCTTCTGAATCTTTTATGTATTCATAAGGCACATGGAGAAGACTATTCTCAGTTTGTTCTGCACCATCTGAGCTGGAAGACTTGGTTCTATCCAACTGAGAGCCATCATGTGTTTCTACCTCAGTACCTTCATTCTGTTTGAATCCTTGAACAGAATCCACCACATTTATATTCTGATCGATCAACAAATCAGTATCTCTTTGAATAAGATTAGCGTCAGCTTCAACTTTTGCATTAACTTCAGCTTCAGCATGAGTGTCAGATTCAGCTTCAGGTTTAACTTCAACTTCGGCTTCAAGGTTAGCTCCAGCTTCAGGTTCGTCTTCATGAAGTTCAATTGGTACATTAGGAATTAGCTCTTCCCCGCCATCTTTCTGTTTCATTTCAGACTCTTCAGTATCCTTGTCCGAAACAAATACTTCCCCTGCAGGAATAGATGACTCTTCCAAAGAAACCCTGTCATTTTCGTCAGCGGGTTCAGGATGGTCAGGAGATTCTTCTTCTCCTGGAGTTTCAACAGAATTTTCTTCTGCTCTGTGCCCCATGAAGGCCATTACTGGATTAAAAAGTGTCTTTCTGTCCGATGCAGATGGCCATAGGCCTGATACGAAGTCCAAATTACATATATTATTAGGCATTAATTCGTACATTTAACAAGCGGAAGAAAAACTGGCTCAAGCTAGGACTAAATGAAATGAGAAGAGAGTCTGGAAATACACTATCGAAACAGCAACTTTTGAAATATAATAAAATTTAATGCAGCTGAATTCTTAGTGAAGAAAAAAATTGCTGATTTGTTAATTCATTAGCTCATGTTCCTTTAATTAAATGAAAACTTTCAAATAATGGAATTGTATAGTTAGTTTAAGGGAAGGCTTTTGGCTAGTCAGAACATATTAATCAAGTCACTTATTCATAGCAAGAGTAGAAAATATCTTACCGGTGACAAAATTTATTCTTTGATTGCTTCCCCTTGTGAATTAGTTGAACATTGTCCTTAAAGCATGAAACCGGACAACAATGGACAAAAAGAAAAGCAGGGTGGACAGACAGAAGGTAGTAATTATATACTTCAGACACACGAACTAAGGACGTTATACTATTGCCTGTATATTATGCAACTTGAATGCACCAGATACTAACAAGTGCCTCCAGCATCTAGAGATATCTGCATCCTAAGGTGCCTCATATCTACAGATAGTGCTTCAGTTGTAAATGACAACTGAAATGGAATGGCACTTCCAACAGCAATAGTGCTCAAGTGACCAGGTAAGCAAATGAGAACTGAACATTGCAAATTTCAATGGATTTTGATTATTTTAATATAGAAATGTCTCTTTAACTAAGTTGAAAAAGGGTGGCTTGTACAAGAACACAATAGGTAACATATTTTTGCTATAAAATAAATTCCATTTAGAAACAGAAAATTGACCAGCTTCACATGACAAACAGCAGTGACAGAAGCTATATACTATATGTAATAATATCCTGAGATCCAAATAGGAGCTATTGGATACTACAAAAGTTGGCCGATACAACATCATAATCAGCATAGAAAACTCTATCTCCTATTCATATTGCACAGTCTCCGTTTTATAGCATTAGTAGAGGCACTAATATTAAAATTAAAAGCGAAAGTTTTGCCAATTCAATAATAATTGTATGGGAAGACCATATAAATAAATCAAACCGAATGCCTTGTCCTACTCTTAAAGTCAGTGCACACTAGTAGCAGTTTCCCAATGAGCACGCAATCTAAATGGTTGGACAAGTGAACCCGATTGAAATTGATGCTGCAATGTTTGTTGGTTGCTCTTGTAAGCAAGTGTGTGTAGAGGCTCCCAATCCTTAGTGCATGCACAACATTTGCACAGGAGAGAAAATAAAGTGATGCTTATTTTAAATAAATAATGGCAAAACAGCCTAATAAATTTACTAACATATCAACCTCGAATTAACTAAAATGGATATAGCCATGAGGACGAGGCTAAATGGAATATGATAAATTATAATGGCAGAAAGTAGAAGAAAACAAATTTGCACAAAAAGGGAATGAAAGACTACCCAAAGTTTAGAAAAGAAAAAAATAAGCACCTCCTCATTTTTATCTTCGATGTAAGCTCCTTTTAGTGGTACCAGTATGAAAATAACAGATAACTGAGAATGAATAACACGCAAAATAGAGCTTCATTGTGTGGGTCAGCATTGGCATGTGGATGACAGAACCATTGCATTTGCAGCTCATGGGAGAGCTATGAAACCATGCACATCTATTTAGTAGTGGAGTTGTGTCGACATGAGTCGTCTCGACGTACGAACTCGAAACGACACTAGCTATTTTAGTGCAGGTTTTGAACATTTTCCTCCTATCGTTCTGTCATGTCGCATGATGTCAGTGTCGGTCACTGTCGGGGTGAGTGTGTTTGTGCTTCACTGCTTCTTAATGGAAGAATTATCAAGAGCAAGGAAAAAGGCAACAAAAACATTTTATGAAAACAGTTCTGAACAAGGGTGCTTATACATAAGGGTAATTACTTCAGAGTTGTCGAAATGAGTATGAGCCTTAGTTTAACCCCATTCACTTGGGACCACCTAAGTGCCACACTACGCAAAACAACCGTGTCTAGATAGGCCGTTTTGGACAAACAATATAGTCTACAGCCTGCATAAGCCTAATCTGCTGCTAAAGGTCTTTTTCAAAACAATAGTGGAAGTTTCATATCCATTTCAGTATTAGGCTATTAACCATTTCCAATATGATTTTCCTAGTCTAACCTTCGGACTTCAAGCATGATAAATGCACAACTCTAGTTTAGTAGGACAGCTATACACCAATTACTCAACTAAGACGCCTCCTTGTATTCTAAAAGTCACTGCCAATCAATTTATATAACTGGAACAAACGCAGTAACTTCCAACATCTTGATATGCAACGAACATGCACGTGTATGATGTACCACAGAAAGACACCATCATTATCAAATGAACTTTGTAACAGTATACCCTTCCAATGTTTCCTATCAGACCTTTTCGAAATGCAACTTTCTCTGCAAATTGCTAATACATTACCTTCACAATTCTCCTTTTTGTAGATTCATAAAACTTTCTCTGTAATTATGTTTAACTTCAAATTTTCGCTATGGTTACATTAAATTCTACAAATTCTAACATCAACCTACTCTCTTCCTACAACTTGAATAACACGATAAAATAAAATAAAAAACAAATCTCACCTTCACTAGTAGTAGCACTACTAGCCCCATCAGCTTTCTCCTCCAATCCAAGCGCGCTATCGAAATTCTTCTCGATATTCTTAACGCTCTCGCTCAGCTTGTTCACCGCCCCCGCCAGATCCGGGAAGTTCCCCAGCGACACATTCCCAAACCATGCCATTCCTCACCAATCTACATACAAAACACAAAATCAAGATCCAATCAACAAACCATAAATCGCAAAATGGTGCTAAAATCGCAAACCCCAATTCCAAATTTTGGGAGGAAATTCCGTACCTGATACGAGATCGAACGGGATATTTGAAATCCCCGGATTGGATCCGGAGATTCGGTGATCAGATTCAGGGGAGAATGGAGGTTAAGAAATCCCCATTAAAATTGGTAGATTAGGGTTTCGGAATTTGCGGGTTTGGTCGAAAATTTGCGCGATATTTCAAGATTTCGGAATTTAGGAGCTAAGAATGGGAACAAGGTGGGATTATGTGTTTTTTAGGTTGTTCTTTAATCTTTTGAGGAGGTGAGAGTTAGTAAAGTTACCGGTTGGTTTTAGGAGGAGGACGATACCGTGTTCAAGTTCCAGTACATCTGTGCCGTTGGATCGGTAAAACGCAGATGCTGATGCAAGGTAGTTTGTATATAATTTTTTGCCATACTAAAAAACCACTTTTTGAAACTATTTGCTAAAGTCCGCTTCCCAAACTATTGGCAAGTTTGAGTTAGTCACAGTCACGTCAGCCGCAGCTGATATTCTTACTTACGGCATTTTTTGTTTGAAGATCACTAATGGAAATATCAGGCACTCGTTTAAATGTTTTTTTTTTAATTTGGTTTGTTGTCGATATTCTCGTCAACGACCACAGTATATGTAAAGTCGTTGATGGGAATAGCGACCTTATTTGAATCATATTAAGATACTTAGCGAATTCCAGAGAGCTCTTTGGAAAATAACCCAAAAAAAAATTAATAATCAAATATTAGGTCGCTAATGAAAATAGCGACCCCAGTATATTATAATTGTTGTTTTCACTAGCGACCGCAAGTGGGACCCGACTGCTATTAGAATGTCGGGTACCCACTATCTCTCTTTCCACTTTATTTTATTTCTTCTTCTTCCTCTTCCCCAACGCCAATTCTGAAACCCCCAAAATCCTTCGTCTTCCACATCTCCATCCTCCAAATCCAAAAATCCAAATCCCTAGTTCAATTTCAAAACCTTAGCTCATCTACCTCTTCACATCCTCTTTCTTTCTCTGCTACCGTCAGCACCCTCTTTCCAAATTTGGTCCTCATATTGGGTCTCCCATACTCTGCATTTTTTATCTTTTATAACATTTGAGTTTGTTTCATGTCGAGGTTTTTTGTTTATCGATGGTTATATTTGTAAATATTATGTATAAATTGAATGTGTAGAGGAAAACATACATATCCAGCTATGTTGAAAATGCATATTTGCTTGTTTGAATATGCATTAACGAAAATAGTTAAGTTGTTGTGAACGATTGATTCATAATAATTCACATAGGTTTTCCTACTTCATATTTGTTTGCTAAATATTAGGGTAATTATGTTATGTTTTTTATTGGATAATGTGTTAGAACTTGAATATAAAATAATAAGAAATTCCAACAAAGTTGTGAAGAAATCAAATACAGGAAGAAAAAGCAGTAAGCAAGGAACTTGTACAGAGTCGAGATTTTAGAATCTCTGTCCTTAAAGCAGAATTCGCCCTGTAATGTGACGGTTACCGGCGAATTGCTTTCCAGGATACAATTGTACCTTCTCTGAAGAATGCAACACTCTTGCTTCAGAGCCAACGAACTTCTGTCTGTGGTGTACTCTCAGTGACAGTGACTGACGCAGAGGAGAAGAAGAGGAAGACCAAAATGCAAAAAAATTTCTGTCTCCGTATAGGAGTTGATGTTGATGTTTGGATTTATAGAGAAGAGTTGGACTGGAGACTGTTCAGCAACTGCCATTACTCTGTAACAGCAGAGTAATGGGAACTCTTTAGATTCATAACTGGTGAGCCATTACTCTGCTGTTACAGAGTAATGGGCACCAGTTGTCTGGGCAAAAATAAAATAAAAAATTTAAGCCAGACCATACCAGACCGAACCGAGGCCGGGGTCGGGGCCTGGGCCGGGCCGGGCCGGGCGCGCGCGCGCGTGTGTGTTTGTCATTTTGGCTAAGTCCTCTCTCCACTACACGTTAGTGGTAACCCCCGGGCCACGCCCTTTAGTCCAGTTTTCTAGTATATATACTGTTGCCGCTAAATTTGGTGTGGGGGCAAACAGATAGAACTTGTGGATTCTTAGGGAAACTGAATAGAAAACCTGTGTACCTATTCCGTCGGACTTCGGTCGTCGATCCCGCCGTAGACCTGCAAAAAGTGCGAGACACCGGGGTTGTTCCCGGCGACGCACCCTCCGACGCTCAAGTTAGTAATCAGAGAGATTATGAAAGAGCGTAAAAACTGGTGAAAGATTGATTACCTCTTAATGGGGATGGATGGGGGGTATTTATAGGCATCTCAGGGAACAGATTAGGCATGTAATTCCTGTGTATACAGATAAGGAATGTGATCACTAATCCCCAGTGAAAGGATAGACATGAATCAGGGCCGTTGATTAATATTAATCAGAAACCCTAATTCTATCCCTTCTGGACCGGGTTTGCTGCGAGTTGAAACCCGTACCCGGTTGAGGTGGATCCGTTTGCGGGTAAGTGGATCTTCGGGGAAGATAACCAGTACCCGCTTCAGCCCCGTCGGTAGGTGAAATTACCGTTTTACCCCTGAGCTTCAAGATTCGTGCCCCATCTGGACGGTTCCGATTTAACCCCATTTTTAGCCATATCACGAGCCCCCCACTCCTAAAGACTGGGTTTGATCAGCCTTTGAGGAGTAGTTTAACTATTTTGGTGGCTAGCGGCGTTGTATCGGAGTCCGGATGGAGGGTTTTGAATCTTGAAGGGGGTAGTGAGGTGATTTTTGAAGCTGTAACTGGTTCTTAAGCATCTCTGAATATCCGACGGTCTTTATCTATTTTTTCGGGTTATTTATTTTAATTTTGCGATGTGTTAACCAGTCGTTCGGGGGCCTCCACAATACATTCTAGGCAGTAATTGTTCGTCGAGGGGTTCAAAAATACTACCCCGAATTCATAATTACCTTCTAGAATTTCTAGTGAATTTTCCTGAATTTTTAGTAATTTTTTCGCAATTTTTAAATAAATAAAATGATTAAAATAAATAAAAAATGATTTTTAATACTCATTTATGACGTGGCATCATCAGAGCCCTCGATCGGAGCGGAGAGCGATTTTCGGAGAGATCGTGTGGTCCCTGTTCTTCGGCTCGTTTTTTCGTCGTATGTGAGGTTCGGTACCCCGGTACCCCGGCTCGGAGGGTCGGTGCCTCGGTTCGGATGACCAGTGCCTCAGCTCGACGGTTCCGAGGTACGTGGCATCATCTGAGCCGTCCATCTCAGCGCGGATCCCCGTAAAATGCCATCTTGTCGTTTAGTGGACGTGGCCAAATCTGGACCGTCCATCATGACGAGCGCGCTTTTTCACAAGATCCAACGGCTGATATGGGTCAGAGCGATTTTTTGCCATATACGAGGGTCGGTACCCCGGCTCGGAGGGTCGGTGCCTCGGTTCGTTGGGTCGGTGCTTCGGCTCGACGGTTCCGAGGTACGTGGCATCATCTGGGCCGTCCATCTCAGTGCGGATCCCCGTAAAACGCTATCTTGTCGTTTAGTGGACGTGGCCAAATCTGGACCGTCCATTATGACGAGCGCGCTTTTTCACAAGATCCAACGGCTGATATGGGTCGGAGCGATTTTTTGCCATATACGAGGGTCGGTACCCCGGTACCCCGGCTCGGAGGGTCGGTGCCTCGGTTCGTTAGGTCGGTGCTTCGGCTCGACGGTTCCGAGGTACGTGGCATCATCTGGGCCGTCCATCTCAGCGCGGATCCCCGTAAAACGCTATCTTGTCGTTTAGTGGACGTGGCCCAATCTGGACCGTCCATCATGACGAGCGCGCTTTTTCACAAGATCCAACGGCTGATATGGGTCGGAGTGATTTTTTGCCATATACGAGGGTCGGTATCCCGGTACCCCGGCTCGGCGCATCAGGGCTGATTGGCCGAGGTACTGAGTTGGGCGTTTTGGAGGAAGTACCTCCTGAGGGCTTCCCTCCTCTGCGCTTAGTGGCTCGGTGGCTCGGCTGAGCTGTTCGGTAGCTCGGCTGGGCGAGCCAACGGCAGGCAGCAAGGAGGGACGCGTGGCTGGATCTGGGCGGTCCATCATGGCGCGCATCTCGAGGATGGTGTTCAGATCACGAAAAAATGCTATCTTGTCGTCTTGTGGGCGTGGCACGATCTGAACCGTCCATCAGATTCTGTCGCGAATTTTAGGGAGATCCGACGGTGACTTCGCCTCGGAGCGATTTTTTGCCATATACGAGGGTCGGTACCCCGGTATCTCGGCTCGGCGCATCAGGGCTGATTGGCCGAGGTACTGAGTTGGGCGTTTTGGAGGAAGTACCTCCTGAGGGCTTCCCTCCTCTGCGCTTAGTGGCTCGGTGGCTCGGCTGAGCTGTTCGGTAGCTCGGCTGGGCGAGCCAATGGCAGGCAGCAAGGAGGGACGCGTGGCTGGATCTGGGCGGTCCATCATGGCGCGCATCTCGAGGATGGGGTTCAGATCACGAGAAAACGCTATCTTGTCGTCTTGTGGGCGTGGCACGATCTGAACCGTCCATCAGATTCTGTCGCAAATTTTAGGGAGATCCGACGGTGACTTCGCCTCGGAGCGATTTTTTGCCATATACGAGGGTCGGTACCCCGGTATCTCGGCCTGGCGCATCAGGGCTGATTGGCCGAGGTACTGAGTTGGGCGTTTTGGAGGAAGTACCTCCTGAGGGCTTCCCTCCTCTGCGCTTAGTGACTCGGTGGCTCGGCTGAGCTGTTCGGTAGCTCGGCTGGGAGAGCCAATGGCAGGCAGCAAGGAGGGACGCGTGGCTGGATCTGGGCGGTCCATCATGGCGCGCATCTCGAGGATGGGGTTCAGATCACGAGAAAACGCTATCTTGTCGTCTTGTGGGCGTGGCACGATCTGAACCGTCCATCAGATTCTGTCGCGAATTTTAGGGAGATCCGACGGTGACTTCGCCTCGGAGCGATTTTTTGCCATATACGAGGGTCGGTACCCCGGTATCTCGGCTCGGCGCATCAGGGCTGATTGGCCGAGGTACTGAGTTGGGCGTTTTGGAGGAAGTACCTCCTGAGGGCTTCCCTCCTCTGCGCTTAGTGGCTCGGTGGCTCGGCTGAGCTGTTCGGTAGCTCGGCTGGGCGAGCCAATGGCAGGCAGCAAGGAGGGACGCGTGGCTGGATCTGGGCGGTCCATCATGGCGCGCATCTCGAGGATGGGGTTCAGATCACGAGAAAACGCTATCTTGTCGTCTTGTGGGCGTGGCACGATCTGAACCGTCCATCAGATTCTGTCGCAAATTTTAGGGAGATCCGACGGTGACTTCGCCTCGGAGCGATTTTTTGCCATATACGAGGGTCGGTACCCCGGTATCTCGGCGGAACCGAGCTGTTTGTTCCAAAGGGTAGCCGTGGTTCGGTTGCCTAGCCGGGGCGTCCTATGGTTTTCTCGTAGGTGGCCGAGACGTTGACTTGGTATTTTGAAGAGTCTCTTGCTTTGAGTGAGCTTCGTATCTTTTCTGCTTGTCGCTTTGGCTCCCTAGTGGGCTTTTTGCGTTTCCCAAGGAGGCCCAACTTGCTAGGGGTTAAAAGCTTTCACCCTTACTCTCAAAGCTCATTTCTCACTTTTTACTCAAGTTTTTTACTTTCGATCTCTAAGTTCTCTGCTAGCGGCGATTTTCTCTCTAAGGTGTTTCCGTTAGCTGTCGCGTGGGCCAGGCGATTTCCGGCGAGAGTACTCCGACCGTGGACGTCACTTCAAAAGGTCAGTTTACTTAGTCTGAATAATTTTTCTAGAGATGTCTCGAGTAGACTCGGGGAGTGGGGCATCGTCTTCGGGCGACGAGAGTGCCGAGGAGAGGAGGAGGTCGGAGATTAGGAGGAAGGGTAAGCAAGCTGCTGGACCGTCTGTAGTCGAGACGAAGAAGGGGAAGAAGAAGAGGAGGGTGGAGGCCCAATCCCCCATAGTGGAGGTGATTGTGGAGAATCCGAAGCAAGCACCCGAGATAGGACGGTATCCTTCCGTCCTGTCCGGTCATTCGGGGGTCAGGCAGTACCAGGGCGACTTGCTGGAGAAGGCGATCTATGGGAAGTCTAAGATCGTCGAAGAACCTAACCCGGCCCTTGCCACCGAAGCCGATGAGCTCATCACGTTGGTATCCGAGGAGGACCTACTCCGGGTTAGAAGGGCTTTCGCTATCCCTCCGGAGTACAAACTGATTCTCCCAAGTCCCGGGATACGAGCGAATTCCAAGCTGCCATCGTCGGACATGTGCATGTTCGACGTCGACTCCTTTCATGCCGGGTTACGTTTCCCTCTGCACCCATTCATCCTCGAGATCCTCGGCTGGTATTGCCTCGCGCCGACCCAGTTCATGCCGAACACATGGCGCCATGTGAACGCCTTTATGCTTCAGTGCTACCGGGCCGAGGTGGAGCCGGATCTCACTGTCTTCCGAGGACTGTATCGAGTAAACCGGCAGCACAAGACGGAGTATCGATACTACTTGGGGCCGAGGAAGGGTGTCAAGATTATAGAAAACCCTGACTCGATCAAGGGTTGGAAGGAAAAGTTTTTTATAGTAAGGGGCGAGGCGATTAGGCCCATTCCGACCCGTTGGAAGGTGGAGGTGCCGAATTTCCCGCGCGCCGACCCTATTTTGTCTGATGCCGAGGAAGAGGTGGCGAGGAAGATAATGGCCCTTCCGATACTGAGTTGGAGGGATTTGACGGAGGAGGTGTTGTTTGGGTCCGGCCTAAGCCCCATCGACCCGAGTATGCTCCTGACATCTCATTTTTTCATTTTTCTTCTAAGTTTTTGGTTCGGGCTGCTAACTCGTCCTTCTTTTTTTTTTTGTGGCTCGTTGCAGAAGCAATGAAGATTGACTTCAACTCCATAATGGCCGACAGGTCTAAGCTGGCCGGGGGGAAGAAGAGGAAGAGGGCGGCCGCGACTGTCTCGTCGACCCCGGCACCTGCCGTTGCCTCGACCATCTCTCCGCCCCCTCCGACCGTTGAGGCGCCCTCGGAAGTTGTCGTCGCTGAGGAGCCCGCGTCTTCTGCGGTCCCTGGCGTGATCGAGGGGACCTTTGACGTGAACGCGGCGCTGTCGATCGAGGCACCACCGCTAACCCAGGCTGCCGAAGAGATTCTGACAGAGCAGCACAAGCAGCTGTTCGTGCCGAATTGGCGAGTGAAGAACCATGACAGGTTCCTCGGCAATTCGCAGATGTCCGTGCAGGTCATCAAACACTTGGCGACCCCGAAGGACAGGGCCGCGCTGAGGGCGGGGACGGTCGGCGACGACACCTATGAAGTCGCCCGGTCACTCGTTTCGGTAAGTGTATTGCAAATTTCTTTAAGTCTGCAACTCAGCTTGTGCATTACTGATTGTTGTCTCTATAGGCCACTTGCCACTTCGGCCACCTCCTCGAGACATTTGCCGAGCAGGAGAAGGAGCTGAGGTCCGCCAGTGACAAGGACAGGTTGGCGAAGGTCAGGGCGGTCAAAGAACTTGAGGCCGAGCAGAGGCGGGCTGAGGCCTTGGAAGTCCGGGTCGCGGATCTCGGGTCGGACTTGGAGAAGGCTAAGGAGCGGCTCGACGCGGAGTCTGCCAAGGCCGCCGAGGACTTAGCTGCGGCGCTGAAGTCCTTGGCCGAAGAGAAGGCGGAGAAGGAGGCCCTGGCGACGAAGATCCGGGCCGAGGTGGAGAAGGAGGTCGAGGAAGAGGCGAAGAAGCACATGGCCGAAAACATGGAGAAGTCCTATCAGATGGCCCTCGACCACGTTCAGGAACGTGTCCCCGGCTTCGAGCGGGTCGGCTACCAATTGTTTCCAACGCCGACCTCGGACGATGAAGGGGAGGAAGGCGAAGATGACGAGGCCGAAGGCGAAGGCGAGGAAGGACGGGATGGAGAGACTGTGGCGGACAGCCAGGTCAAGGGGCCCTCCGCGGATGCGCCCGTGGCCGACGCGGCGACGAAGGTAGACCCTTGATCCCCTTACTAAGTTTTTGTAGTTTTTTGTTGTTTTTTCTTCCGATCGTTGTAATGCCTTTTGCGGACTGGCCATCGCCTTTCAATGAATGAAAAGTATTTTGACTCCGGAATTTGTCTAAGTATTTGGCTCGGTAGTGTGGTATTTCAATGCTATCTCTTTTTTATTTCAGATTGCCGAGCCGACTCGTAACACCTCGGCTGAACAGCGCCGAGCCGAGTTGTTTAAGCGATCTCAGGAGGATCGCCTCGAGGGTGAGGTTCACCTGACGAGGAGAATACTTCATAACTTGGAGATTAGGCATAGCGATGCTTTAGTTGAACTGCACCACCTACGGATAGTCGAGGCCGAGCTATCTGCTAGGGAAGAGGAACTGGCACGAGTTTCAGCCGAACGGGATGGCTTAGCGAGGAAGGTGGAAGAGTTGTAGAGGGTGACAGTCGACAAGAGTATCGAAGTGACCCACTTGCGTCGCGTTATCTCCGACAGCGCCGAATACCCCGGTTCGGCGAAGCTTCCTCGGTTTAAGGTGATAGTGAAGGATGACACTTTGAAGGATCGCATCGTCGAACTGGAGGAAGAAGTTGCTCGGCTCAAGCCTCAGCCGGTGAGGGCTAACGTCCGGAGCACCTCGTGCACCCGCGAAGAGATCGAGCGAGCGATCACGTTCTATCAAGCGGCGAGTCGGACTCCTATCGTGGGCAGGTCAGCCGCCGATGCCCAAAGCGGTGTGGCGGTGTCTTCCAGCGGTGCTTCGGTAGGAGCAACCGTCAGGGTTAGTGATGAGGAGGCGTCTCGGTTCGTCGGCCTGGATTCGAGCTCGGAGGTCAAGAAGCGTCGACCCAAAGTGTCTCTAAACCGGAGCATTCCCCTTCCTCGGAAGTAGCGGACGGGTCGTGTCTTTGTGTTGTAACCTACTTGTAAGTTTTTGCTGTTGTAATCCGCTTTGTAACTTTATCCAACTTGTTAATGGAATTGGAGTTGTTTTATCCGAACTATCCTCGGCTGTCTCCTTATTTGTGCTATTGTTGTGTCAACTAGAGTAGGCTTGAGACGAACCACGAGGCTGGTGTTCGCTTCGCCGAACTCCTTGGCCTCGAATTTTCCTCTTTTGCTGCGCTTCTGAGCCATAGGCTTGGTTTGGCTGTTAAGGCATAGTTGCTTCTCGACTGCGCCCACGTGGCCTGATCAGGGACGTCTGATGTTTGCACGGATCTCGAGGCGGGTCCAGTTCTCAAGAAAACACTATCTTGTCGTTTTGTGGACACGTGGCTGAATGAGATCCGCTCATCACGCCCTAGCGCACTTTCTGAGACGATCTGACGGTGGCTTCGCCTCAGAGTGATTTTTTGCCATATACGAGGGTCGGTACCCCGGTACCTCGGCTCGGCGCGTGAGGGCTGTGATTTGTACCTAATTCCGGCCCGACTGAGGGTGAGTCGGAAAGATTGGGTCGAGGCGTCGGAGAGATCCGATCGTTAGATTAGTTTAAGGGATGCAGGAGCAGTTTCGAATGGCGAGCTACTTCTAGTCCGCTTAGGAGCGAGCTTGCGAAGCAGAGATCGAGCCAAGTGTTGGACTCCGATCCATTCAACGGCTGTAGGAGCAATTTCGAACGGCGATCTGCTTCCGGCCCGTCTGTAATCGAGCCGAGGAAGAAGTGTCGAGCCGAGTGCTGGACTCCGAACCATCGTGTGGGTAGTTTAAGGGATGCAGGAGCAGTTTCGAATGGCGAGCTACTTCTAGTCCGCTTAGGAGCGAGCTGGCGAAGCAGAGATCGAGCCAAGTGTTGGACTCCGATCCATTCAACGGCTGTAGGAGCAATTTCGAACGGCGATCTGCTTCCGGCCCGTCTGTAATCGAGCCGAGGAAGAAGTGTCGAGCCGAGTGCTGGACTCCGAACCATCGTATGGGTAGTTTAAGGGATGCAGGAGCAGTTTCGAATGGCGAGCTACTTCTAGTCCGCTTAGGAGCGAACTTGCGAAGCAAAATTGAGCCAAGTGTTGGACTCCGATCCATTCAACGGCTGTAGGAGCAATTTCGAACGACGATCTGCTTCCGGCCCGTCTGGAATCGAGCCGAGGAAGAAGTGTCGAGCCGAGTGCTGGACTCCGAACCATCGTGTGGGTAGTTTAAGGGATGCAGGAGCAGTTTCGAATGGCGAGCTACTTCTAGTCCGCTTAGGAGCGAACTTGTGAAGCAAAATCGAGCCAAGTGTTGGACTCCGATCCATTCAACGGCTGCAGGAGCAATTTCGAACGGCGATCTATTCCCGGCTCGTCTATAGGCGAGCTGAGGAAGAAGTGTCGAGCCGAGTGCTGGACTCCGAACCATCGTGTGGGTAGTTTAAGGGATGCAGGAGCAGTTTCGAATGGCAAACTACTTCTAGTCCGCTTAGGAGCGAACTTGCGAAGCAGAATCGAGCCAAGTGTTGGACTCCGATCCATTCAACGGCTGCAGGAGCAATTTCGAACGGCGATCTACTTCCGGCTCGTCTATAGACGAGCTGAGGAGGAAGAGTCGAGCCGAGTGCTGGACTCCGAACCATCGTGTGGTTAGAGAATTAAAGGCAGAGGTATGCGATAGTATCAAAAATATGAAAAACTTTATTTATTAATATCTAATGGTCAGCAGCTTCTAAAGTTGCTAGCCGTTATTACAATGAAAAAAAACAAAGGAAAAATTACTACTAGTAGCAGGAGAGGAGTGGTCCGACATCTCGAGTTACTTAGATAGGCGTAGCTGCCTTTTCTTGGTATTTCAAAAGATGGTCGGCGTTCCAAGTCCTGGGAATTTCTCTGCCTTCAAGATCTTCTAGTTTGTATGCACCGGGGCGGATCACTTTGGAGATTTTGTATGGTCCCTCCCAATTTGGGGCCAGCTTGCTTTTCTGTCCGGGGAACGAGATGGCCAATTTTCGGAGGACCAGATCCCCTTCTTTGAGGTCTGTTGGGCGGACCCGTTTGTTGTAGGCGAGTTCGATTCTTCTCCGGTAACTTTGTTGCCGTATGGCCGCTCTTTCCCGGATTTCGTCTATCAAGTCTAGACTTGCTCTGAGCTCCCTGGCATTCTGTTCTTCTTCAAAAGCTATCAAACGAGGAGAGGGTATCCCAACTTCTAGCGGGATAAGGGCCTCGGACCCATAGGTGAGATTGAACGGACTCTCGCCTGTTGGGGTCCGCTTCGTGGTGCAGTAATTCCACAACACATTGGGCAGCTGATCGACCCACAGGCCCTTGGAGCACCTGTCCAGTCTCTTCTTGATGCCGGAGAGGATCTGTCGGTTGGCATTCTCGGCCTGGCCATTTGACTGGGGATGAGAGACAGAGGAGAAGCGGTGTTGTATGGCCAGGTCTTCACATAAGGCTCGGAAGGCAGCCCCAGCGAACTGCGTGCCGTTATCTGTAACTATGACCCGAGGAACGCCAAATCGGCAGATTACATTTTTCCAAAAGAATTGAACAACTCTATGCTCGGTGATTGTAGCCAGGGGCTCGGCCTCTATCCATTTCGAGAAATAGTCGACTGCCACGGCTAGGAACTTTAATTGTCCGGGGGCTGGTGGAAATGGCCCCAGTAAATCCATCCCCCACATTGCGAAGGGGATTGGACTTGATAGGGAGGAGAGTGGTGCTTGTGGAAGGCGTCGGATGTCGGAGTACTTCTGGCAGGAGGTGCATTGCCGAACGTGTCGTTCGGCGTCCCGTAGAAGAGTGGGCTAGTAATACCCGTAGTTCAACACTTTGCACGCTAAGGCTCTGGAGCCGGAGTGGGCTCCGCCGATGCCCTCATGGAGTTCTTGCAAGGCGTAGTCGGCTTGTCCGGGGGAGAGGCACCTTAGGTACGGCCGACCATCCACCTGGGTAAAGGAGCGCTTATATAGAATGCCTTCGACTAATATGTAACGCTCGGCTCGGGTCCTTATCCTTCGGGCTTCCTTCGAATCCTGGGGGAGGAGTCCGTCTCTTAAAAACTCGACGAGGGGCTTCATCCAATTGTCTTCGAGGAGGACTGGCAGTGCTTCAACGGAGTCGAGAGCCTCGTCCTCTATGCTCGGCTTTAGGAGGACTTCTATCAGAACAGTTTGTTCGAGGCCTTGAAGGGATGAGGAAGCTAATTTGGACAGGGCGTCGGCCTGGGCATTTTCTTCTCTGGGGATTCTACGGATGAGGGCCTCCTCGAAGAGCGCCATGAGGCTCTTCACTTTAGCCAAGTACTTTACCATCCTGTCATCACGGGCTTCATATTCGCCGAGGACCTGGTTGACGACCAACTGAGAGTCGCTGAAGATCCGCAGGCGTCGCGCTCCTGCATTTCGGGCCATTCCAAGGCCGGCTATGAGTGCCTCGTATTCGGCTTTGTTGTTCGAGGCTTTGAAGTTTATACGGAGGGAATATTGGAGGACAAAGTCGTCTGGGCCCGCGAGGATGACCCCTGCCCCGCTTCCCTCGTTGCAAGAGGATCCATCGACATAGACCGACCAGACGGGCGGTCCCTTCATTGTTTGCTCGGAGTCGGGGATAGTTGTTTCAACTATGAATTCGGCTAGCGCCTTTGCCTTGATTGTGGTCCGAGGCTGGTAAGTTATATCATGTTGGCTCAGCTCGATCGACCACTTCATGAGGCGGCCGGAAGTCTCTGGCTTGTGAAGGATCTGTTTCAGCGACTGGTCGGTAAGAACGACCACCGAATGAGACTGAAAGTAGGGCCGAAGCTTTCTCGCAGCCATTATCAGGGCGTAGGCTATTTTCTCAATTTTTGGGTACCGGAGCTCGGCGTCCCGAAGCACTTTGCTGACGTAGTAAATGGGCTTCTGAGCCCTTTCTTCTTCTCTGACTAAGACCACACTAAGCGTTTGTTCGGAAGCTGCCAAGTAGAGGTAGAGTGGTTCGCCCGGTATGGGTTTGCTGAGAAGAGGTGGATTGACGAGGTAAGCCTTAAGCTGGTCGAAGGAGTCTTGTTGTTGCTGCCCCCACTCGAATCCTTTAGCCCCCCTGAGGGCTTTGAAGAACGGGAGGCACTTCTCCCCGGACTTCGACAGAAAGCGCCCAATGGCGGCTAGGCGACCAGTCAATCTTTGAACTTCCTTGACATTTCTAGGGGGGGCCATGTCCAATATGGCCTTGTACTTTCCGGGTTTGCCTCTATTCCTCGTTGGCTAACCATGAAGCCGAGGAACTTCCCTGATGAGACGCCGAACGCACACTTGTTCGGGTTGAGTCTCATATTGTGCTTTCTCAAAACATCAAATGCTTCTTGGAGGTCGGCCACATGATCAATGCCTCGGATGCTTTTCACAAGCATGTCATCCACGTACACTTCCATGTTCCGGCCAATCTGGGCCTGGAATACTTTGTTGACGAGGCGTTGGTACGTTGCCCCCGCATTCTTTAGGCCGAATGGCATGACTCTGTAGCAATAAAGGCCTTGATCGGTTACAAAGGATGTCTTAGGGATATCCGGGGGGAACATTCTTATCTGATTGTAACCCGAGAAAGCGTCCATGAAGCTGAGGAGCTCATGTCCCGAGGTTGCATCAATCAGAGTGTCGATGCTCGGCAGAGGGAAGGGATCTTTGGGGCAGGCCTTGTTGAGGTCGGTGAAATCAATACAAATTCTCCATGTCCCGTTGGACTTCTTCACCATTACTACGTTTGACAACCACTCAGGATAGTTTACCTCCTGTATGAATCGGGCCTTCAACAGTTTGTTTACCTCTTCTTTGATAGCGAGCTGACGCTCGGGGGCGAACTTGCGCCTCTTCTGCTGGACCGGTTTGGACCCCGGATCAACACTCAGGCGGTGGACTAAGAGTTCTTCGGAGATACCGGGCATGTCTGCAGCTGACCATGCGAAGAGGTCTTGGTTCGCCCGGATGCACTTTACGATATCCGAGTATAGGGCGGACGGGAGGGTCCTGCTAACGAAGAACTTGTGGGTCGGCTCTTGTTCCGAGAAGAGTACCTCCTCCAATTCGTCCACCGGCTCGGAGGTCGGCCGAGCGGCATCTTGGGGAATTTCCAGTGTTTCTAATGAGAGAACGGGCCCGAGGGTGGAGGTCATATAACACTTGCGGGCCTGCTCCTGATTGCCTCTCACTTTCCCTACTCTGGCCCGGGTGGGGAATTTCATTTTGAGATGATAGGCAGAAGGGACGGCTTCAAGGGCGGCTAGGCCGGGCCGACCCAAAATGACGTTGTAGGCTGCTGGGACATCTACGACCATGAAATCCATCGACTCCGTGCGGGTAGTAGGAGTTTTGCCGGCTGTGACATCGAGGGTGATTACCCCTTCAATCGTCACCGGTACTCCCGTGAACCCATGGAGCGTGTAGCCGGTGGGCTTGAGTCTGTCTCGGGAGAGCTTCAGCCTCTTGAAGGCGTCGAGAA
Organism: Hemerocallis citrina; assembly: GCA_017893485.1. Classification (NCBI taxonomy): domain Eukaryota; kingdom Viridiplantae; phylum Streptophyta; class Magnoliopsida; order Asparagales; family Asphodelaceae; genus Hemerocallis; species Hemerocallis citrina. Next base: position 11,095,428 of record CM030364.1, on the reverse strand, counting down.
AGAGGATGTTAACGGAGCTACCGTTATCCACTAAGATTCTCTCGACTTTGAAATTGGCCATGTGAAGACTGATGACGAGTGCGTCACAATGAGGGGTGCGGACACCCTCGAGATCTTCGTCAGAGAAGGTGACGGGCACTCCAAGGCCTTTGGGAGGAGGGGTGGTTCGGACCGAGTTCACTTCTCTAATAAAAGCTTTCCGAGAAGAGTTCGAGGAGCCCCCCATTGGACCCCCATGGATGAGGTGGAGGACTCGTTCTTCCTCAAACTCTAGTGTCTTTTCTCGTTCCGGACGTTTGTTAGCCCCCCGAGGCTGGGGAGGAAGCTCGGCTTGGTCCTTTCTCACGAATTTTGCCAACTGCCCCCTCTGGATAAGGGCTTCGATCTCGTTCCTTAGTGCACGGCAATCGTTGGTGTCGTGCCCATGGTCCCGGTGATAGCGGCACCATTTTTCTCTATCTCTTCTCTTGGCAGGGGTTTTCATCTTCGGAGCAGGAGGTAAGACCCCTTCTTTTTCGACTTCCATGAAAATGGCGGAGATGTTAGTGGTGAGGGGAGTGAACTTCTCAAATCTAGGGGGAGGTCGGCGCTAGCCGGCGTTATCTTTCTGGAGCTTCTTGGCTCCTTCTTCTTCCGTTCCCTTCCTCTTAAACCCAGAGGCAGGCACCTCCCAGTTGGGTCGCTCCTCGGCCTCTTCGGCCCGAATGTATTTTTCTGTGCGAAGGAGGAGGTCGGAAAAATCCTGTGGTGGCTTTTTGGCAAGAGAGGAGCGGAGGTTGGAATTGAGGATATTGGATTGGAACGCCGCGGTAGCAACCGATTGGTCGAGGGATGCGATGGTTCTGGCTTCAGCTGTGAACCTCTTCACGTAGTCCCTCAATTTCTCCCCCTTCTGTTGACGGAGGTGCAATAGTGAGATGCTGGTCTTCTCGGCCCTTCGGCTGCTGACAAAATGGGTGATGAACAGGGTTTCGAACTGCTCGAAGGAGAATATCGACGCTGGGGCAAGGCGAGAGTACCATTCTCGAGCTGGGCCTTTGAGAGTTGCAGGGAATGTTTTGCAGAGGAGGGCATCGGAAGCTTGATGGAGGAGCATCAAAGTCTTAAAGCTTTCGATGTGATCAACTGGATCTGTCTCCCCAGTGTAATTCTCGAACTGGGGAGGTTTGAAACCGAACGGCACAGGGGCATCTACTATGGTTCGGGAGAATGGGGGTCGGCTAGGACGTAGGGTCCTCCCCCTAAGCTCCTCTTCTCGGTTTATCTGACCCAAGAGTTTTTCCACCTCGTTTAGACGGCGGTTCATGGTGTCATCTCTCCGACGGTAATCTGCCGAGCCACGGGACTCGTCTTTGTATGAAGGGGAGCGAGGGCTGCGGCGATGGTAACTTCGAGAACGACGAGGACTTGGGGTGCGTCTGGAGTTGGTAGGAGCGGGTCGAGGAGAAGGGGACCGTCGGCGAGGGCTTCGGACCGGAGGAGGGGATGGGAGCTTCGGCTCAATAGGATTCTGACGGAGGTTGAGGGCCTGCAGGACGGTCGCTTGGAACTGCTGGAACTCGGCACGGGTGATTGGTGCCTCATTGTTCCTAGGCTGCTGCCGACCTGCGGGAGAGTGCCTCCTTCGGTAATGATCGGGGGAGTCCTTCCTCCCTCTTCGGATGGGGGACCTCCTGTACTCTCGACGACGGGGGGATCGCTCTTGCTGGCGGGAGGCTTCCTCCCGAGCCCGCTTTTCATCCAGATGACGACGGAGGTCATCATCTTCCGGGCGTTTGGGAGTGGCATTATGGCGACCAGAGGCTCGGGGATGATGGGAGGCCATGGAGGCACTGGAGGCGTTGTGGATGGAGAGGTTCTCTTGGTGAAGAGGCTATTTCTGAGGGTTAGGACCCTTTGGATCAGGAGGTGGAGGGTTCCGTTGGAGCGGCTCTTCCATGGTAGGGGGGAGTTGCCCTTGTTGCTGAGCAGGATCAGGAAGGACTTCTTGCTGGTCAGGGTTGGGCACTCGATTAGACCCTCTTGACCTAACTTTGCGAGGCGGCATGGCTGGAGAAAAACCTGTTCACCGGGAAGAGGAGAGGTCTCTATTCGTTAGTTTCCCACAGACGGCGCCAATCTCTTGCCGCTAAATTTGGTGTGGGGGCAAACAGATAGAACTTGTGGATTCTTAGGGAAACTGAATAGAAAACCTGTGTACCTGTTCCGTCGGACTTCGGTCGTCGATCCCGCCGTAGACCTGCAAAAAGTGCGAGACACCGGGGTTGTTCCCGGCGACGCACCCTCCGACGCTCAAGTCAGTAATCAGAGAGATTATGAAAGAGCGTAAAAACTGGTGAAAGATTGATTACCTCTTAATGGGGATGGATGGGGGGTATTTATAGGCGTCTCAGGGAACAGATTAGGCATGTAATTCCTGTGTATACAGATAAGGAATGTGATCCCTAATCCCCAGTGAAAGGATAGACATGAATCAGGGCCGTTGATTAATATTAATCAGAAACCCTAATTCTATCCCTTCTGGACCGGGTTTGCTGTGGGTTGAAACCCGTACCCGGTTGAGGTGGATCCGTTTGCGGGTAAGTGGATCTTCGGGGAAGATAACCAGTACCCGCTTCAGACCCGTCGGTAGGTGAAATTACCGTTTTACCCCTGAGCTTCAAGATTCGTGCCCCATCTGGACGGTTCCGATTTAACCCCATTTTTAGCCATATCATATACTAGACAAAATCATTTCCAATTTCTGATATGGGACTGTCTATTTTCTCCCAGTTGCCAAGTTAGTACATTTAAAGTACTCAACTTTGGATCAACATTTCTCATACGGAATTCGTTTTTGGCAAGTGAGTATACTACGGAATAGTACTCGTCGAGAGGATCGCAATCCACTCATTTTTCGGTGCCGCCGGTGGCCGGAGCTTGCCGGAATCCGGCCCGGAAAACTGCAAAAATTAATTCCAACAATCCCCCACATGAATGGAAATTACCAGACCATGTAATCCAGACACGACAGAAAAAACAAAAAACATGACAGAAAGACTCTGAGAGTACAATCGGAAAATCACTGCATCAGGAATGGTAGTAATTTTTCAACTTTGAACCACCCTTAGTAATTAGCTATCGGATTCACTTGACCAGGTAGTGATCATGATGTCTTGAACTACCCGGGCGTTCATGTGAACCTAGACAATAACTATCACACAGTTTCATCTCCTCACAGAACTAAGTTCTCTTGGTGTGTTCATTTTGGCCTTGAACATCCCTGGTTAATCATGAGTGAACTTGGAGAATGTAGCCTCTCTTCATTCTCCTAGAAACGGCCCCATTTCACACTCACAAGGTGATTGCCCATAAAGAGTATCCTGCTATACCCCACTTTTATTTCAAAGCTATGGGAATCATTAAAAGCCAAACTTATCCTAACTATTTGCAGGCAGCACTTGTTTTATCATCCTAAGAATGGGTATGAGATGTTAATCTCTCAGTGCTTTTGTCGATTCAACAAGATTTAGTTGTCCCTTTGAACCTAGATCTTGGGATCTCCAATTCCTAGGTAGGGTTTCCATCAAGTATCCTCTTTCGTCATAGGCTTTAAACTCATTCCTCTTGATGATCTAACAACCTGCTCTCGCGACAGACCTTTAGTGAATGGATCCGCTAGGTTGTCGGCCGATTTTATATATTCTATAGAGATTACTCCATTTGAGAGCAGTTGTCGAATGGTTTTGTGTCGCCTTCTGATATGGCGAGACTTACCATTATACATACAACTCAGTGCCTGTGTTATAGCCGATTGGCTGTCATAGTGTACACATAAGGCAGGCACTGGTTTTTCCCACATTGGAATATCCTCTAAGAAGTTTCGAAGCCATTCTGCTTCCTCTGCCGCTTTGTCTAAAGCAATAAACTCAGATTCCATGGTGGATCTGGCCAATAGCGTTTGTTTAGAGGATTTCCATGACACAGCTGTACCACCAAGTGTGAAAACATATCCACTCGTGGATTTTGAGTTCTTTGAGTCCGATATCCAGTTGGCATCACTGTAGCCTTCCAGTACTGCTGGATATCTGGTGTAATGCAGCGCATAACTCTGAGTATGTCGCAAGTAGTTCAATACTCTAGTTATTCCTTTACAGTGACTTCGTCCTGGATTACTCATGTATCAGCTCAGTACATTTACCGAATGTGCTAGGTCCGGTCTTGTACAATTTGTTAGGTACAACAGACTACCAATTACACGTGCATATTCCAGTTTTGATATGCTTTCGCCTGTATTTTTGAACAGGTGAAGACTGGGATCGACGGGACTTTTTGCTGTCCCATTGGAATAATTCTTGAATCTTTCAAGTACTTTTTCAGTATAATGAGCTTGAGACAAAGTAATCCCCTCAGATGTCCTGGAAACTTTGATTCCTAGTATGACATCTGCAACTCCCAAGTCTTTCATGTCAAACTTGCCACTAAGCATGCTCTTAGTTTGTTTGATAATGTCGTTATTGCTTCCAATAATGAGCATGTTGTCTACGTATAGACAGACCAGAATGTATCCATTTGGAGTATCTTTGATGTAGATACATTTATCACATTCATTTATTTTGAAACCATTTGACATCATAACATTGTCAAATTTTGCATGTCACTGCTTTGGAGCTTGTTTCAGGCCGTACAGTGATTTTACAAGCCTGCACACCTTATTTTCCTGTCCAGGAACTACGTAATCCTCAGGTTGTTTCATGTATATTTCTTCTTCTAAGTCCCCATTTAGAAATGCAGTTTTAACATCCATTTGATGTATTTCCAGGTTACGTAGAGCTGCAATAGCTATCAACATTCTTATGGATGTTATTCTTGTAACTGGAGAATATGTATCGAAGAAATCTAGGCCTTCTTTTTGCCTAAATCCTTGTACCACAAGTCTAGCCTTATGCTTCTCTATTGAACCATCTGGTTTCAATTTTTGTTTGAAAATCCATTTGCATCCTAGAGCTTTACATCCAGAAGGCAAATCGACTAACTCCCATGTATGATTTTGCATAATGGAGTCTATTTCACTTTTGATTGCTTCCTTCCACATAGGAGCATCAGGCATAGACATGGCTTCCTTGAACGTTCTGGGCTCATTCTCTAACAGAAAGGCCGTCACAAAGTCAGGACCAAATGATTTTGATGTTCTAGCCCGTTTACTTCGTCTAGGCTCATCAGTATCATGTTCTGGTTCATCAACTGAAGTGCTTGCATTCCCTTGTTCACGTGTACGTTTGGGGTACGTAGTATCCTTGCACGGAAACACGTGTTCAAAGAATGAAGCATTTCTTGATTCTATTATTGTATTTACATGGATATCCGGTATATCCGATTTGTATACCAAGAACCGATATGCACTACTATTGTGTGCATAGCCTATGAATATGCAATCGATCGTCTTAGGTCCGATGGTGACATATTTTGGGTTAGGTACTGCCACTTTTGCTAGACACCCCCACACTTTGAGGTATTTATACGAAGGTAAATTACATTTCCATAGTTCATATGGTGTCTTGCCGGTTTTCTTGTGAGGTATTTTGTTGAGAATGTAGTTGGCAGTCAGCAATGCTTCCCCCCACATGTTTTGGGGTAAGCCAGAATTCAACAACAAGGCATTCATCATCTCCTTTAGAGTTCGGTTTTTGCGCTCGGCAGTACCGTTTGATTCGGGTGAGTAGGGAGCAGTTGTCTGATGAACTATTCCATGTTCCAAGCAGAACATGTTAAATGGTGCATCATATTCTCCTCATCTATCACTTTTAACGATTTTAATCGTTTTGCCAAGTTGATTCTCAACCTGAAGTTTATATTCTTTGAATTTATCCAACGCCTCATTTTTGCTATGTAACAAATATACATAGCAGAATTTTGTGCAAGCGTCTATGAAAGTCACAAAGTACTTTTTCCCACCTATGGTCTGCACATATTTTAAGTCACGCAGATCCGTGTGAATTAGACCTAGAGTTTCTGTGTTTCTTTCTACAGAACGTGATGGAGTTTTGGTGAGTTTGGCCTCCGTGCAAACTTCACATTTTTCTGAGTTATCTACCTTAAATTTTGGTAGCAAATTCATGTTAACCAATCTACGCATAGAATTTACATTAACATGGCCTAGTCTTTCATGCCAAACAGAGGAAGACTCAACAACATAGGCAATAGGAGTTATTTCATTGACTTTGGGAACAGCAGGAACAATAGTTTTAGGGATGACTGTCATTACATTAAACTTGAACAGTCCATCCTTTACATATCCTTTACCCAAGTACACCCCATTCTTAGACAGTACAAAATTATCAGAAACAAGTACAACTTTAAACCCATTCTTGCTTAGCAAAGAACCTAATATCAAGTTCTTTCTAATGTCTGGGACATGCAGCACATTTGTGAGTGTTAGCTCGTTGACTGAAGTCATTTTCAGCACTATCTTCCCTGTTCTTTCAATTTTGGAGGTGGAAGAGTTTCCCATGAACAATTGTTCATCTTTGTTGCACTTCTGGTAGGAAGTGAACATTTCCTTGTCCGAGCAGATATGCTTGGTGGCCCCAGTATCATACCACCATTCACGAGGATTGCTCCCTACAAGATTGACCTCTGATACTACAGCACAGAGGTCCAGGTCAGAGTCCTTACTACGGCACTCAGAAATTTTGTGCCCCAGCTTACCACACTTGTGGCATTTCCCAGCAAACCTCTCTGCAAAAGGTTTTTTGCTTGAGGTCTGTGGCAGAAACTTCCTCTTTTTGCCCTTCTGTTCATGCTCCACCACATTGGCCTTTTCTATGGATTGATTTCCATATGACCTCTCAGCCTTGCGATTCTCTTCTTCGATCCGCAACCTGATAATTAGGTCTTCAAGAGACATCTCCTTTCGTTTGTGTTTGAGATAGTTCTTGAAGTCTTTCCACCCAGGTGGAAGTTTTTCAATGAACGCTGCAACCTGGAATGGTTCGCACAGCGTCATATTCTCTGCAGCAATGTCGTGCATTATAACCTGCAGTTCTTGGACTTGACTCACCACTGTTTTGGAGTCAATCATCTTATAGTCCAGAAATTTGCCGACAACAAATTTCTTGGACCCGGCGTCTTCAGTTTTGTACTTCTTTTCCAGGGACCCCCACAGGAGTTTTGATGTCTTGAAGACACAGTAGACGTTGTACAGAAAGTCTACCAAGCCATTCAAGATGTAGTTCCTGCAGAGGTAGTCGCCCTGAGTCCACGCGTCAACTGCAGCAACGGAGTGTGCTTCCATTGGCGCCAGCATCGGGGCAGATTCATTGAGGAATCTGTCCAGCTTCAACGCGGTAAGGTAGAACTGCATCTTCCCTTGCCACTTTTTGAATCCAGTTCCATTGAACTTCTCCGGTTTTTCTCCCACGGTTATGTGCGTGGGCAGAACGACCGAATGTGCCGCAACCGATTGTGCAGTCACATTTTGGGTCACCGGTGTTTGGGTACTGAGAAGCCCATTAGCAACTTCAGTTGGTGTGTTCTCCATGATCTGATTTGTTTCTCTTCTGAAATTGGTTGAAACAGAGATTGTTAGTTCTTATTTTTTCCGAACAAAACCTGTAAACAAACTTCACAAAAACTGTTAGAATCTGTGAGGAAAATTTCTGCTTTAAGATTGTTAGAACTTGAATATAAAATAATAAGAAATTCCAACAAAGTTGTGAAGAAATCAAATAAAGAAAGAAAAACAGTAAGCAAGGAACTTGTACAGAGTCGAGATTTTAGAATCTCTGTCCTTAAAGCAGAATTCACCCCGTAGTGTGACGGTTACCGGCGAATTGCTTCCCAGGATACAACTGTACCTTCTCTGAAGAATGCAGCACTCTTGCTTCAGAGCCAACGAACTTCTGTCTGTGGTGTACTCTCAGTGACAGTGACTGACGCAGAAGAGAAGAAGAGGAAGACCAAAATGCAAAAAAAATATTGTCTCTGTATAGGAGTTGATGTCTGGATTTATAGAGAAGAGTTGGACTGGAGACTGTTTAGCAGCTGCCATTACTCTGTAACAGCAGAGTAATGGGAACTCTTCAGATTCATAACTGGTGAGCCATTACTCTGCTGTTACAGAGTAATGGGCACCAGTTACTGAATCTGAAAAGCCTTTTTCAGTTCAGTAGGGGAAGAGTTTGTCTGGGCAATAATAAAATAAAAAATTTAAGCCAGACCAGACCAGACCGAACCGAACCGAAGCCGAAGCCGGGGCCGGGGCCGGGCGCGCGTGTGTGTTTGTCATTTTGGCTAAGTCCTCTCTCCACTACACGTTAGTGGTACCCCCCCGGGCCACGCCCTTTAGTCCAGTTTTCTAGTATATATACTAGACAAAATCATTTCCAATTTCCGATATGGGACTATCTATTTTCTCCCAGTTGCCAAGTTAGTACATTTAAAGTACTCAACTTTGGATCAACATTTCTCATTCATACGGAATTCGTTTTTGGCAAGTGAGTATACTACGGAATAGTACTCGTCGAGAGGATCGCAATCCACTCATTTTCCGGTGCCGCCGGTGGCCGGAGCTTGCCGGAATCCGGCCTGGAAAACTGCAAAAATTAATTCCAACATAATGAACCGCAAATTCGACCATTCATGTACGTATGGACTATAAATTATCTATTTGGTTGTATTATAGGGGATAAATACTTCGAGACCCAAATGTAGGAGCTTTTTATTGAGGTGCAGAACCGGAAATAATTTGGGCACACCGTAATCTCACAAAGCAAGAACTAGTAGAGAAGGTTTACGAATTAACTAACTGAGATAGAGGTGAATGGAGTGTTAAAATACTAGCTCATTATGCAGCCGGAAAAGGCGAAGGACATTATTTCATAGCGGTGTCTATAGTTGATGATGATGCTCTTATTACCAAGATTGCAAGATCACTTGATGTGGACTCTTGTTGTACTGCACTGGAGTTATATACAGAGCAAATCAAGATTCATAACGGTTAGCCACACATATTTGTTAGTCAAGCCCAGTACGGGAAGTGTCGGACCGTGAGATGAGTCACAATCATCCTCTTGAATCACATACAGGATTGTCGCCTCCACATGAAGACATATTCACAATTCCAACACAACCAAATCTCATGGAATATGAATTGCCACGTCCTTCTAGTTTGATACACACTATTATTGATAATGAAAATATTATTCAATCCTTCGATATTGTTGTTGTTAACAATGAGTTTTTAGAAGATAACGAAGATGAAGAGGTGGAAGATGTAGAAGAAGATGTGCATCTAGATGATAACGTTAATGATGTTCATGACTTGTAACATAATGTCTAACAGGGGGCCCCCTGACTTCTCGAGTGCAACTGTGCCTGAGTTTGAATCGGTTGACTATGTTAACAATGCAAGAGTATATTCACTTTGGTTAAGAGTCATGTGGCTCATTCGACCCACGTGATTTGTACATTGGGCAGAAGTTTTCATCCAAATATGATGTGCAATATGCGGTGAAGATGTTTTCCATTGATAAACTTCGAGAATTTGTCATAGTGAGGTCGAACAAAACTGCATATTCCATGAAATGTAAAATGGCACAAAAGGCCTGTATGAAAGAGGGGTGGACAGCAAATCCCGATGTGGTAGAGTTAGGTTGTCTGTGGAGATTTCATGCAATCACTCTAAAAGGACATGTCTCAATCCCACATTGAATCAAGACCACATGAAAGTTGATTATAAACTAGTTTCAAATTTGATTTTGAATTTTGTGAAGACACAGGTTGGATTAACACCGAAGGCAATTATCGAGGTAGCGTTACTTTCATGCAATCATAAGATTTCTTGTCATAAGGCTTGGCGAGCAAAACAGATGGCTATTGAGAGGTTGTTTGGAGGGTTTGAGGAAGAGTATATGAGGTTGCATGCTCTTTTAACAACACGACAAGCATCAAATCCCGGCACTTATATCCATTGGGATAAGGTTGGTCCGGGCCCTGCGAGAAAGCATTGAAAAGAGTTTTTTGTGTATCTGTGGCATCGATTAAATGTTTTAAGTATTGCAAGCTGGTTAATAGTATTGATTATGGAAAATACAAGGGTTGTTTAGTGATAGTAGTTTCACCCGACGCAAATGATCAACTATTCTCATTTGTGTTTGCAATAGTAGATGGAGAGAGAATAGAAAGTTAGACCTGGTTCATGAGTTGTATTCGATACTTTGTCACTGTTTGCCAAGGATTGTGTGTTATTTCTAATCGTCATAAGGGTATCTTGTCGTGCAAGAAGCTAAAAAACAGATCATGGAACGAGCCACGTGTATATCATCATTATTGTATGCAACATTTTTCTACCAATTTTTGTAGCAATACTGGTAACAAGGCATTGAGAAAAAATATGAAGGTGGTAGCATGTCAAAACCAGCCGAAAAAATCCGAATTTTTTTTGGCAAATATTGAAAAGGTCAAAATCGAAATTATCGATTGGCTCGAGGAGAAACCAACCGAGAAATGGGCACTTGTAGCAGATGGAGGACGTCGATATGGCATGATGACTACGTATTTATCAGAAATTTCCAATTATATTTTGAAAGGGGTTTGTAGTTTTCCCATGAAGGCGATTGTGGAGATGATATTCTACCGTCTCAATAGTTACTTGACCGAATGTCGTCAAGATGCACATAAGCTTATAAGGGAAAATTTGGGCTCAGCAAGTTCAAGAAATTCTTGATATACAGCGTGAGAGAACTAATATGCATGAGGCTATAATGTTTCATCATTGTCGTGATGTTTTTCAAGTAAGAACATGCATTCAGGTGAAAAACAGCCAACAAATTTGTGGAAATTTGCATACCGTTGACCTGGGAGGCACTTATACTTATCAGAAATTCCAGCTTTACCACATCTCATGTTCTCATGTACTAGCGGCTTGTGCATCTCGGGTTGTTGATTACCGACCTTATGTTGATCCGTTATATTCTACTGATTGCTTAGTATGTACTTGGACTCCCACATTTAATCTTATGTAAGGCCTAGCATATTGGCCTGTCCAACTTGGACCGACACTCGTAGCCAATGCGACTGTCACGCCCCGCTTCCCAAAAAGAATACGGAATACGGATACATAACAAAAGCCCAGCGAATGATTTACATCATCCATAAGCTGTTCAAGAATATTTACAACATATCACATAAATAATCAAAGTCGGAAGCAAAAGTATCAACCAACATGCATAACTGAAACACGATACCAACAGAAATTTGCTTAAAACAAAATACAATATTCTCAAATAAATCTGAGTCTGGACAAAATCATATATCCTGGGTCACATCTCCCAAATACAAATAAATATCCAAGAAATCAAATACACTTTATTCAAGTTTAAGCAACAACTAATAATAATAATAAAGCAGAATCCAGCACTAATACATCATCTCGCCAATACCGTCTGGCAGTCGTCCATCCTAATCTGTAATTAGTAATTTGCAGGAGAAGGAGAAAAGAAGAAAAACAAGTACCAGTCAATTGCAAGTCGCGGGTCACAAATAATGTAGGATACAAGCACATGGGAAACTAACTAATAGCTTGGCATACTAACAGTACAGTTATTTTATGTCTAAGGCAGTGTCATATGACAACTAAAAGTGTCTAGTAACAGTAAGCTCAGTATATCAGTGAATTAGGATAACAGCAAAACAGTATAAGTCTAACAGTACCAGTCTAACGGCATTAGGCCAACAGCATTAGTCTAACAGTATCAGTTTAACAGTACTAGTCTAACAGTATCAGTTTTATGTTCTTACAGTCTTGTGTGTGCTACTAGCTAGATAGCACTTCATGCATCCCTTTTTTTACTACATGGTTGCTACAACAAACAATTTCGCTTTTAGATTTTATAGTGGACCACGATGGGGCAGTGTACTCAGGTATCAGTAATAGTAGTAGTATCAGTAATAGTAACAGTCAGAATCTAGTGGCTCTCTTCTACTCTACACCTTCCTATGGAAAGTAATGTAGACAGGGTCATATTACAGTAACAGTAACAGTAACAACAACAGTAACAGTACGGAACACCAGTTCCTTTCCAAGTGCACGTTTCCATATTTTCCACTACTAGATCTTCCCTTAAGAAATCCCGACTTGGTTATTTTTATTATGGTCATCAAACAGGCATGAATGTGTACGCACTAGTGTCATACTAACATGTTATAATCAGTATTAGGTTCAGGGAGTCAAATAAACAATCATAAATGAGATACAGTCACATAAACAAGCAAAACAGTGCGTGTTCATATTCAGGACAATATGACAATACAGTACTAAAGCAGTGATTCTCGCTAATACAAATATCCAAATTTGGATCCGTCGAAGGATCTGGAAAATAGACTCCAACACGAATCCAGCGAATATACATAAGTCATATAGTAATTCAAAACATCATAACTCAAAACAGGTTCGAAAACAGGAAAATATGTTCAATCAGAAATCAGGAAAACGAATTCTTAGTCAGAAAAAATAGAATCAAAACCTCTCAATTAAATACAGGAAAAATCTTGAGTATTCACCTATATGTTTAGAATCAAAATATAAAGTTTCAAAATATTCCAGTAATAATAGATCAGTCATCAAAAATACAAAAGTATCAAGAAAACATAGTTTAGCAAATCTGGAAATCCCAACACTGCTGTACGAAAACTAAAATATCTCGCAACCAGTGAAACGAAATCCAATTCCGCCAAAGGGATATGAAAATAGATAGAATATACTAACATTCACATTTTACAAATATTTTTCATACAGTAAAAGAAATTATAGTGAAAATATGGTTCTTTATTTAATTGCAAGCAAAATACAGCACAAGTAGGTTTTAGAAACGAGCATAAAACATCACATAAAACTTATCAATAAAATTCACAAAAATTTTTGGTAATCCCTAACTTAATAAAGAAAACACTGGTCAAAGTTTCAAATCAAAATAATATGTATAGCATAGTTCTTGAAAATAGTTTGTTATCAAAATTACCCCAAAACAGAATCTGTAAAAGATCGACACCTCTGTACTAAAACAGCCATAACTCAGTCATACAAAATCAAAATCAAGCAAGGTCAGAGAGGTTTGAAAATAGACAAAATTATCTAAAACTCATATTTTATACCGAAATCAAGATACTGACTGTAGCATAGACAAAAATATCAATCAAAACAGAACAGTGCCAAAATACAGATTTCACCCTTCAAAACAAAAACGACATAGCTTCGAGAATATTGATCCAAACATATCCAAACTTGAAATAAAGCCTAACAAGTGTCTAAACATCATGATTTAGGGTTATTAACATGTCCACACCAAATATATCATATGGGTCTCAATCAAAACACAAATTCACACATATTTTCACATACACGATTAGAAATCAAGAACGGGCGAATCCTATGTTATTTCATGTCAAGATTTGTGTCATTTGTGTCATGAGTCATCTATGGCCAAATTTTTACAATTGAGACAAAACCCATCAAGAAAAACACAAACAAGAGTCGTCTCTAGACCCAACTACATTATAGGTGAACTTTTTGACTTGTATCAAACAATTGAATTGGAGTACAAGTTAATTGCCTTAATTTGGAGATGAAGAACGATGCAAACACAAACGAAACCTGCTAAATTGCGAATCCAAACACCACGAACAAAATCTTCCCACGAACGAACTCCTAGAATCGTACGACGATCAAAGTGGCTAGAGACCACTAAAGAACACCACGACGAAAGAGTACAAGGGATTGATGCAGGAGTTGATGGTGGTGCGGTGAGTTGTCTGCTAGGCAAGGGAAAAAGAGAAAGGGGGTGTTCGGGTTTGTATGGTGGCCGAAGATGGGGATGGTCGTGCTCGGCCCGAGGGAAGGTGGTCGGGCTGGTGTGGGGTTTGCTGGGCTCGGGTTGGATGCAGCCGGGAGAGGGAGAGAGGGGGAGGGAGGCCGGGGGTTGAAGGAGAGAAAAATAGGGTTAGGGTTAGGGTTTAGAATTAGGAGGGTATACATATAGGGGTTTAAATGTGGGTTAATGGGTTGTGGGTATTAGGAACTAGCAATAGGTATACAAATGGGTTTTAGATTTTGGGTCAAATAACAATAGGAATACAAATAGGATAGGGAATTCTTTGGCTTTGGAAATCTTATTAGAGGATAATATAATGGGGAGTGGGAAAAAGACAATCAAAACATCACCACAACACCAAGAAAAATAAAATAAAAGATAACGAGACCGAAAAATGGAGGAAAGAATCAAAATAACGAAAAACGAACGGAATAGACGATCAAGCAAACACAAGGAGCTCAATGCAATAAAACGAATATATATTGAAAACAACTCCAATATACGGTTCAAAAAAATACAAGAAAGAAAAATACACCAAAATGAAAAATACAGTAAAAAATACACAAAATGAAAAACAGGGGTTACAGTGACACTTAGAAGATGTAGGAAAGGTCGGCCTAGAACAATGCGCAATCGTAATGACATGGACATCAGAGATGGCACACGCACGGGGCTAACTTGTTCAAAATGCGGTGAAAGTGGACACAATAGATGTCGTTGCTAGAGTGGAGGACCCTTGTGCAGTACTTTTGTGTCACATGTACTTTGTATGTTTTTTTATGTTTGAATAATATGCTCATTTTCATACATTTAGTAAAACTCATTTATTTTGGCAGGATGAGAGGAATCAAGCTACTAATACATGTGGCGGAGGACGGGGAGCACTAACACGCGATGGATGATCACCGAGAAGTTCCATCAAGCCTTCCACTATCAGTGATGGAGGACGTGGACACACAAATTCCTAAATACATAAGAATCTTGCTGTACATTTTATAATTTCTTACGAGGTGGCTAGTAATTTGTGATGTTTGTGAGTTATAGATGGAGATGTGTAATTCTGTGATCTCTGTGTTGTTAGTACAGTGTTGATTTTAGAGATGTTTGTAATCATTTGGGTTGTTTGTGAATTTTGTTGTGAGTTTTCTTCGAACAATATGTGGGGGAATTTGAATTTGTGATGTTGTGATGTTGGCTTAGTGTTGAAAGTGGATGGAGATTGTTATTTAAGATGTTGATGGTTGAGATAGTTCAAATGAAGATTGAGGCGGATGTATGTTTTGATGTTTATTGTTGTTATTGATTGTCGAAGATAATAAGTTGTGGTAAACAGGGAAGTTGTGATATTTGAGTTTCAAACAGCACGATTTTCTACTGAGGTCGCTTTTCCCAATAGCTACCCCAGTTATGGATATTTCTCATTGCTCTGTTTGGTATATGTTAGATTTGCAAAAAATACCACAACTAGGGTCACTATTAGGAATAGCGATCTAAGTAAACTGAGGTCGTTATTTGTACTGGTGACATAAGTTGTGTGAATTTTTTGCAAATCTAATAGAGAGCTAGTCAAAATCCCACACAACTGAGTTCGCTATTGGGAATAACGACCTTAGTTTGGGAGGATTTATTAGCAAATCTAACAGTGTTAACATAGAGCAAGGAGAAATTCTGAACCACTAAGATCGTTATTTCTAGTAGCGACCTTAGTTGTGTGAATTTTTTACAAATATACCAGTAAGCAATGAGAAATTCTGATAACTGAGATTGTTATTCCCACTTGCAACCTCATTTTTTTTCCCAACCTCTATGGAATTTGCTAAGTGTCTTAATATGATCCAAATAAGATCTCTATTCCCATCAACGACTTCACATACGTGCAGTTGCGAATGGGAATAGTCACAACAAACCAAAATTTCAACAAAAAATTTAAAATAAACGAGTGGCCGCTATTCCCATTAGCGATATTCAAAAGGAAGATGCTGCTAATAAAAATAGCGGTCACTCTTAACGTGACAGCGACTAGCTCAAACTTGCCAATAATTTTGAAAGTGACCTACTTTTGCAAATAGTTTATGTTAGGTATTATATTAGATTATATATTAGTTTAGTCCCATATTGGTTATGTATCATTTTAGTATTCCCTTCTCTCATATATATAGGAGACATATTGTACTCAGTTTATTCAATCAATAATCAATCAATTAAGTATTTTTTCACATCCTTTATTCTAACATGGTATCAGAGCCTACAGTCCTATAAGGCCTAAACTATGTTCTATCCTCGTCGTCGAGATGGAGTGATTATCATCTTCATCGGAATCACTCCACCTCCCAACATCTCTCCTGATCACCCTAGCCGTCATCAAACAACAAGATCCAAAATCCTAGCTGTCACCAACTGCCTTTACCGAAACCCTAGCCGCCATCAAAAACAACTCACATCCCCTACTCCGGTGACACCACCACTATAACCACCCGACTTCTCTTCTCCAGCGACTCCTAGCACCCACACCCATCAAAGAAGAATCAGCAACTCACACAGTCCATGTTATTCCCAAATCCTAACTCCCGGTGAACTCCCTATGACCTCGATGTCAACACAGCATCCCGACGAAACCCTAAGCAACTCCCAACTCTCGGCGAACTTCCTGCCAACCTCCCAAACTCCATCATCGACGACCCTATCACTGTCCCGAAGCCATCTACCGATGACCTCCACAACTCCTGCCCTTTTCTGAACCTTTGTCGATCTACTATGCTCCAAAATCCAACACCGAACTCTCCACCCTGGTCGGGATCTAACCCTAGCCGCCAATCTCCCCTCCTACCTTAAACACTAACCCTGATTTTCTATTTCCTTTATAACCCCGACTCGAAACCCTCGGTTCCCGTCTCCCACACATTCCGTCGACATCCACCATCTTCCGCATTCAGTTATCAGTTCAGGGACAATTCTAAAGTCAGTGGTGAGATCCATCACAGTTCGGGATATGGAGATCCCACTACAGTTTGGGATATGGAGATCCCAATAGTGCGCCACCACCACTTTTTTCCACAACATACTACTACGTCTCAAGTCAAGGGTGAGATCCCAATTGTGCACATCTTCTTCTTTCACTCGGACTTGGTGATATCCTGTCTGCAAGTCTATCTTGGAGAAAACAACTACTCCTTGTAGACCGCCGAACAAATCATCGATTCGAGGAATTTGATACTTGTTCTGTATTGTAACCCTGTTCAACTCTCGGTAGTCGATACACATCCTCATTGATCCATCCTTCTTTTTCACCAAAAGAACTGGGGCTCCCCCAAGGTAATGCACTTGGCCTGATGAATCCTTTGCTCAGCAACTCTTCGATCTGCTTCTTGATATCTTCTTGCTCAACCGGTGCCATTCTGTATAGTACCTTGGAAATGGGTGCACTCCCTGACTGAACAGTGATGCTGAACTCTACATCTCGATGAGGGGGAAGCCCTGGTAGATCATCAAGAAACACTGCTGGAAAATCTCGGACCACTGGAATCTGCCTTACTTCTTCAGGAACTTTCTGCTCTGACAAAGCAGTCACCAACTGCTTACACTTCCTCTTACCTTGAAATGTAACTGCTGGTCCTTCTGGTGCCTTTACCACAACTTCCTTGCTCTTGCACTCAATAGTGGCACTGTAAACTGACATCTCGTTTATGCCAATAATGATGTCGACTCTCAAAACTTCCAACTCAATGAGGTCGATGCAAAGAGCTTGCCTCCGTTTTCAAGATCACACCCTTTGTAACACCCCGTAGTTTTCAAAGTACATATATATAGTATATATATAAATTATAAAAGATGGTAAGGTGGCTGGTTGTATAAATGGTTGTTTGTAATATGAATAGTATGGATTAGGGGGGGGGGCACGTAAAGAGTAAAAATAGCAATTGTGCTGTTGAGAATTAGAGGTGACATAATGTCACCTGTGGGGGCTGCCATCTATTGAGAAAGAAAGACAAAAGTATTACTGTCTTTGAATTGTGAAGAGTGTGATGTGTACTTAGTATACACGGGATTCAAGGTAAATGGTAAGTTATAATTGTCCTATATCGGGAGAAACTATAATAAAAACATAATATAAATATAATAGCATCTGATCAAGAGTTACCTAATCGGTTAACCAACTTTTGAGGGGCAGCCTGTGGTGGGCAGTTGTACTACATAGTATCTAATTTGTCTTATAAATTATATAAATTGTCTGAGCTAGGGGCAGGGGCATTACAAATGGTACCAGAGCCGACTTTCGACACCGAGTGTGGGTAAAAGTGGGCGAGATGTATGCCTGAGATGGAGCTGGCAGATGTATGTCAGTACGTCGGGTATGCCTGAGAGGGAGCGAGGTGACGGCCTGAAATAGTGGACCACCCACAGAATCAGAGTACACTAGCAGAATTAGGGTACTCCACTCCACATCGGTTAGAAAGAAGATCCTGCACTAGATTGTGCATGTCCGTGCTCAGCGAGGACGCTGGTTTCTGAAGGGGGGGGGGGGTGTAACACCCCGTAGTTTTCAAAGTACATATATATAGTATATACATAAATTATAAAAGATGGTAAGGTGGCTGGTTGTATAAATGGTTGTTAGTAATATGAATAGTATGGATTATGTGGGGGGGGGGGGGGCACGTAAAGAGCAAAAGCAGTAATTGTGCTGTTGAGAATTAGAGGTGACATAATGTCACCTGTGGGGCCCGCCACCTATTGAGAAACAGAGACAGATGTATTACTGTCTTTGAATTGTGAAGGGTGTGACGTGTACTTAGTATACACGGGATTCAAGGTAAATAGTAAGTTATAATTGTCCTATATCGGGAGAAACTATAATAAAAATATAATATAAATATAATAGCCTATGATCAAGAGTTACCTAATCGATTAACCAACTTTTGAGAGGCAGCCTATGGTGGCCAGTTGTACTACATAGAATCTAATTTGTCTTATAAATTGTATAAATTGTCTGAGCCAGAGGCAGGGGCGTTACACCCTTCATAGTATCGGTCGGTAGTCAAGTTTTCTCCTGATGGAGTTGTCACAGATAGAATTTTGCCAGGAAAATTTTTAGGTTCGACTCGCAATCGTTTTGCAAATGAGGGTGACACAAATGTGTGCGATGATCCTGTATCAAATAACACTAATGCTTATTCCATTTATTTGAATGTCTCCTGCTACATAATAGTACTCTCATTACATAACATTTATTACGTGATATGGCTAAAAATAGGGTTAAATCAGAACCGTCCAAATCAGGAACGAATCTTAAAGCTTAGGGGTAAAATGGTAATTTCACCTACCAATAGGTCTGAAGCGAGTACTTGCTCTCCTCCTCGAAAACCCACTAACCCGCGAACGGATCCACCTCAACTGGGTGCGGGTTTCAACCCGCAACAAACCCAGTCCAGCATGGTAGAATTAGGGTTTCTGATTAATCCTAATCAACGGCCCTGATTTATATCTATCCTTTCACTGGGGATTAGGAATTACATTTCTTATCTAACCACAGGGATTACATTCCTAATCTGACCCCAACGGCGACTATAAATACCCCTCATCCATCTCCATTAAAAGGTAATCAATCTTTTGCCAATTTACGCTCTTTCATAATCATTCCTGATTACTGACTCGGGCGTCGGAGGGTGCGTCGCCGGGATCAATTCCGGTGTCTCGCACTTTTTGCAGGTGAACGGCGGGAGTCAACGGTCAAACTCCTGTGGAACAGATAACAGGTTTGCTATTCAAAGTTTTCCAAGTATCCACAAATACTATATGTTTGCCCCTACACCAGATTTAGCGGTAACATTACATAAGTGGAAAAGGCAACAAAACAACTAGGCTTCATCTCCCATACCCGTGATGACGTTGTCTATATCATCAGCCTCTACCTCGGTTAGAGCAAACACCCGCCCCTTGCTTCTGTCCTGGGTTAGTCTGTTGTTGACTTGGCCCTTCCCGCTGCAGCTGAGGACAAAATGGCTTGATGCGGCCTTCCTTACCACAAAGGTAACAAGTCCTGCCCATTTGCAACTTTGTGTACCTAGAAGACCAGTGACCCGTTTCTCCGCATTTGGAATAGGTGGGTACTCTGCCAGTCACTGCAACAGCATTTGCTCCAGTTGGTTTGAAACGCTGTGCTGGGGGCTGTCCCCTGAACTTGCTATGCGCTGCAGGCCTCTTACCCATGCTCCAATTGTTCCTCTTGACATGTACTCCTGGATCTAGTTCATATATGACTCAGTAGCGGCAGCCCTCCGGACCAGCTTCTCAAATCTGCAGATACCTAGGGGTATCATCCGGAACCTCAAACTTGGCCTCAATCCTTGCTCAAATTTTCCGCACTTTCTTGGCTTCATCCTGTACCATTTCAGGTGTGTACCTTAAGAGTTGGTTGAACTTGGTCTCATACTCCCGCACAGACATATCACCCTGCTGCAAGCCCAGAAATTCCATAGCCTTCTTCTCTTGAACATCCAATGGGAAATAATAACTTCTGAATTCTTCGAGAAACTCTTCCCAAGTAAGTTGTGCATTGCCCAGTGTCCTTTTCAACGATTGCCACCAAACACCTACATCTTCTCTAGCTGGATGGTGGCCAATTTCACCTTGCTGGCCTACGAAGTTTCTAGCACATCAAAAACTATCTCGATCTGTCTGATCCAGTCGTCGGCTGTGTCTGGATTTTCCTGACCTTCAAATACAGGTGGCTTCATCATTTTAATGATTCAACTAGCCTGATTGCTTCGGGGATTTGCACAGCTGGCCCTGGTCCCCTGTTTCCGGCGATGTTTAAGGTGACAGCATTTAGGCTCTGATATACCCGAGCTAGTTCGGTCTCCAGATCTAGCCCATTCTCACCATTATGCTCTTCGCCGTTCATGATTCTTTGTGCCATTTATGAGTCATAGAATTCATCATTAATCACCATAAATAACATAAATAACATCGTTTTAACAAAATTTATTCATTCTAAAATTAAACTTTTTTACATTCAGAAAGAAAAATTTTGCTTCAATACATCCATTACAAAAGACATCCTAGATTCTACGATCTCTCTTGGCTTCTCTGAGTTCTTCCCGTAGTTCCTGAATTTCCTTCCTCATGTCTTCAAAGCTCTGTTGCCTCTCCTGTTTGTCCCAGCGAGTGAGGTGGTCCAACTTGGCAAAGTGCCGATCGTTCACGTGCTGAACCTTCTCGAGTTCGCACACTTGAAAACTCAACTCCTGGATGCGCTCCCTGTCTTATGCCCTTTGTGATTCCAAGTGGTTAACTTTCCACTTTTGAGCATCCAACTCCCGTCGAATGTGAAGCAACGATATCATTTGGGTCATCTGGAACGAGTTCTTCTTCGAGGATTCTTCAGGGAGATCAGGCAGAGGTGGGGTAACCTCCCTGGACTTGAGGAATTTCTCTTCTATCTCCACTGGTTCTTCTTCTTCCTCTTCTTCTGGGTCTTCTTCTTCCTCTTCATCCTCGAAGGGGACAAACCAATGCGCTTCATTCTGGGGATCATGCTGATTGGCCATCTTATAGGGAAAAGGAGGAGAAAATGTCATCTTATAGAGCAACACAAACATAAGCTTAAATCTCTATAAGTTGGAACTCACACTCTAGTGTCCACTATAGGGTGTCGTTCCTTATAAATTTGTACTACTTGTGAAGCCTACTCTGATACCATCTGTAACGCCCCGAATTCTAAATAAGGCCAAATTCGAGATTTCGCAGGATCTTTACACTTCACTTCATACAATTTTACAAGGAAATTTAAACTTTTCAACATACATCAGAGTTCTTTACATTCTGTTTACACAGTGGAAGAATGAAAAGAAGTACAACAATGAAAACAATATACAAGTTGTACAACTTTATCAATATAATTAATCAACAGCATCGTAACATCTTTACTTCTTCATAAAAATGTCCATTACCTACATAATAAGATGTGGGCACGTCAGTCACTTACAACTGACAAAAATGTTATACTCGGTCATCCTCTCTATGTCGTACATATAACGATCTCAATACTTTGATAAACCACAAATTTGAATGGACAATAAAGTGTCAAAAGTGATTATTCTAAACATGTAAGTGTATGTGATGCCTTAATGCCTAATGCACACATTTTATACTAAGATGACACTAATGCATACTTGTTCGGATTCTATGCATCTCATACTACATAGGTCCGAGGACAAGTACCTACGTACTCCACAATAAAGGGATTCGATCCCTTCGCCATGACAAACTACCCAGTAGTAAAACAAGATTGAGACATTCCACGAGTATGGATCCCAGTTCCGGAGAATCGCCGCAGCAAGACCCCCGCCCGACTGTTATACAGACTCCTCGTCGTGCGAACTTCCCGCAAGTGCCCCTCTAGCCCCGGTATATGTATATACTTTGGAGAACGACAAACTATCCGCCCGACTATGCATAGTCCCAGATTTAGAATAAAAGCTCGTCTCCCACGAGACAACCACAGTCCCGGAGTACACCGCCCGACTGGGTCTATTGTCCCGGTGAACCGCCGTAGCAAGACCACCGCCCAACCATATAGAGAGCCTCACTTACGTTTGCTCAGGGTTTACCACATCTTCACTTATGTGCCTAGTTCTTAAGTTCAAGACATGAATAAATTTTCATACTTAGAATTAGTTTTACCTCCTACCGGACTTAATCAACAAAATACGAGATAGCTCCATGGCCATATCTCAAAATATATCTCAACTCTTTTCAATTCAATGGTGTCGGTACTCGACGTCTCACTTGCTCTAAGACACAACTTTTCACGCACAATAAACCTTGGGGACACATACCCTTCAATAAACATGCCTTAAACTTAGATATTCTTATCTTCAACTCATTCACAAATGATCAATGTCTTATTTTAGCACTTATTCATGGTTCACTTATGCAATTACAATTCAAAAATAGAACAATAATTCATTTCTTGGACAAAAGATTCATCACTATAAATTCTATTAGCAATTTAAGTAATTCATATCTCAATTCACATTCTCCACATAAGTGTTTGCTTACACAAGGGAATTTTATAACTTGTTACGTATTTTTCCTTCTTTTCAAAATAAGGATCTTTTACCCCAAATCCCATCTCAAAATATACAATATATTTCCATTTTATAACTTGTTACATATTTTTCCTTCTTTTTAAAATAAGGATCTTTTACCCAAATAATAATTTTGGAGTCAAAAACTCTTTTTACTACTTCAAATCCCATCTCAAAATATACAAGAAAATTTTATAACTATCTCTAGAAATTTCCATTTCATTTTATATGAATAATAAAGTTTATTTCTAAATCTTTTCATATCAAAATTCCAATATATGAATAAGGACTCAAAAAAATATCAAAAAAGTGACTCTGGGTTTCGAACCCAGGACCCGCCGACCACACAGCCAGCGCCCAAGCCCCAAACCCACTAGTGACTAAGTCCATTTGGACTTGTGTCATAAACCGAAAAAAACCCCCCTTATACACTCAGTACAGGTTCGGAATTTTATTGAGTGAATAAAAATAAAATGTGACTACCAAGTTTCGAATCTCTTACAAATAGGGCTATGTGGTGCACTGGCTAACCAGTAAGTCCAAGTATGATTTCTTTTTAGGAGTTGTATTAATATACTTTTGTTCATACTGTTCTGAAATTGGTTCTTTTTCACAAAACTCGTTTATCTAATGATCCAATCATTTAGGATATTGAAATAAACCTATGCTCTTGACCGAGATGAATTTTAAAACATAAATCAACTAATTTCAAATTCATTTAAAAACATATAATTCTTTTTTTTTAATTCCTCTTCCCATCTTACACATAGACTTGTAATTTTCTAAAAACTTGAATTTAAGAATTTTATTCATCAAAACTAGGTTAGGTTCTCAATTACACTAATTAAAAATTTTGTAATAATACCAACATGCCGCTCAATCATGAGAATCTCACAGAAACCTTTTTTATGCAAGAATTTATATTTTCAAATACAACATGGCAATATACATGGTCACCACATTTCATGGCACTAACTAAATTTGCTTTGCTTTCTTTCTTCTTTCTTAATCATCATGACTCAAAGGCATAATTTGAATATGACATTCTCCAACCAATTTTCATACAAATCATACATTCGACATGTACAAATTTATAAGCATACTAACATGATTCATAGTATTTGTCCTTTTGTCAAAATTCTTCTTTCTAATTAACGTGGTGGTTATTATTTACTTAATCACAACGAGATTATTCTCATTCGTGGCATATTACACTAGCATGAATTTTGTCTACATATTTCACATCAACATCAACTTATATTATTCATTCATAATTTGTAGCATGCATTCTCTACAATTAGAAAGTAAGAAATCACCCACCTCTTATGAAGAATGAAAATCACAAATGAAAAGACCTCTTCTAGCTCCTAGATCCAACTAGCGCATCCTTGTCCTTCTCTTCCTAGCAAGCCTTCAAAGCACAAATGTACTCTCTTTCTCTCTTTCTTTTTCTCTCTAAATTTTGTTTAGTTTAGGTGTGACAGGAGAAAGAGAAATGATGGTATATTGATAGGTCAATGTGAGGGTTCAATTTGCATAAATCTCCATCTAATAAATTGCTCTCTTAATTTCCCAATCCTTCAGAATCCTAACTCCTAAAACTCCCAACTCTTCATGATCCCAACCTTTCAAAAACTAAACTCCCCACCTCCTTTACCAAAATCCGGGCCAACCCCCCTTGGCTTCTCACATTCCACGTGCACGTGTTGTGCACTAGTACACACACATACACATTAATTTAATACAATTTCTATAGTTCCAAAATGTGTATTAAAAGTTATTACATGTCATGTGTGAATCCATGCACAACTTTAAAATAGGATTTAATTAATGGGCTTGTCCCATGAGGTTTCATTTTAATTAACTAACTTAATTATTTTAGTGGGCTCTCCTTTTAATTAATCTAATGGGCTAGAATTTAACTTTAGGTCCATGGTTTAATAAAAGACTAAATAAAGATTATGCATACTAAAATAGTAAATGAGAGTGAGAAATTGAGATGGAAAAATAAACACGTGCATCATACGTGTAAAATTAAAAAATGTATTTTTAATTAAAATAAAAATATGGGGTGTTACAGAGAATACGGGGAAGGTGAAGAGTGAGGGGGAGAGAGAGAGATTTTAATAAAATAATAAAGTAATGGGTAGTTGAGATAGTGGGGATGTAGTTACGGAAACTGTGAAGAGTGGGTGAATGTGGAGAAATTGTATACGGGGCAGTGTGCAGTTGAGGAGATCTGGGTTGGTTTTTAAGGGGAATATGGATTTGGGTAGACTATGATTTGGGTTCAAGATCCAATAAGGAGATGAGTTTGGGTAGGCAATAGTATGTGCTTGCAAATGAATTGGGCTAATAAAAGATAACAAGGATAATAATAATAATAACAATAATATAAGAAATAATAAATTGTAACAGAATGTCAACAACAAGCCCAATACCCAAAATACATTAAAACAGAAAAGAAAACACCACAAAAATACAAGGAAAATCCATACAACTGGAAATATGGGTCACAGTGCAACAGCGAGCGAGCATATAGCATTGTGTTTTTCTTGACTTGGTTTTATGCATGTTTGTTTTCTGTTTTCCTACATTTGACAGTTAGTCTAGTTTCACTCAATGTTTTCATGTTTTATTTATTGTTATTTCATATTCCATTGTTATTATTGTTGATATATGTTGTTTATGACTTTATCCTTTATACTTTATTTACGTTGCATTTCTTTTGATGTCACTCGCACCGTTATGGCTGACCTCTGTAGTTTTTGGGGTTAGGGTTATCTCTAGCCTCATGTTTTACAGTTAGGTACCTATAGCTTGGGATTTGGATGCATGTGGTAAAATGATAATACGGCTTAGGCATTTTGTAAAAGAATGTGCTGTAAAGGAAAGAAATTGTAATTCAAGGTTTTAATTTTCCGTTGTGCTTTGTAAGGAATTGATGTAATAAAAAGTTTTCATTTTCCTTGTATTTAGTTGCTATGTTTATGATTGCATTGAAGTTTTTTCTGGAAATTGTACCACGTATTTCTGAGATATTATATTGGAAATTCGGGGCGCTACAATTATTATGATCTGATAAAATCCTGCTTGCTAATAGACACAGACAAGAACGAGATTATTATCTTTGTTGAAATTAATAAGGATTTTATAGTAGAGTTATAAGCCCGAGAACTTGACCATATATCGTTACCTGAACATGAGACCCATAAAGAATAGACTGATATACCTAACTACTGTCCTTAAAATGTATTATATCAACTCGATATCATGCATTACATCTACCACTTGATATTTTCTTGATTACCGTCATGACTCTATATCATGTATTGCATCACCTCTCGATACCACTATTCATCTCACTGATTACACCGACTGCATGTTCATGATTAATTAATTATAAAAGAATAAGAAACCGGGGTTATAAGGGTACGACTTAGTTGTGGACAATATAATGGTGTATGCTCAGAAGGGGGCCTGTGTTTTCCAGAATAGTGATTCTTGATTACACAAATCTTTATTACACAATTCTCGATTACATGATTCTTGATTACATATCTTGATACTATCACTGGAAGGACCGAGTACACAATCATATAGAATTCACAACTTAGGTCTAAACATCACATGATTGATATGCACCCGAATTTGTGGTATAGGACACAGTATTGCATGCATTAGATAAGTTAATAAAATCGATAAACTCGAGATTGACACTAAGCATGATTCTTGATTACATGACCCTTGATTCTTGTTTACATGACCCTTGATACTTGATTACATGATTCTTAATTCTTGATTACATAATTCCCAATTATCGATTACACGATTCCTGTTTACAAGTTACATTATTCACGTATACAAGTTACATGGTTCCTGTTTATATGTTTATATCTACCCGTTTACAAGTTACCAGTTTACATGATTCTCATTTACAAGTTTACATTGAAGTCCTGTTTCCATGTCTCTCGTTTCAGTTACAAGTTTACATTTGTTACTTTATCGCACTTGATCATATGGTTCCTTGTTTATGTTTCCTGTTCCTTGTTATATCATATTTTATTGTTTCCTTGCCTGTTGCTATTTGCTGCCTGAGGCTTGCTCTAACGGGTACTTTTCCATTTTATTTGAGTTAATAATTATACCTGTACTGATGGACCTGACGATCAGACCTTCTAGACGATCGTTGCTGCATTATTACTACTTCATGTTGTTTTTCTTTTAATCGCTATTTTATCTAATTGTTATAGCGAACTATTTATCGTACTGTTTTAATTTCGGCACCTTGTATTCCCGAGCATCTTGACCCGATATTGATGTATTACCCAGATGATGGTTATTCTATTTCCATCTCATGTGATCATTATATTTGCATGCGTGAATGTATTATAAGTATATTGTTGAGCTTATAATTGTACAGCTTATGGATGATGTATATCATTCGCTGGGCATCAGTTACGTGCCTGTATTTCTGTATAGTGGGAAGCGGGGCGTGACAGACCCTCTATGAAGCCTCACCAACAAGTACTAGTAGTTTACAATTAGAGAATCGCTCAATATCTCTTTCAATGAAGTACTCTCTCCGTATCTTTTCTCTCAATGGAGGCCAATAACAACAATATACAGAGATCTAGAGAAACCCTATTTAGATATCTTGATATAATAGCCATTGGATACTCCTGCATAGATAACTCTACGATAAGAGCCGTATGATCTGACTTGAAGAGCAGATTGGGCTTCTCATGAATCACCAACACCCGACCCAAATAATCCATCAGCTCCGTATTCGGTCGACCGCACCCCAAGATCGATCGACTGTCCCCTTCTCGGGAACTCCTGCATAGAAGGGCGGTCGATCGCAACCTGCTGCTGCTACTGTTGCTAACTGTTTCTCCTTGTTTCCACTCCGTCTCCGATTGTCTCGATTCCTCCATTGTCTCATCGTCTTCTTATCTAACATAGTATGCAAGCCATAAATCCAACAGCATGTCCCCCCCAAAGCCAAAATGCTAGAATCCAAAAGGTGCCACTACATGACCCCCGCCCTAGCTAGCTGTGTCTGTCCCAAAAAAACCTTTCCACAGTCAACGATCAAGTCTCACATCCACCCCCCTTTTCCTTAAGGCCTGCCTCATAAGTGGAAGTAGTTCCATTGGCCTTCTTTTCCGACTCCACACTCATCGTAGTAGCCCAAAACACAATATTAGCTTTGATCAAGTTGAAAACTTGATGCTCGTGCATGTGTGTGCTTCTAAAAATTATTTGATTTCTTTCTAGCCATATAGCCCAGCAAATGGCCGTCGCCACAATATCCCACAAGACTATTAGATTTATGTACGTTAATAACCCTCTACCCTTTCCATAAAGACTCCACCGAGTGTGGTACAAAGATAAGCAACCTGCAATCTCTGACACATTCCCTCCCACGTATTAGTCGCATTAGGGATATAAGAAGATGACTTATCATCTCTAAGCCGTCGTTACACATAAAACACTCAAAGGGTCCAACCCACCCTATTTCAATCAGGTTGTCACGCATGAGTATAGCTTGTCTCGTTGCTAGTTCGTTGAAGATTTTCACCTGGAGTGGTGCTTTGGCCCTCCAAATCGTATAACGGGAAATGATCCCTCCGTTGTTGAGAAGCCTATATGTGGACCGGAATGAGAAGTTCCCACCAGGTTCAAGGGCCGATTGAAGATCATCTGGTGTTCCATCATCCGTCGGTTTCCAATTGTCCATAAAGCTTATGAGGTTGGCTTTCTACATCTCTCCCCATAAGTTAACCTCCCATTAGTGCTTGGCTTCCCACTATCATTCCTCCATTGCTGGCTAACCAATTCGTTAGGCCCCCTGGCCGTGGAGAATATTTTTGGATAGAGGTACATGTCGTAATAGGCCCACACCATCTATCTTTCTAGAAGGAGATATCATTACTGTTACCAAGGAAAAAGTTCGCGCCTGCCAGAAAAAATGTCTAGTGCCGCAAACCCCCTTCCAAAAGCCGGACATGGACGCCAGATTATTTGCCTTCGTGTGAGCTCCTTCTTTCCTAATGTAACTTGCTCTGACCAGGTGGACCCATATAGCCTTTGTTTTCTTGTGCAAATTTCCACTACCATTTACACGACAAAGCCTGTTTCGTTTGCTTAAGATTTAGAATACCTAGCTCGCCGTATTCCTTACACCCTGCCAGAGGGAAAGTGTGTCTTAATCTATCTATGTGCTTCCTAACCCACACAGACATCTCATAAAACAGTAGGTAATACAACTTTCCTCTCTCTTAGTTGAATATTCAAAAGCATAATGTATCAATCAATACAAACCCCATTTGGAAATTATTACACATTTACAATTTTTTTAGTATTATAAAATAAAACAAATAAGATAAAGAT
This sequence comes from Hemerocallis citrina, assembly GCA_017893485.1. Taxonomy (NCBI): domain Eukaryota; kingdom Viridiplantae; phylum Streptophyta; class Magnoliopsida; order Asparagales; family Asphodelaceae; genus Hemerocallis; species Hemerocallis citrina. The sequence goes on along the minus strand of CM030364.1, from coordinate 11,066,096 downwards.
ACATATCATACTTAACATGTAAAAAAAAAAAAAAACTACAGTCTTTTCGAACAAATGTTGAATGTTGATAACGCTACTATAATTATTACAAATAAAATAAATTTTGTTGTTTGCTGGTACTATAAAATACGCTATGCTTCATAATAACAAATTAACAATCAAGTTTCCTTTTATTTTAAAAAATAAAAAAGTTTAACAACAAAATAAAAGAACATATAATGCAGGTGCAAATAATCTAAAGGTATCAAGATAAACCCTTAAATAAAAATTTCAAAATCTACGGTTCCCCAAACTGTAAAGAGACTTCCCACACAATCTCCACCGTCCATCCTCAAAACCATCCACAAAATTAAATCTCATCCCTCCACGTGTCCACCAATCTCCGCCCTCATCTGGGCCCCACTCATAATTCTAGCGGGAAATTCCTACTCATCACGCCTCTAAACTCCTAAAAAGTCTCATCCCGTTATTCTCAGCAAATTTAATTTTTCTCAAAAAAAGGGAAAAAAAATCCAAACCGATAAATAACAAGAAAAAACCCCTTCCTCGTCTTTCATCCAACGACCACCAACCCACCATCTCAACCCCTATGAATTTCAGCCGTCAGATCTGTACATCCCCTCCACACACTCCGATCTTCCCCTCCTTTAATCCCTACCGTCCAATATTACAATTTGATTTGAAAACCAGAGAGGGAGAGAGAAAGAAAGAGTGAATAAGAAAGCGAGGAGAGAGAAAGAAACCATTAGCTTCTTCGTCTTCGTCTTCGTCTTCTTCCTCTATCCCTTTTTCTATTCTCCAAAATTCATGCCCTGATATCTCCTTAATCATTTCCTAATATTGTCGCCGTTCGATCTCCGCCGTCCGTTTCGGGGTCGACGGCCGAGATCTCCCCTCCCCCGATTCCGAGGGTTTTAAAAATTTAAAATTCGAAATCGATCAGTGTTGCGAGTTCGAGTTCGGTCTTGATTGTGAATTTATATTTATTTATTGTTTTTCGGGAGTTGGATTTTGACGGCTCTGATGGAGCAAGGGGTTTCATCGGGGCCGTCGGATTTCCCGCCGAGGAAGCTCATACGGCAGCTCGATTTCACCGCATCGCCTTTCGGCGGTGCGGCGGCGGCGGCGCCTCAAGTGGCGCCGCTGCCGCCACCGTCGATGGCGACTCAGCAGACACGCCTGCTGGCACTTCCACCGGCTGTCCCGATTTCTTCGCGGCCGATGCCTGCTCCAATCTCAGTGTGAGTTTTTTCTTCTTCTTTGAAGTAGTAGTGTTTGAATTTTAGGATTTTGGTTACTACTTACGAGTTAGATCTGCTGAAATTAGGGAATTTGAAATGTTGGTGCTTTGAAAAGCGTGCAGTGTTGCGAGGGTTTTGGTGTGGAACTGTGGATAGTTCATAGTCTTTATAGGCTTGCATTTTTGGTTTCTATAAAGAAATGTCTTTTGGTGCTTAGATATCTGGGAAGAAAATGATAATTGGAGAAAATTTTTTTTGTGTCTTGTTTTTTCGTATTTAAAGTTATATTTGAAGTGCAGTTGACGGGTTCTCATGCTTAAGTGAGAGGTGGCAAGTTTGATTCCAGCTTTAGACGGAATTAATTTGGGATGTTGGATTTTTGTTTTTGTTTTTGGGTGAGTGTGTGGGTGGGTGGGTGGGTGGGTGGGGGGGGGGGGGACGCTCAAGTGGGAAAAAGATATACACTATAACATCAATTTGGGAAAGGGAGGAAGAGGTTCTTTTGAAATTTGAAAATTCGCTTTAATTTGGATATATTATAGTTTGGATGGGAATTTGTTGATCCGGTGCTGCATTAATTTTTTGGTTTATTTTGTGGGATTTGAAGTGTTACATTAGAGCATCGATTCAATTTTTATGTTTACGCACTTTTTTAATGATAAATATTTGATTCGTAAATGTTTAGATATTTGTTTATCATCCATTTGTTAGTTGTTAACAGCGCATTGAACCGTTTTTGTGCATTTCAAGAAAGCAACAAAATTTTGTTGTTTTCGGAAGGTAGGTTCATGGTCCTGTAATTTTTTTGTGATTTACTTGTTATCTAGTCAATTAATGAGCAAATTTTGGTGTTTCTCTTGTATTATTTTGAAGAATTTGCTATATTGGAAGCCTAAATTGGGACCTCACTCTAAATTATATCCATGTCCTCCTTTAGGAAGCCTGAATCCCCGAGATCGCGATCTAGACCTGTTTTTGAAGTGAAAGATGGTACTCCGACGAGAAAAAAGAATTGCAACTGCAAACACTCGAGATGCTTAAAACTGTAAATTTCCTGTCTTTTAATTTTCTTGTTCTTATATGGTTTATGCTTTTGGATCTCTAGGGATTAATTCTAGCAGCTATTTCCTGACTTACATGACGTTAATACTTTATGATAACTTCTATATGTAATTTGATTATAGCTTCAATCATATATTTCACATAGTTGTTTGCTAATCACACATAGTTACTGGATCTGACACTATTTATAGACAGTAAAGAGTGTGGTCAATCTAAACTACTGTGCGACATATTTCATGCCTTTATTCAACTGTTAAGTGCATTTTGTCTTTCTAAATGAAAATAACTATGATGTTAAATTTGATGTTTGGAGTGATTGTAGTTATTTTGTCGTTAATTTTTTTATTTTATTTTTTGAGAAAAAGGCGACTGCCCGTTTCATTAATGAAAAGTTAACAAAACAAACCAAACCAAACCATTATACACACTATTACATCACAATGTCTTTCATTAACCTAGTACATCAAATACTAATACGATAATACACCATAGAAACCAACATACTCCATTGAAGTGTTAGTGAGCAACCACCTGACCTCCCCCAAGTCCATCCCTCCTCCCGACGAAGGAAAGCAACGCTCCATGCGCAACCTCATCGTAGGGCATGCAACGCCTGCCCACGCATTAATGAGCAATTTTTTTATGTATCGTGACATAAAATATACTATTACCAGGTTTGTCCGTTGACACGTGCCTACGGCACGTCTTTGGAACGGTGCATCTTGTTTGATCATATAAAATAGTTTTGGAGGTCCAGCAAATTAATTGAAGTAGCAAACATATTATATGAGAAACTTTTGGGTGTCCAACAAAAAACATATTATATGATTTTTTTGATTTTTTAAAAAATTATTTTAAAAGTTTTTAAATTTTTAATTTTAAAATTTTTTTAGTTTTTTAATTTTTTAATTTTTAAAAATTTTTTAAATTTTTTTTCTTAATTTTTTGAATAGAAGAGGGAGGGAGAGAGAGAGAGAGAAAAAATAAAAATAAAATAAATATAGGAGTTGTTTTGGGTTGTGGATTTGAATTTGAGTTTTGGGGGGAAACTTTTGGGGGGAAAAATATGTTTTGTGAGGTTAGATCTGGGCCTTTTATTTTTGGGGGAATTGAAGGAGAGCCACTTGATAGCTTTCTTTGTGTTTTATTATATAAATGATTATGAAAATATGATTCATTACGATCCAACCATAGGACCCACATAGTAGCAACAACAAAAATGTCCCATGTTACTTTAAAATCTTTCCTAACCACCCTCGCTCTCCAAGGTCTCTGAAGATCGGTCGTTGTATTGGGACACTCCACAATCCCGAACCGTAGACAGACAAATTCCCAAGCTAGTTTTTCCTTAGAGCACCCAAAAAAATATGTGATGTGCCCTCCGTTCTTAGGTTACATCTAGAACACCTTAAATCCACCGTTAAATTACGCTTTCTAAGGTTTTCATTGGACATAACTGCATTGTTTGCCACTAACCATAAAAAAGGCCCTAACTTTTGGAGGACCAAATCGTTTTCGCCTCCATACTGTGAAGTCCTCCATCGTTGAGCCATATCTCACTGAGAAGGTGCCGTTAGTTTCTAAGCCGCATTTTCTCTCGTCCTCTTCCCCAATATTATAGTGTCCCTAATATGCAACTATGTTCTTTAGAGCCTGTAGTTGATCATGGCTTTCCTGGGGTAGGTGTTCCTCCACATCCTACCTCAATCGATCACGATTCCAAATATCTGTTACAAGAGCATCCACATTACTTGTCTCTCTAACCAAAAGCGGGAGAAGAGATTGCAGTGTATTGTTGCCACACATTTTGTCCTTCTAGAATATTGTATCCTTCCCATTCCCGATCACACATCTAGTGTTGTAGCGAAACATTTCTCTCACTTTCGCAATCCCCTTCCACAGATAAGATGCCTTCCCCTGCTTGCTTCGTCCCTCATATTTGAATTTCTTCCTTGTGCGGTATAAAGAGAATGTTGCTAATATTTATACGTCTCCTGATGTTGAAAATATAAATACATATCTAAATGTAGCGTCCCGAGTTCTACACACTGGAAGCTCGTGACACTTACCCAGAATCTTTACTTCAATGAGTACACAACACATAAATCACAGGAAATTAGAAACTTACATTACACAAGGAAACTATATCCTCCACTTGGATGCTTTCCGCAGCTCGAGTTCCCTGCTCCACGATCAGCAATCCTGCAATGAGCAAACTGTGGGCACGTCAGTTGAATACAACTGACGCAATGCGGATGAAACCCGAAATCTCCAAAATTATCAACAATTAATATTTGATGCAGAAGAAAAGTGTGAAAGTCAAACCACAAGTGTCGGTTATGCCATGATCTAGATTCTAATGCACAACTCATATGCACACCATGTTCTTAATCTAATGCAAACTTGATTTGGAAACGTATGCATCCCATACTATATACTCTCCAAATCGAGTTCGTATTCCCCAGATGATAGGGTTCAATCCCTTGCCATGCATCATACTCTTGTACTCTTTCCTGTTTTTGACATTCATCTAGTGAATGGTAGAGTCTGCAGCACATGCGGTCCAATTTCGCTCCTGCAGTCGGATCGTGGTCCTTCTCCACTCCGAACGGCAGTGATCACTCTGTTTGTTTAGATCATGGTCCTTCTCCACTTCGACAGGACCGTGGTCCCTCTCCACTCCCGGTCAGGCCGGTGATCATCAGCTCTGCCGGAATTATGGTCATTCTCCACTCCTGCCCCTACCAAAATTATCATGAACATAAGGTAAATCAATAGGGTCATCCCTACTCCGCCAAGAGACTTAGAGTTATACTCTTGCTCTTGTTCGTATTGATAACACAAAACATAGACGGAAACTTAAGAGTCCATCTCTTAAGTTTCGACAGGACTTGCGACTTACGTCTGCATCCCGTTCTTATCACTAAATCTCAATAATTAACAGTCGAGACGACGCCGCACGTGTCCCAGACGAGACGACGCTGCACGTGTCCCCTTGACAGGTGAGTACACACCCAACTAGTGTCCGTCCTTACCAATCATTTATTTTGGACAAAAACTAGCTTGCACAACCCACAAGCACAACACTACTATTTATGACAATAAACCTATATGTACTACAAAGTCTTTCTTCATTGTACGAACATCTTTCATACGTATTTAACTACTTTTCTATATTATGTTGTTTAGACAAGTACAAGTGTGAACTTGTATTCATGAAATAACCAAATACTCATTTACTCATTTACAACTTCATTCATATGTTTTGTTAAGCTACTAAACATTTCATGTTAAGCTACTAAACATTTCTTATGCATGCTTTTAATTTCATTGTCATCTATGTTTATTTTTACTTTATAAGCAAAACCTTTTATTGCATAATTTCCATCATAATTACCATCAAACTAAGGTAAAATAAGCATTCTAATACATTTATTTGTGCATTACTCAATTTCAAAATTGTGTGATTATCTATACAAACATACCTTTCCTATCTTCTCTACTTTGTTACTTTTTCGTTTCCTTTGTTTCCTTAATCCGGCCATTTCAACCATACACACAAGCATGCATACATAACCGTTTGTATTTAATCTATTAACAATTACTATAATAACCATTAGCACTTTAATACTTTTCAATTACTACTATTAATGATTACAACCGATAACAATTCAAGCTTTCAATTTTAATTCATCAAGCAATCTATACCATCTACCAAAGCAATCTATTATCAACCATATATAAAGAAAAATATATAAAGAAAAATAATAATTCATGAGGTGGGAAGAATACCCACTTTTACTTAGTGAAAAAGTCTTCAATTGCCTTCTCCTCCTTGCACCTTTAGTCTTTTTGACTTCTTGCTTCAATCCAGTAGCAGTAGTAGTAAGGTAGTAGAAGTAGTAGTATAATAGTAGTAGAAGTAGTAGTAAGCAGTAGGGGTAGTAGAAGTAGCAAGCAGTAGTAGTAGAAGTAGTAAGCAGTTGTAGAAGTAGTAGTAAAAGTAGTAGTATAGCAGCAGTAAGAGTAGTAGTATAGCAGTAGTAAAAGTAGTAGTATAGCAGCAGTAAGAGTAGTAGTATAGCAGCAGTAAGAGTAGTAGTATAGCAGCAGTAAAAGTGTATTTGGCAGTAACAGCCGCAGTAGTAGTAGTTACAACAGTAGTAGAAGTAGGAGTAGTAGTAATAGGTAAATATATAAAGAAAGGAGGTGGAGAAAAATACTGATGTTGCTGCCGGTTGTAAAGAGAGAAAGAGAGAGAAGTAGTGAAGTATGGAAAGATGTAGAAATGCTTAGGTGTCCCCCTTTTTGCATTTAACCCCCTTAGGTTTTAACTAATTTCAGTTAACCCCTTAAATAACCATATTGGGTTGGGCTTTAAGAAAAAAAAGTTGGGCTTTTAAGAAGGAAAACATATCAGGTTTAAAAAAAATTAACCATATGGATATGCTAAACAAAAATAAATATAGAAATAATAGTGTATGATAAAAATAGCAATAGCAATAACAATAACAATATCAATGTATATATATATATATAACAATGTATATGTATTTTCATTGTAAGAAAAGTAGTACATACTAGGGGTATTACACTATATAATTCTTCCCTTGGATGCTAGTTGAGTTTCATCTTGATCTTTCCAAATATTGTATTATCTTGTGTATTTAAGCCTCCAACAAAGAAAATTCTAGAATCTATTTTCAGAGAAATGAGCTGCACCTTTTGATGAGGACATCTATTCTGTTTAGTTTAATATTTTATTTCAGTACCATATTTGTTTTTGGCAATTATAGCCATATGTAATCTTTCTTTTATGCATTAGAATATTTTGAGATTTTAGAATATTTTGTGATTTGTATCAAGATTTGTTTTGAGCCTATTTATAGGCCTTGAGATTAATGAGAAGGAATGCCATTATTGATTAAAAAAAATTTTGTGTTAAGTTTTTCTCTTCTTCATCTATCTTTTTGTGTGATACAATTGAGAACTAATTTTAGCGTTTTTGATAAACTCTAAAACTATCCCAAATCCAATTCAAATGCCTAACCCTAATCCCCAAATTAATAAAACCCTAATCTCAACCTGCTCTCTCCTTCTTTTTCTTCCCATCTCTGTCGATTCCCGAAATCCCTAACCCATCACCCAAGTCCTCTCCCGTTTCGTCTTATTCCTCCGAGCTTTACCAAGACCCTACACCAAGCCTCATCAGCCCACCTCCTCTACCTGCCACCATCTCCAACCCCTAACCCTCTTGCCCTCATCTCCTTCTCCTTCCCTCTTCTTCGATCCCGACCCAAACCCCTCCGTCATCGTACTGTGCAGCCGTCGATCTCAATCGTCACTACCCGCCATTGATCCCGACACCCATTCGCCCCTCTCTCCCTCAGTCGACCACCCCAAGCCCCTGTCTCCTCCCCATCGACGGCTCTACCCCTACCTAGCGATGCCAACCCTCAAATCGGAAACCCCTCCTTGTCGACAGCCCCTCGTCGACGTCCCTCGCTCGTCATCTGCCCGCTCCCAGTCGACCACTGTCGACGGCCAATCTGCGACTCCACCATCGCCCACCACCGCCACAAGTGCAGCCGTTCCTGCCCCGCAGCGTTGCCCGCTGCCTTGCCCCGCCATTGCAACCACTCGAGATCTTACACGATTTGCTTCGAACCTCGGTATACTCTTTCCACTTTTCAAATATTTGTGTTATACTGCTTTATCATCTCTACTATATTATTTAATTTAACTGTCGACCACAAATATCGAGATTGAGTGTTCCACTTGCCTAATTAGAGTAAGAATCAATATTGACTCTTTTACTTGCTAAAAACGCTTAGGGATTTAACTATTGATTGTTAGAACTGAATTATTAAGTGGGCTTGCTAAACTTAATTCAATTCTTTAAATTTCATCAAACCGATTAATTGTTTAAAATTCTAACTTTGATCCGCATTACATGTTGGTAAAATTAATCCTTTAAGATTCTTGGAAATTCTCTATTTAGGATTACGTTTTACATCACCTTTTCCCTTTGGGAGAGAGGTTCTATATTCAACTTTTTGGGATACTATCGGCGCCAATCTTCCAATATATCCTTTGTTTGTAGATGCAAAAGCTAAATAAATAGGTGATGTGAAATTGCGAAAACACCTCATTAATGTATACTCCTTCCTTCATAGATAGAAGTAGCTGCACAGGGAAGAAACAAGAGTATAACAAGTGACAAATAAAGCAACAACACAAATATAGGGCATGATATATGTTGGAACATGAGGCAACTTCAGTTATGTTGAGAAATTTACTAGGTATAGATGCCTCTTTATATCGGAGAAGACGTCCTCAATCTCTCTCTTCTCGAATTGGACAATATTAAAACATGGTCTACGTTGCTATTACGTCAGGTTCTTTTTATAGCTATTTCCTACGAAGAAAAAATAATCTCCTAAAATATTTCTAAAAAAATATTTTCAATTCCACTATAGATAACAATACTCCCTAACTTTCCAAAAATTATCTTCTCCCCTCTCCGATCCTCCCCTTCTGGCCTAGTCTTTATTTTGAGCCTAGCCACTCTGTGAACCAATCTCTTACATATAAAAATAAAAAATTGAGCCCCCACTTTTAACATAAAGCACATGGATTTGTGGATGTTGAAAAATTAGGGAGATTCGTGAGGGTGGTTTGCTTGGGGTAGTTGCCCTTTCTAGTGAAAATGAAGATGGATAATAAGAAAAGAAAGGTGAAGTAGAGTTATTAAAGTTAGTTAAGTATATTTGCAATTTTGGAGAAATAATTCCTAGGTTAATTTCACATAAAAAGATGAAACCGGTAGGATGTGCCTGTGAGCCTATCACCTTTACTTAATACATCTCTAAACCCACAACTAGAAAAAGAAATGCTGTTTCTGCAGTGGATAGCATGACCAAGTGTGCGTATGTTATCTTTATTTTTGAAAAGGCCTGGTCAAAGAAATGATAAAATCACTTGGTTATTAATGCAAACTCTGTTTAGTTTTACATGGGCATACTCATTTAAATTAATTGGGCCACCACTGGTATTAATATGTGGTACATAGAGGCTCTGACTTGAGCATCTATGTAAAATTTACCTTTTCATGAATGATAATCATTTTATTGTACTGAATTCTAATTTATATCGACATCATTGTTTAGTCTGGAACCTAGACTTCTATCTAATATAGACTTTTATTAACTGTGCATGTTTTCCCCCAAAAAATAATTTTTTGGAACGTTTTGTTATTGCATTGTTTTGGAGATGTGCAGATTTGAAGGGATACTTAGGGTTGTAGCAGGTTACATCTTGCTGAGTCTTATAGCTTGGTCTAAAGCAATATTTGTATCTATTTGAAAGATATCCCAGACGTTTTATAATTTATTTGCTCTTGCCTCCTTCAAAAGCAACTTCCACGCTTTTGAAAATCAGAGTTTCAATTTCCTTCACTATAACATTTGGTCCTAATTCGTACCAACTTAATGAAAGAGATGAAGTTCTCATCTTCTTCATCTACTTTTGTGTATAGTGAAATTTGAAGGTTTCCTTATTTTGATGATAAATATGTAATTAGTTGTTAGTGCTAAGTGAGATATGCTCCCGTATAGTTGACTCATACAGTGAGATCAATGCGTAGTACCTTGTATTAGAGTAGTTTATTTGTTTTCGGTTTAGGATCAGCACCTTCACTTCTTTCTAAAGAAGAACTAGGGAATCACTCATTTTATAATTCTACGTTTGTGAAATATTTCTTAGCGGACTAATAGATACTCATTGCAGTCTCTTCAATACAGGCTAGTTACTAGAAGATATATGTCCTGATTGTGATGCATTAAATTATGCATCTGTTGTTTCTGAGAATTATGTAATCTCGAGTGCGTTGATGTGTACCATCTGTTGCTATCTTCTGAAAAATGCCTAGAGAAAAATATAACCTTGATGATTAACATTTTGTTAATTTTAAGGAACCTGAACTTGCATCACTTAGATCCACCTTGTGAACTGTAAGGGAAAAGAATTCTGTTTACTGTTGGTACTGGTTGTTGACTGCTTTCTAGCATTAGTTGAAATTATGCTGAGATGTCTTCACCTGTTCTTTCTTTGTTATGAGTTGCTTAATGGTTGAAGTCTATGGTATTCTTTACCTTTGCATCCTTGTACTTTTGATTTTCTCCTTTTTAGCTGTTTTCAATTCCAACATTGCTGTAAAGTTTATAGGATGTAAAAATATGCAATTTAGAATTTAAATGTTGCATTGCCTCCCCATTTTGTTATTGTTTTGATTCCCATTATGTACTAAGTTTCCTTTGCAATAAATTAAAATTTTCTTTTGTCCTGGACCTATCTTGTATTTTATCTGCATCTAATTTTGTAGTGCATTTTTTAGGTATTGCGAGTGTTTTGCGTCAGGAATCTATTGTGATGGATGCAACTGTGCAAACTGTTATAACAATGCTGAAAATGAAGCTGCAAGGCACGAGGCTGTTGAAGCGACTTTAGAACGAAACCCTAATGCTTTTAGACCCAAAATTGGTAGCAGTCCACACGCCATCAGAGATAATAGGGTATGCATCTAATCCATGCCATGATTACATTTGTTTTCACTAGGAATAACACTCTGGTGAGTAAGTAGTCACAGTTTTATAAATATGTACTATGATTTGCTTGTAGCACATATATAGGACATGCTTGTACATGGTCAGTGGTGACGCTTCTTTAAATTATGAAAGACTTGAGTGCAATGCTTGTTTTCTGTGAATTAATAATTTGATATTTTATGGTGGATTACGTAAACATATTTATGCTCTACTTTTAGATTAGGATGCCTGCTTGCATGTGCATATTTGGGGAGTGTAGGTGTCCATGCCCAACAGCTCTAATGAGCAGTAGTTCTGAATTAAGATCCTGCTGTTTGGTTCTATGAACATAGGCATAGCAGTTAGGGCCGTAAATCGGATCGGACGGGATCGGACAACCATATGTTCAAGCTCGGACCGAAATTCTATTCGGACGGGCTTATGTCCGGCTCGGTCTAGGTCGGACAAAATTTTTATAGTCCGGACTTGGTTCGGTAAAGTATCGGACCACAATAATATTCGGACGGACTTATGTCCGGCTCGAGCTCGGTTAAGAATCGGATTGAATAATTTGTTCAAGATCGGTTCGTATAACAGTTCGGACGGTCCACGGTCGGACCATTTCTCAAGCCGGACTCGGATGGACGACAAACCGTTCTATTCATTTTACACCCCTAATAGCAGTCTCTTTGCGATTGGTGTATGATCTATTTTCTTGCAACATTTTGGTTTAATTCAAAAGTTGGAACTAGTATGAGATTCAATAGAAGCTTCTACTCCATTACTAGCAAATGCACCACCACCACCACTAAGTCTTTATTCCAAATTTTTGGGTTGGCAACATGATTCCTTCTCCTCCACCCAACTATATTGAGGGCCACCTCCTTCGTCTAAGTAACACTTTTCAAATCTCTATTAATAGCCAACCCATGTTCGTTTACCTGTGTTCCTTTTTGCTCCCTTATCTTCTATCCTATTTATGTTCTTAATTGGGGTGGTTATCAGTCTTCATTATATGTGACTGTGTCAGACCACCTCAATTGCTTCTCTTGCATTTATCACATTTATCTTTAATTGGGACAAGCTCCAATTTTTTCTATATGCATTCATTTTATATTTTGTTTCTTACCATGTTTCCACTCATCCGTGTTAATATCCTCATTTCGGCTACACCGTTTTGTTTTAGCATGCATTTTTAACTGCCCATCATTCCGATCTATAGAGCACAGTAGGTCTTATAGATGACCTATAAAGTTTTCCCTTACGGTATCTTACGGTTGCACAGTACTCCCGATGCATTTCTCCATATTGACCAAACCGCTTTAATCTATGTGTAAAATCCTCCTCAATCTCCCCATTATGATAAATGATCGATCCTCTTAAAGTACTCTTAGTTTAGTCCCATATATGAAATAAAATTAGATTACTCTTTGTACTCTCCTATATATATGAGACCGTGTATTCAGTTATCAGGACCCAATAAAGTATTCTTTTCAGTCTCTATACGGTCAAATTTACAAGGTATCAGAGCCTGAAATGTATACACAATTTTTTTCCTAAAAAAACAAAGTAGCACTTGCCACTTCTTTTTCTTCTTCCTCTTTCCTCTTTTGTCTCCAAACCCACAATCCCTAACACTAATCATCTGCCCTCTTCGACCTCCCACTGCCGCCTCCCGATGCCACACTCGCAGTCGCCTGCTCACGACCCAAGTCCCGACCCGAACTCCCGCCGCCTCTCCTCCTTCCTGCAGCCGCCACCGAACCCACTTCGGTCTTTCCTCCTTCCTCGTCTTGCCGCCATCCCGACAACAATCCGCTCCACTCCCGACAACCTCTCGCTCCTCTCTCGCACCCTGCCCTCCTCGAAACCTAACCCTCCCTATCCGATTCCGCCATCGCTCACCCCTCCGCCATCCGCCGTCGTCACCTCCTCTCCAATCCTAACCCTCCTCCCTCTTCTTTCCAAGCCCGTACCCGCAACTAGTTGCACCCGAAACCCGTACCCGTAACTCCCTCTCTTCCAATCTCTAAAAAAAAGGAAAACAAGAAAAAAAGAAAAAAAGAAAAAAGAGAAAAACTTCAATGCTTCGAGATGTGCACTGTTCTGTAATACCTGCAGGTTTTAAATGCCCTTTTCAATCATCATCTTTCCTTCTCACCCATTTTCTTCTTTAGATCTAATCTAGATTTGCTTCTATGACGACTTTCGATACTTCAACGACTATCTCTCCTTCAATGGCGACTCCCTCTCCTCAAACGACGACTGATTCTCCTTCTCTTTTGAAGGCCGAACTTATGACCACCCAAAATCTCTCCAGTCGCAACAATTTCATGACATAGTCGCGTTATGTCATGCGTTTTCTCAAAGGGCGCGAGATGTACCATCACCTCATCGAGTCAGCTCCTCTACCTACAGATCCTACATTCAGAGTATTGGATCACGATGATGACTTGCTTGTCAATATGATGACCAATTGTATGGACCGGGATATCTACACCTCCATCACTTTTCTCGACATTGCCAAAGCGATCTGGGGTACCCTTCATCACATGTACTCCAATAACATGTAGCGCCGATATGATATTTTTTGCGATGCGATCGGGACCAAGTAAGGTGACGACATTCATGCCTATCTATCCCGCTTTAATCAGTTATTAGAAGAATGAAAGATTTATCACTCAATACTTTGCCAGTTTCGTTGTCCAGCAGCAACAATGTGAGGCCATTCTCGCCGTTCTTGCCTTGGGTAATATTCGCCCATATTTTGAAGATGTTTGCTTTCATATCCTCGCCACTAATGCCGCCACTAATGCCAGTCTATCTTTCCGTGATCTCCATGTTCAACTACCATCAGTACCTCCTGCTCTTACTGAAACCCCAACACCGTCTGCACTCATCTTTGGCCGTGGTTGTGGTTTTTCTGATCCCTCGCAGTAGTTTTCGTCATCCTCCAGGGGTCGTGATTCTTATTCTTCACGAGGCCGTAGTGATCGTGGTCGTGGCCGTGGTGACAGTCATCGCAACACTAAGTATTGTGCCTATTGTCAGGGCCGATCTCTTGACTATGCAACATGTTAGAAACACTTTGGTTGTCCCCAGCTGCTCATCAGTCTTCCACTGTGGAATCTTATTCTCCCACTACTGCTCCTATAGATGTGCTAACATCTTCCCAGTATACCCTTTCTGCTGCAGAGTATTAGGCATTTCGCATTTTGTTGTCTCCTAGTAATTCTGTTTACTCAGGTACTGCTTGTCATGTTTCTTTACATCAATGGATTATTGATTCAGGTGCTTCTGAATATGTCTCCTTTACCGCTTTCTTCTTTTGTTACTTTCCTGATAGATCTCCTGTCCCTGTTGAAGGAAAGGACAATATCTCCCTTTCTTCAGATCTCTCTCTTACATCTGTTTTACGTGTTCCTACATTTTGTAACAGCTCATTATTGGTTCCAAAAATTTCTAAGAATTTAACCTGTTCAGTGACATTTTTTCTTTCTCACTGTGTGTTTCAAGATATTACAACAAGGAAGGTGATTGACACCGGTCGCAAACAACATGGGTTATACATGTTGGATTATCCAGTTTTGGCTTTTCATTCTTCTACTAATCCTAAATTGCGGCACCGACGATTGGGGCATCCCTCCCTTACTACTCTCAAACACTTAAGTTTCCGGTTGTGAGTCTTTTTTTTAGTTATCTGGTGAGTCCTGTGAGTTAGGTAAACATCATCGAGTTCCCTATCATAGATGCGTTAGTGAATATTTATTTGATTTAGTGCATTCTGATGTTTGGGGCGCTATTGGTTTTCCCACGTTTAATAAATATTGTTATTTTGTTACGTTTATTGATGATTTCTCTCGCATGACATGGTTGTTTCTCTTAAAAGATCGTTCTGAAGTGTTTAAAGTTTTCAAGAAATTATCTTTGAGATACAAACACAATTTGGTACTACTCTTAAATGTTTTCATTCTGATAATATTAAAGAATATGTGAGTTCTGATTTTGAACAATTTTTTTCTCAACATGGAATAATACACCAAACTCCTTGCGCCTATACTCCTTAACAAAATGGAGTGGCGGAACGCAAAAATCAAATATTTACTTAGAATTGCCCGCTATTTGATATTTGAAATGAACGTTCCATAGTTTTATTGGAGTTTTGCAATTCTCACTGCCTGTTTTCTTATTAACCGTATGTCTACTTCTATTCTTCAAAATCAACCACCTTTTAAATTGGTAATTCCATTTAAAGATCCATTTTTCGTACCACCTTGTGTCTTTGGTTGCACGTGTTTTCTTCAAAACCTCCAACCGGGCACTGATAAACTTAACCCGCGTGCTACTAAATGTGTGTTTTTTGGATATTCGTTCTTTTCGAAAGGTTATCTTTGCTATTGCCCTTCACGAAAAAAAATGTTTACCTCGGTAGATGTTTCATTTTTTGAACATAAACATTTTTTGACCAAATTTCTTCCAAAACTCCATATTTACCAAGGGCCGTTGTTGAGAGTCTTTGATTTCACACTACCACCACCACTCTCACCACCCACTGCCACCACCGCATCTGCCACTTCAGATTTATGTCCGAAGACGTAAGACTCATTCAGACTCGCCCATCCAAGCAGTACCCTCTGTTGTTTAACCAGTGCCAACTACTTCTATCGGTAATATTCATAACACAGATGATTTACCTATTGCTCAACGTAGGGCTAAGCGTTCTTGTACTTACTATCCTATTGTTCAGTTTGTTTCTTCTTCTAAACTGAACAAATCTTTTTGAGCCTTTACCTCTTCCTTGGATTCCATCTCTATTCCTAACAATGTTTGAGAAGCACTCAAGCACCCTGGTTGGACAACAACTATGACAGAGGAAATGCAGGCTCTTCAGCAGAATGGTACTTGGCAGTTAGTTCGCCTTCCTGTAGGTGGTAAAACACTAAAACAACTGGTTGTAACTTGTAAGTGGGTATTTACAGTCAAACATAATCCTAATAGTACAGTTGAACGACTCAAAGCTCGCCTTGTCGCTAAAGGATATACACATGAATTTGGGGTTGACTATGCAGAGACATTTTCTCCAGTTGCAAAACTCACGTCTGTTCGTGTTCTTATCTCTTTTGTATCTAATTGTTCTTGGCCCCTTCATCAGCTTGATGTCAAAAATGCATTTCTCAATGGAGACTTGAAAGAGGCTGTGTATATGCAGCAACCTCCTGATTTTGAGCGACAGGGGTAAAATCTTGTATGTTCACTCAAAAAGTTTCTTTATGGTCTCAAATAGTCTCATCGAGCTTGGTTTGAAAAGTTTGATAAAGCTGTGTGCTCTTATGAGTTCTCAAGAAGTAAGACAAATCATTTTCTCTTCACAAATAAAGTAAGCAAATGCATTGTTATTTTGTTAGTCTATGTTGATGATATCATTATCACAGGATTTGCAAGACATTGTAGATATCAAGCAACGGTTAGTTTAAACATTTCAGACAAAAGATCTTGGTCTGTTTCGATATTTCCTTGACATTGAGGTTGCCCATACAAAGAATGATATTTTTCTTTACAAAAAAAGTATGTCTTTGATTTTCTTACTGAGACAAGAGTGTTGGATGTCGTCCCAGTGATACACCTATGGATCCCAATATTAAGCTGTCCTCCTTCTCCAATGATGCATTGCTCTCTGATCCATGAGATATCGCACGCTGGTTGACAAACTCATATCTCTCAGTGACTAGGCTAGATATTGTATTTGCAGTTAGTCGAGTCAGCCAGTTTATGCATGCACCGTCCATCACTTATTGGGAAGCAGAAGCAGTGGTTCACATTCTTCGCTACCTTAAGAAAGCCCTAGGGCAAGGATTTCTCTTCAGACCTGGTGATTTTCTTTCTTTACGAGGATATTTTGATTCTGACTGGGCATGATCTGTTGATGATAGACGCTCAACTAGAGGTCACTTTGTATTCTCTGGAGGAAATCTCGTATCTTAAAAAGTAAGAAACACCTCGTGGTAGCCAAATCAAGTGCAGAGTCTGAATACCGAGCTATTGTGCATTTGGTTTCTGAGGTGTTATGGCTCAAATCTCTTCTTCGAGACTTGGCAACCCCAATATTATCTCCAGTTCCTCTCTACTGTGACAACAAGGCTGCTATGCATATTTCTGAAAATCCGGTATTTCTTGAGCACACAAAACATATCGAAATTGATTGTTACTTCGTTCGAGATGAGTGGGAGAAGAAGGTGATTTTATTTTCATATGTCCGATCCGGTGAACAACTTGTTGATATCCTAACTAAAGCACTGCCTCCTAAGTTCTTTCAAACTTTCTTGAGCAAGCTTGGTTTCAAAATTATTTATGCACCAACTTAAGGGGGAGTGTTAAAGTACTCTTAGTTTAGTCCCACATATGATGTAAAGTTAGATTACTCTTTGTACTCTATTTGTACTCTCCTATATATAGAAGATAGTGTATTTAGTTATTAGCATCCAATAAAGTATTCTTTTCAGTCTCTATACTATTAATATACATATCTTATAGTACGAAAGGGGTCACTTCTCGGTAATTCTTGGTCCTCAGTGCAAACTACGTTCTCACAACATGTCTTCTAGTTGTACTAAATGTACAATGCGTGTACTCTGTTTTAGTCATTTTTTTGAAGCTATGCTTTCTCTAGTCTCATCAATGAAAACTATATCATCTGCAAATAACATGCACCATGAGACCTCATCTTGAATATGCCTAATTAATTCATTGTAACTCAGGAGAACCTTACAAGCTGGGTTGCAACTGTTTGCAATGATTCAACCATCCTCCGTATGGGAAACTCACAACTTCTCTATATGTACATGATCAAGCTTACGTGTCTCACATCTCACCGTTAAAATGTGTCCTTTCAATTACCATTTCGTTAGGGAACTATCTGATTCCTAC
This sequence comes from Hemerocallis citrina, assembly GCA_017893485.1. Taxonomy (NCBI): domain Eukaryota; kingdom Viridiplantae; phylum Streptophyta; class Magnoliopsida; order Asparagales; family Asphodelaceae; genus Hemerocallis; species Hemerocallis citrina. Next base: position 11,048,284 of record CM030364.1, on the reverse strand, counting down.
AAAACAACAACAACAACAAAGCCTTTTTCCCAACTAGTTGGGGTCGGCTACATGAATCTTGGTTTTCCATTCTACTCGGTTTAGCGCAATATTTTCTGTAAGACCACAAGCTATCATATATTTTCTCACCGTTTTCACATAAGTTTAGATCTTCCCCTAACTTTAGATCGTCCCCGTCGTCCCAACCAAGCCTTTTTCCTCTCCTTCCTACTCCCGACCGATTCCCTGGTTCTTTCTCCCTGGGACGGCGGCAGCTTGCCCACAGCACCGCCGCCCCCTCCCCGTCGTCCCCCCTTACCATCCTCCCTCCCCTTAAGAGCGTCGTCGGAGATCCACTCGCCAAGCTCGCGCCGACTCGCTGCCATGTCGCTCCAGATCCACTCGCCAAGCTCGTCGGAGATCCAAGCGCGCCAAGCTCGTCGGAGATCCACGCGCGCCAAGCTCCTTCTGGGGCCAAGCTCGCGCCAAGCTCGTCGGAGAGCCACGCGCCGAATCGCTCCCATGTCGGAGATCCACTCGCCAAGTGTGAAGGCGCCAGATCGATTCCATCCAACTCGTAGCCCTGTCGCCCCTAGGCGATGGCGAACTGTGTGGAGCTCGGCCATCCGTGCGCCGACGGCGCAGCCACCATCGACAACGGAGCAGTAGACCGAGATCTGGGCGACTGTGGGTTTATTGGGGTTGGGGTTAGTTTAGGTTGAGATTGATTATTGATTAGCTTTGCTAGGTGTTTCACCGGTTCCTCTTCGCGCTTGCCACCATGTCCACACCTCTTGGGGCCAATTACAGCTAGGTTTTGGTTTTTCGAGGGTTGGTAGTGCGTGTGAAGAAACCGATGTGTGCTTGGCTGTGCCGTGTTGTGAGACGGCAGTGTATTTTGTGGTTTGAGGGGTTGGTGGAGCTGTTTAGGTTGGGTAAGTCTAGTTGTGTTGTTTGCTGTGTAGGTCGGTTCTGGGGCTAGGGCCCGAAGACGGGTCCCCCCATGATATCGCTTATTACATACTAGTATTTTACCACCCATAATGTCGTGGAGCGTCCGGGATATGAAGGAGGTGGAGGAAGATTTGATTCGGTTTGAAGATAGAGGTGTATAGTTGTGGGGCTAGGGCCCGAAGACGGGGTCCCCCAATGATCGTTACTGCACAGGGTGGGGCTTGGGCCCGCAGAAGGGGTCACAGACTTTGCTTAATCCACTGCCACAGACTTGCAACAACACCGCCACTACGCCCTCATCATTGATCCTGAAATCTACAACGTCCACCGCCCGCAGGGGCGAGAGGTGTGAAGGTGATTCTTCAAATTGGTTGTGATTTGGTTGGGTTTTACGTGAGAGAGAGAGTAAGAGAGTGAGTGAGTGAAGACGTTGCTTCTCACTACTCTATGCAGGTGTTTGTTGGTGTTTGTTATTCATTGCTCTCTTAGACTGTGTCCGTGAGTAGGGTTAGTGAGAGTTTTTTGCGACGACTCTCCTTTTGGGTGCAACTCCGATTGGGCCATGTTTGATGTGACGTTGATGAGGTAGAAGGAGGGAAGCGGCAAATTTTCAAACCCCACAGGATTCGCTTCAGGTGGGTGGGCGCGTGCCGTGGAGGTGGGTGCTCGAAGCTTGTCTGACAGACATTCAATTAGTTGGTCATCGTAGGTTAGAGTGAGAGCTAATTATATGTACTGGTCATGTCGCTTCATGTTTTTTTTCTGTCTGTAGGTTGTAACTTGCTCCAGCATGCTGGGGTTGTTCTGTTAATTTCTTATTAATGAAACAGGGTGGCCTTATTCCACCTTTTCCCTAAAAAAAAAAAAAACTCTACCCTCAATACTTGTCAAATTTCTCTCTCTGACAGGAGCACTGCTAGGTCTACGCGTGACATGTCCAAACCACCTGAGGTGATCTCTCTTAATTTATCTTGGATAGGAGCTACCTTTACTATGTCTCGTATTTGCTCGGCGGTTTATTTTTTTTGTGCCGATTTAGTTAATTTCAGCCCATATTCTTCAATCTTATGTATAATTATGCAATCCAATTGCACATATCCATCATGTTCTTGTGTAATATGTGTAATTAAAGGCTGTTTATACATAAAAAAGCTTCCTCGTGCAACTAATATGTGTAAAATGTGCAATTAAAAAAACAATTGTCCAATTGTAATATGTGCAATATGCCAATATGTGTAATATGTGTAATATGTGCTATTTTAATGTGTAAAAAGTATAATATGTGCATTCCATCACCAATAATACTAAAAAAAAAGTGAACAATTCCACTACTATTAAAGATCCATGCATAGTATATAATAGATTAAGAGTAGTTCTCTTTATCCAAATCCTAAATTTGAAATTCAAAGTTTCAAGTCCAACAACGACTTGACTAAGCTTACTAGTTATCTAATCTTCTAAGTCTACATATTCACTATCCACCACATTCATAATTCTCTCGTCATCGGACTCAAAATAAATCTCTTCATCTTTTTTGTGTTATTTTATGTGCGAGGTAATTTTGTGTGTTATATTTTATAGTATTTATAAAAAAAAAGAAACGCATGGGCGTTGGACATCAGGCGGACGCCTCCTCAACAAGACGACTGCCTAATCGCCTTCGACCGCTTAGACCACCGCCTATGACAAAGGTGATTCGTTCTCCTCTATCTAAGCGCTTAGGCATTCGAGGCGGCCACCATTTAGATCCCATTTAGAACACTGATCTCTTGACCATCAAAGCTTTACTACTTCCTCATGTGTGTTTCTAATATCACTAAAATTATACTTCATATGTTATGTTTTAGTTCTGCTTATTCTAAACCCTCTAGCTTTCAAAGTTTCTCTCCACAATTCTAATTTAACATTGATTTCTACTCTAGTCCCGTCCACATGATGTCATCGGCAAAAAGTATACACCAAGGCACCTCATCTTGTATTCATTGCAATTCATCCATAACCAAAGCAAAGATGTAGGAGCTTAAAGCCGAACGTTGGTATAAACCTACTGTACTAGGAAAATCACTGGTCTCTCCTGTGGTTGTTCTAATTGTGGTCATTGCCCCTGCATACATATCCTTAATCACCTCAATATACTGAATAGTTGCACTTTAATTATTTAACCCCCACCATACAATGTCTCTAGGAATTTTTTCATATACCTTTTCTAGATCTATAAATACCATATGTAGATCTTTTTTATTCTCCCGATATTTTTTCATGAGTCTCCTCAGTATATAAATTGCTTTCATTGTTGACCTTCCAGGCATAAATCTAAACTGATTCTTAGACACTGTAGTGACCAATCTCAGTCTATGTTTTATCACTCTTTCCCAAAGTTTCATCGTATGGCTCATTAATTTTATCCCTAGGTAGTTGGAGCAATTTTGTACATCTCCTTGATTTTTATATATAGGTACTAAAATACCTTTTCTCCATTCATTGGGTATTTTCTTGGTCCTCAAAATTCTATTAAATAATTTTGTTTGCCAACCCACTCCTACATCCCCAAGACGCTTCCAAACTTCAATGGGTATACCATCCCGTCTTAAAGCTTTTCCTATTTTCATCATTTCTAGAGTATTTACTATTTCGAACCTCTGAGGTCTTAATTCTACGGAAAAACGTATGCTTTCAACACTCTCGAATCCTCTATATTTAAGTTGTCGACAACCTTTTCATTTAATAACTTCTCAAAGTAATTTCGTCATCTTTCCTTAATTTCCTCATCTTTTACTAAAATTCTTGAATCCTAGCTCTTAATACACCTAATTGTATTCAAATATTTTGTTTTCCGTTCCTTTGTTTAGCAAGCTTATATATGTTTTTTTCTCATTCTTTTGTTCCTATTGTGTATAAATCATCATACGCCTTTTCTTTTGCATCTCTTACCGCTTTCTTAACTCATTTTCTAATGGTCTTATATTTTTCCAAATCCTCATCATTTCTACTCTTTTGCCATATTTTGAAGGTTGGTCTTTTTATTCTCACAATATTAATGACTTCTTCTTGCCGCCATCATGTTTCTTTAGTTTGTAGCCCTCTACCTTTAGATTATCAAAGTGCCTTATTTGAGATTTCTTTTATGCATAGTCATTTTAGTCCACATTATATTTGTCTCCCCTTCCCAATTTCATTTCGCTTCTTTAAATACCTTTATCTCTAAAAACCTCTAGTTACTCTCTCTTCAAGTTCCACCTCCTAATTCTTGGGTTCCTGGTATTTTTCAATCTTAACATCCAACACCATTAATCTATGTCGTGAGGTTAAACATTCTCCTGGTATAACTTCACAATCTTTACATGTCAAGCGATCTACCTTTCTAGTAATGAAAAAAATTAATTTGGCTCATATTTGTCCAACTTTTAAAGGTTATCAAATGTTATTCCCTCTTCCTAAAATAAGTATTTGCTAGTGTAAGATCATACGAAGCCGCAAAATCTAATAGAACCTCTCCACCATCGTTCTGGTTCCTATAATTGTAAAACACAATTTCGTACTTAATTAATTGTCAATAAAATTACCTTTTTGAAGACAATGAATTGTAAAATTAGTGCAGGGTTTTACTCATGATGATGTTAGTTAATTATTTAATACTCTATACACACCTGAAGTTATTGTAATACCTCAGTAGCACCCAAACTTTTTAAAATTGGACCAAAAAGCACATGCGTTAAATTTTTAACAGAATTAACGTGAAATTACATAAATACCCTCATCTCTTCTTGTTCTCTTCTTCAGTTCTGTTTTTTTTCCCATTTTTTGTTTTCCCCCCCCTTTCCCCCCCCTTTTTTTTCTAGTTTTTGTTGGGATGAAGGTGGTGGTGATGGGTTTCAGGGATGAATAGTTTTTGGTGGGTTTCGAAAGTGGTGGTGATGGGTTTCGGGGATGAAGGTGATGGTGACGGGAAGTTAGAGATGGTGGTTGGTGGTGGTGATGGTGATGGTGATGGTGGTGGTTGATGGAGATGATGGTGGTGGTGGTGGTTGACGGTGGTGATGGTGATGGTGATGGTGGTGGGTTTTCAGGTAGAGGAGAAGAAGAAGATGAAGATGATGAAGATGAAGAGGAGAAGAAGATGGGTTTCAAGTTTGGATAGAGTTAATAGGTTTGGTTTTGGATAGTTGAAGGCATTTATGTAATTTAACATGTTTCTTATTGGGTTTAAACCCGTTAAGATGAATATTCGGGGAATATTCTACTAACTTAACGGAGAAGTGGATGAAGGGGGCCTTTCGGTCCATTTGTAAAAAAGTTTGGGTGCTATTGGGTAATTTTTTTCATATAGGGAATTAATACAAACTTTGGGTGTCTTTACGTTCTTAACCCTTAATTTAATCTTGTTTTAGTGAAAATAACGTTGGAATTGTGTGATGGTATCTCTACTATTTTAATGGGAGAGTTGGGGTTTGTAACAAACAAACCCTAACTTTGTAACTATATAAACACGTATAATACACGTCCAAACTATATCCAATAAATATATATGTGCACCGCACGTGTAGTCCAAATCAAAACATTCAAATATAAACTATTTTTTTTTCCTTATTCAATATATATTCATTTAATTTGATGACTTTACTTTTTTTAGACGTGCATCGCACGTTCAAATTACTAGTATTCTTAATGGTAGTTTTCATATTGTTTATTCTTCACCACGACACTTCACGAGGATATATTATATTATTTATAGCCCATTTGCTACATTTAATTTCTGGGTGAAGACAGTAGATGTCATGTAAGCTTGAATGTTGTGTTTTAGAATATTCCTTGCCTACTTGCTAGATAACAAGGTAGTATGATGATAGTCAAGTAGTGAACTTGATGGTGAGCGATGAAAACAATTATAGGGATCTTGCTTACAGAGATCTGATTGACACCATCGGGATTAGGCAGGATTCTCATAAATAAAATACAACATGATTATGTTAGTAATAGTCCTGCAACTATTTTCATCTTGCATTTCGTTCTTTCTTCTAGAAAAACTGATTTTGATAGTACGGTCAATTGAGATCACCTATCTTCAATATGTTCCAGATTCACATTAAAGTTTACTACCTACCCCCTGCCTCCTCTCCTTGCGGGTGTGTACTCTTGTTTTATCTGATACAGTTATTTCCCCGAAATCATGCAGTCTGTACCCTGATGATTTATCAGTTACAGCACTGATCCTCGTAACTTTTAACTTCAATGTATCTTATTGGTTGTGTGTAGCATAGGTACTAGGTAGCCTAATTTGTTAGTTACTTCTTGTTTGAGGAACCTTTCCCAATTATTTCAAACATTTATCAATTGCTTTAGCACTGATTCTAACAATTTGTAAATTCATTGTATCTTACTGATTATGTGAAGCATCACGGAGGTAGTTTGTTAACTGCTTAAGGTTTTGTACTTAATGACGTATAGTATAGAGGAAGAAATACTACTTTCTTGGATAATAATAACTGAATACAATCAGTGTTTTAAATGGCGTCCGCCTCGGACGCCTAGGCGGTGTCTAGGCGCTCAGATGGAGGAGAATGAACCGCCTTTGCATTAGGCGGTGGTCTAGGCGGTTAGAGGCGATTAAGCGGCCGTCTTGTTGAGTAGGCATCCGTGGCGCCGATCAGGCATCTGCCTGATGTCCAACGCTCAGGCGTTTTTGTCAAGACTAAGTCGACTGAGCCTCTATCAGTCGACTGAGTTCACATAAGTCGACTGAATCCTATCATCAGTCGACTGAATAAGACTGCAACTACTGCAACAAAACTCTCGGTGCAGTCGACTGATATCACACTACAGTCGACTGTACGCAATCCGCAACAACCCCTAAAGATCTGCAACTGCGTCAACAACTCCAGAAGAATCAGCAACTGCGTCAACAACTCCAGAAGAATAGATCTGCAACTGCATCCCTAAAGGATGGGATCTGTAACCAATAAGATCTGATTTGATTTGTAAAAACTCTATATATATCATTATGTATCACCGGTTTAAGGTGTGCAAGCCAATCAATAAAATTCACTTGGTATCAGAGCCTATCTGATCCTAAACCGAGCTTAACTTCCTCCAATCATGGCCACCCCTCAATCCGCTGCAACCAATATTGTATCCACAACACCATCTCCACTCCCACCAATCCAAGTTCACCATCTAATCTTCGTTAAGCTCGACAACAACAACTATCTTCTCTGGCTCACCCAATTTCGACCTCTTCTAAAGGGGTACGACCTCGAAGGATACGTCGATGGGAGCTTCCCTTGCCCCACACGTCTTCTCCCACAATCCACAGAGATTAATCCAGCTTATACCACCTGGAAGAAACAAGATCAAATTCTCCTAGGATGGTTATTATCATCCCACTCCAAGTCAGTCCTGGCTCAAGTAGTTGGCCTTAGCACGTCTCGAGATGTCTGGGAATCACTCCGCAAACACTTCTCCTCCCAATCTCAGTCCAGGGTCTTGTATCTCAAGCGCGAATTACAAAATATGCGCAAGGGAAACAAGTCAATGGCTGAATATTACCTCCATGCGAAACAACTCGCTGACAATCTTGCCGCCTCTGGCAATGCTATCTCAAACACTGATCTCCAGCACATGATGCTAGGTGGTCTTGACTCATCCTATGATCCCATTGTAACGGTGCTTTCTGCAACCGCAGCCGATCTCCATATGGATGACTTTTACTCAAACCTGTTAGCCTATGAGATGCGCTGGGAAGCTCAACATGCAACCTCCCCTCAGCCCATGGCAAACATTGCCCATCATGGCCCTTCGCGTCCTAACAATCGCTACAACAACTCTCGAGACAAGTTCGGCTCTCAAGGTCAGAAGAATCGGCCTTCCAACAGAGCCCAAGGCCGCCCTCAACCAAATCGCAATCCCAAAGGACCATGCCAGCTCCGTGGCAGAAAGAACCACACTGCTATGGAATGTTGGTATCGTTTTGATCGCAATTTCACCGCCACCTCTTCATCCAGCCCACCAACTGCATATGTTGCTGCCCCTGGATCACTCCTTGATGGTAATTGGTGCCCAGATGGTGGTGCTACACACCACTTAACCCCTGATCTGAACAATCTTCACATCAAGTCACAATATGATGGCCCTGATCAAATCAAAGTTGGCAATGGTAATACACTTTCTATTAAACATGTTGGTAAATCCTCCTTTTGCCTTAATAATCGAACTTTTCATTTCAATCAAATTTACCACGTACCATCTATCTCTACTAATCTATTATCTGTATCCAAATTCTGCATTGACAACAAAGTATTTTTTGAATTTCACCCATTCTCTTTTATTGTGAAGGATCAGGAAACGGGGACACTGCTGTTGCACGGCACGAATAAAGGAGGATTGTATCACTTTGTCGACAAGACAGCTAGTTCTCTTTCTGCTTTTCAATCAGAGTCAGTTTCATTGTGGCATCACCGGCTTGGCCATCCGATGCTAAAAACTGTCAATAAAATTGTGTCAACCTACTCATTGCCAGTAGAAAATAAATCCACATTGTTTTGTCATGCTTGTTGTGTTAGCAAGAGTCATAAATTGCCCTTTTCATTGAGTTCCACAATTTATAAAGAACCATTACAACTAATTGTATCAGATTTGTGGGGCCCTGCTCCAATGCTTTCTAAAAATGGTTCTCGATATTATTTACTGTTAATGGATGCATTCAGTAGATACACATGGGTCTATCCCCTATCTCACAAAAGTGATGCTTTTACTGTCTTCAAACAGTTTAAGTTACAAATTGAAAATCTCACTGGCAAAAAGATAAATTTTTTTCAAACCGACAATGGAACTGAGTTCAAGAAATTCACACCCTTTCTTCTCCAAAGTGGTGTTGTCCATCGCTTTACATGTCCACACACCTCAGCTCAAAATGGATTAGCAGAGAGACGCCATAGACATGTTGTTGAGTCTGGTCTCTCTCTCTTAAACCATGCATCAATGCCCTTAACATTTTGGGCTGATGCCTTTGTTACTAGTTGCTACCTCATAAATCGCCTACCATCCTCACCACTAAAAGGTCAAACCCCCCTTGAACTGTTTTTTGGCTCCACACCAGACTACAATGCCTTAAAATCCTTTGGGTGTCTTTGCTACCCATATCTCAGACCCTATGCATCAAATAAATTAGATAAAAGATCCCTTGACTGTGTCTTTATTGGCTATTCTAGCACTCAAAAAGGATACATATGCTATCATCGACCGTCCCAAAGAATATACATCTCTCGTCACGTCGACTTTGAAGAAACAATTTTTCCCTATTCGGCAGTGCACAGCAACCCCACCAATGTAAGTACTACTTCTGCATCCTCTGCACCTTTACAAACCACATCAATTTTACCCACTCTACAAGCATCTCACATACCCCCTTTACCAAATAACCCACCTACAATTAACCCACTTCAACTTGCCCCTCAACCGACACCTACTGCTCCACCTCTCTCGATACAGTCGACTGCTAGCACACTACAGTCGACTGTACCCAATCCTCCTTCACACGAACCCGTTCCCCAACATCATATGGTTACTAGGGCAAAAGGTGGTATACGTAAACCTGTTAATAGATTATGTTTGCATGCCACTAAACACCCTTTGCAGGATGCAGAATTAGCGGAACCAACCTGCTTCTCACAAGCACAGAGCCATCCTCAGTGGCGTCGTGCTATGGATGATGAGATCAATGCCCTCTTACAGAATGGCACATGGACCCTCACCCCTGCTCAAAGCAATCAGAACATTGTGGGATGCAAATGGGTCTTTCGTATCAAACGAAAATCAGATGGCACTATTGACCGCTACAAAGCTCGCCTTGTAGCAAAAGGATTTCATCAACAAGCAGGTATTGATTATGGAGAGACTTTCAGCCCTGTGATTAAACCCTTGCACAATTAGGCTTGTCATTACCATTGCACTAATGAACAAATGGGCACTCCGTCAATTAGATGTTCAAAATGCTTTCCTTCATGGCCATCTCACAGTAGAAGTTTACATGAAACAACCTCCAGGGTATGTAGATTCAAGATTTCCAAAGCATGTTTGTCGCTTACGGAAGTCTCTCTATGGGCTCAAGCAAGCACCTAGAGCTTGGTACTCCAGACTCACTGGGTATCTTTGCACTCTTGGTTTTGTCAGTTCCAAGGTCGACTCATCTCTGCTCATAAGACAAACTGGTGATTCCACTCTCTTTATTTTAATATATGTTGATGACATTATTATCACCGGCACACCGGGGAACCATATCAACACACTCATCACCCAGCTCCAATCCACATTTGCAATCAAGGACCTGGGCCCATTAAGTTACGTTTTGGGTATCGAAGTCCTCACAAATCGCAAAGGCCTTTTCCTATCTCAGTGCAAATACATTCTGGATCTGTTACTAAGCACTAAGTTCGATGGTGTCAAGCCTATCACCACACCCCTGGCAGCAAACACTCAACTCTCTCAACATGATGGGCCGGCTCACAATGATCCTACCCAATACAGAAGTATTGTGGGATCCTTGCAATATCTATCTTTCACTCGACCTGACATTGCAGTCGCTGTCAACAAAGTATGTCAGTTCATGCATAACCCTCGGGATGTCCATTGGTCTGCTGTCAAGCGAATTCTTCGCTATCTCAAACACACCATCAATTATGACTTGCAGCTGTCTACACCAACAGCTTCCACCATTCATGCATATTCAGACTTGGACTGGGCAGGATGTCCTGATGATCGCAGATCTATAAGCGGCTACTGTATTTTCTTTGGTGGCAACCTCATCTCATGGAGTGCAAGGAAGCAAAAGACAGTCTCCCGATCAAGCACGGAAGCTGAATACAGAGGCGTCGCAATTGCAATCGCTGAAGTCCTATGGATCCAATCTCTACTCAAAGAGCTTGGTTACTCAAAAATGCCTCCACCTACTCTTTGGTGTGATAACTTAGGGGCTACATATCTCACAGTGAACCCTATCTTCCATGCTAGTACAAAGCATATCGAAATCGATTACCACTTTGTCCGCGAACGTGTTGCTTCCAAACAACTCAATGTTCGATTCATTTCCACAAAAGATCAGCTAGCAGACATCTTCGCCAAAGGTCTGAGCAGTAACAGGTTTCAGGACCTCAGGAACAAGTTGTCCATCCAAGCTTGGCCGTTCAACTTGTAGGGGAGTGTCAAGACTAAGTCGACTGAGCCTCTATCAGTCGACTGAGTTCACATAAGTCGACTGAATCCTATCATCAGTCGACTGAATAAGACTGCAACTACTGCAACAAAACTCTCGGTACAGTCGACTGATATCACACTACAGTCGACTGTACGCAATCCGCAACAACCCCTAAAGATCTGCAACTGCGTCAACAACTCCAGAAGAATCAGCAACTGCGTCAACAACTCCAGAAGAATAGATCTGCAACTGCATCTCTAAAGGATAGGATCTGTAACCAATAAGATCTGATTTGATTTGTAAAAACTCTATATATATCATTATGTATCACCGGTTTAAGGTGTGCAAGCCAATCAATAAAATTCACTGTTTTCTATTTTTTAAAATTTTAAATACTATAAAATAACACAAAAAAAGAGAACTACTATTAATCTATTAATCTGTTATATAATATGTATGGATCTTTAATAGTAGTGTAAATGTTTTTACTTTTTTTTGTATTATTGATGATGGATTACACATATTACACCTATTACACATTAAAATAGCACATGTTATACATATTACACATATTGGCATATTGCACATATTACAATTGGACAATTATTTTTTTTAATTGCACGAGAAAGTTTTTTTTTATGCATAAACACCCTTTAATTACACATATTATACAAGAACATGATGAATATTTACAATTGGATTGTATGATTATACTTACGATTAAAGAATATGGGCTAAAATTAACTAAATCGGCAAAATAAATTCGACCGCCTAGGCGCTGCCTAGGCGCCGCCTAGGCACCCTAGGCGTTAGGCATCCCTTGACCGAACCGCCACCGCCTAACGCCGTTTATAACCTTGAATACAATATCTCCTATATATAGCAGAGTACAAAAAGTAACTAAATCTCTTTCCGATATGGGACGAAACTAAGCACTAATTTAACGCTCTCCCTCAAACTGGTATGTAGATATTGTCAAAGCCATGCTTGTTCAAGAAGGTTTGAAAAAGCTGAGGAGGTGGTGCTTTTAGTTAGGATATCAGCAAGTTGTTCACCGGACTGGACATATGAGAATGAAATCACATTCTTCTCTCATTCATCATGAACAAAGTGACGATCAATTTTGATATGTTTTGTGTGCTCATGAAACACTGAATTTTCAGAAATATGCATAGCAGTCTGGTTATCACAGTTTAGTGGAATTGAAGATGACAATGAGATTGCCAAGTCTCAAAAGAGATTTGTGCCATAAAACTTTAGAGACCAAATGCCCAATGACTCAGTATTCTGACTCTGCACTTGATTTAGCTTCATTGGGATGATTCTTGCTTTACAAGATACCAAATTTCCTCCAAAGAAAATGAAGTACCCGCTAGTTAAGCGTCTATCATCAACCGATCTTGCCTAGTCATCATCAGAATAACCTTGTAAAGAAAGTCATCAGGCTTGAAGACTAGTCTTTGTCCTGGGGCTTTCTTAAAATAGAAAAGAATGTGAACCACAACTTTCCAATAAGTAATGGTCGGTGCATGCATAAACTGACTGACTCGATCAACTGCATATCCAATATCTGGCCTAGTAACCGGGAGATATATGAGCTTTCCAACTAGCATGCGCTATCGTCCTGAATCAAAGAACAATGCATCATTCGAGGAGGACAACTTAATAATGGGATCCATGTGTGTGTCAATGGGGCGACATCCCAACATTCCTATCTCAGTAAGAATATCATAACATATTTCCTTTGTGAAAGAAAAATATCATCCTTTGTGTGCAACTTCAATGCCAAGAGAATATCGAAGCGGACCAAGATCCTTTGCTTGAAAGGTTTTTGCAAACTACTGTTTGATGTCTGCAATATCTTGTGAGTCACTACATGTGATAATGATATCATCAACGTAAATTAATAGGATGACAATGCTTGTACATCTTTTCTTTGTGAAGAGAGAATGGTCTAGCTTGCTTCTAGAAAATCCATAAGAGCACACAACTTTGCTAAACTTTTCAAATTAAGCTCGAGGAAATTGTTTGAGGCCATAAAGAGACTTCTTGAGCGCACATACAAGATTCTTCCTCTGTCGCTCAAAATCAGGAGGTTGCTTCATTAACACCATTTTTTTCAAGTCTCCATTCAGAAATCCATTCTTGACATCAAGCTATGAAGGGGCCAAGAACAATTTGATGCAAGAGAGATAAGAACCCGAATAGATGTGAGTTTTGTAAATGGAGAAAAAAATCTCTGCATAGACGACCCCAAATTCCTGTGTAGATCCCTTCGTGACAAGATGAGCTTTGAGTTGTTAAACTATGACATCAAGATTATGTTTGACTGTGAATACCCACTTACAACCATCTTACCACCAACAGGGAGGCGAACCAACTGACAAGTACCATTCTGCTGTAGAGCCTGGATTTTCTTTTTCATGGCTGTTGTCCAACTAGGATGCTTGAGTGCTTCATGATCATTTTTAGGAATAGAGATGGAATCCAAAGAGGAGGTGAAGGCTCAAAAAGATATGTTTCGTTTATATGAAGATATATACTTGGCAATAGGATAGTGAACACAAGAACCTTTAGCCTTACACTGACCGATAGGTAAATCATTTGTGTTAAAAATATTACCGACAAAAGTGATTGACACCGGTTGAACAACAAAAGGGTACCTCTTGGATGGTCGAGTCTGAACGATTCTTTCGTTTCCTTGCATAAACCCGAAATAGTGGTGGTGGTGGTAAATCAAGACTCCCTACAACCCTTGGTAAATCGGGAATTTTGGAAGGTAAACATTTTTTTGTGAAGGACAATAGCAAAGATAACCATTTGAAAAATGTGAATATCCAAAAAAGACATATTTAGTAACACTCGAGTCAAATTTATCAGTGACTGGGCTGAGATTCTGAACAAAACATGTCTAACCCAAAACACGAGGTAATAGGAAAAATGGCTCTTTAGAGGGAAATACTAGTTTGAATAAGGATTGATTTTGATGAATATGAGTAGGCATACGATTGATTAGAAAACTGGAAGTAAGATTAACAAAACTCCAATAAAATTTTGGGACCTTCATTTGAAACATTAGAGGGCGAGTAGTGCTAAGTAAATGCTAAATTTTGCGTTCTGCCACTCCATTTTGTTGAGGAGTGTAGTCACAAGAAGTTTGGTGTATATTTTATATTGAAAAATTTTTGTTGAAAATCAAAGCTCACATATTCTTTAGTATTATCAGAACGAAAATATTCAAGAGTGGTGCCAAATTATGTTCTTATCTCAAAGAATTTTTTTGAAAATTTTTAAACAGTTCAGAACGATCTTTAAAGAGAAACAACCATGTTGTGCGAGAGAAATCATCAATAAACGTAACAAAATAACTATATTTATTAAATGTGGGAAAACCTTTAGTGCCCCAAACATCAGAATGCACTAATCAAACAAGTGTTCACTGTGCTTATTGATGCGTCTTGGGTGGAGAACTCTGATGTTTATCTAATTCACATGACTCACAAGATAACTTGAAAGATGGCTCATAATCGGAAATCAAGTGCTTGAGAGTAGTAGAGGAAGGATGTTTCAGTCGTTGGTGCTACAATGCAGGATCAGTAGAAGAACTCAAAGCTGAGACTGGAGGATCCAAGATGTATAACCCATGTTGTTCACGACCGGCGCCAATAACCTTCATCGTTGTAATCAGTAAAGCACGGATACTCCCCGAGGGTTACGTACCAAGTATTCTGTATGTATCGGACGCGATACATGTAGGATATGCTCAGGATACGTACCGAATAGGTATCTTGGGAATTTAAATTAAAAAAATATATCGGACACTCTTTGGATACGCCAGGATACGTATATACGTGGGGGATACTTTTAGGATACGTTTTGTTTTTTTCCAGCCCAATACAAGCCTAATAGCCCATATGTATATATTTCTCTTTCTCTCTCTCTTTTCCAACCGCCTCACCCCCTTTCTCTCTCTCTTTCCCAATCCAAACCCTAACCCTAATCTCCTTCCTCTCCACTCCAACACCCGACCAACTTCTAGCCTGCACCCGGACAACAACTCCTCACCATCATACACCCGATCTCCCCTCCAAAGCACCATCACCGACCACCTCACCTTCGAACACCCAAAGCTCCATTGCCTCTGCACCATCATCTCCTCCCGCATCACCATCGAACCGGAAAGACACAAACTTCTTCTCCTCCACTCGCTGCACCACCCTTGACCTCCTTCGAACTCCGGCAAAGTCGCAACAATCTCAGAAATTTCAGGCTTTAAGATTTGAAAGTCCAAACATTTGTAAGTGATAACTGGAAAATGTCTTTCTAAAACAAAAGGAAATAATCGATTACTTGAACATGATTTTTTTTTATATTGATGTTAACTGTTTATTCTTTACAACTGAGATAGTTTTTAATGCAATTTTATATTTTTATTAATGCAATTTTATGTTGTCTGCTGCATGAGGAATTCAATATATATATATATATATAAATTAATAAATAAATAAATAAATAAATAAATAAATAAATAAATTAATTAATCAATTAATTAATTAATTAATTATATTTATTTTATTTAAGCGTATCTTAACATATCCGTATCCTCTTTCCGGATACGTACTGTATGGGATACGCATACCTGTATCCGTGCTTTATAGGTCGTAATATCCCGAAACACAATGAGAAGAGAAAAGTGTCATTGAACAGTTTAAATCTTTGCAATGTTTAGGAACTGATAATAAGCTATTAGGAAAGATACGAACACGCAAAACATATTTAAGATATTGATGTGGACATCGGTTCAAGACGATTCAGGCGTTTTTATCAGCGCAGGTATCGTCTAGGACAGCTGCTTCATTAGCTTAGGATTTTATTTCAGTACCATATTTGCTTTTGGCAATTATAGCCATATGTAATCTTTCTTTTATGCATTAGAATATTTTTTGAGATTTTTGAATATTTTGAGATTTGTATCCAGATTTGTTTTGAGCCATATGTAAATCTCAAGGCCGATTTATAGGCCTTGAGATTAATGAGAAGTGATGCCATTATTGATTTAAATAATTATTGTGTTGAGTCTTGCTCTTCCTCTCGCTTTTTGTGTGATACAATTGAGATCCAATTATTAAGGTTTGTGATAAGTTCTAATAAAATTTTAGGGTTTGTGATAAACTCTAAAACTACCCCAATCCCCAAATCAATTAAAATCAAAATCTTAATCCCCAAATCCAAAACCCTAATCATGCTTTTCCCCCTCACAAAATCCCCCAACCCCTTCCCGTTGTCTTCCTCGGCCAAGCTCCGGCCACCCCCTTGCACGTCATCTTCTCCAGCAACCCCCCCAGTCCCGGCGCCACCAGCACAACCCCCGATCTCCTCGCCGTCCTCTTCCACTCTCCTCGACATTCATAACACAACCCAACCCCCAACCCCTCTGCTGCTCCCCCCTGTTCTGATCGACGACCACAGCGGTCCCCGCCGTTGTTCGCGCCGCCCCGCCGTCGACTCTTCCGTTTTCCTCTCGACGCCCCGCCGCTGTCGAGCCACCCAGAGCGCCGCCAGACCCCCGTGCCCTCTCTCTCCCTCTACTGTTGTGACTGTTGTCTCTTTTACTGTGGTTGCTGCTGTCTCTCTCGTACTGTGTTCGCTGATTGCTATGTCCTGCGTTGCTGCCAATCCTAGATCTAACAGTTTCTTCGAATCCCGGTATATTCTTTCCACTTTTCAAATATTTGTGTTATACTGCTTTATCATCTCTATTATATTATTCAATTTATCTGTCGACCACAAATATCGAGATTGAATGTTCCACTTACCTAATTAGAGTACGAATCAATATTGACTCTTTTACTTGCTAAGAACGCTTAGGAATTTAATTATTGATTATTAGACTGAGTTATTAATTGGGCTTGCTAAACTTAATTCAATTCTTGAAAATTCATCAAACCGGTTAATTGTTTAAAATTCTAACTTTGATCCGCACTACATGTTGGTAAAATTAGTTCTTTAAGATTCTTGGAAATTCTCTATTTAGCATTACGTTTTACATCAGATATAGGTCTGGTGAAAGTGAGATATCTCCCACCTCTTCAATATAGACAATTGAGTCATCAGCAACACGCACATGACAATTTGGAAGCAAAGAATTTAGAGAAAGCGATAAATGAGACATATGTCTAGAAGCACCTGAATCAATTATCCGAATCAATTATCCATTGATGTGAGGAATCATGACAAGCATTACCCGAGTGAACAGAGTTATCAGAATGAGGAGACATCATATTGCAGAAGGCCTGATACTCTTCAGCATAAAGAGTACATTGGGAGGAGGTTGTCACATGTGTAGGAGTAGTAGTGGAAGGAGAATGTTTCGAATTACTGGTGAGCAGTCGGAGAACAACCGAGACGTTGCCAACACGTCGCATACTCATGAGATCGGTCCTGACAGCAGGCGTCATACATTGTGTTGATGTGACGACTGTCACCATGGCCTGAGAGATTCTTGGTGGTCATGCGCACTCTATTCGGAGGAGTTGTCACTATTGGAGCAGATCTAGATTAGATTTGATGTTGAAAACGGATTGGAAAGAGAGGTGTGGAATGGAGAAGAGATCAAGCGTGGCCACACATCATAAAGTAGCATGGATTACGGAGCAACTGGAGAGTTTTGGAACTGAATTAGGCTGGTATGGGTCTGATTTGGGCATGATTTGAGTCTTGTTTGGGCTGGTTTGGGTCTGGTTTGGTTCTGGATGGTTCGGTTCAGTTTGGTTCGGGTCAGATTTGGTTCGGGTTTGTTTGGATCTGGATATGGAATTGTATTTGGGTGTTGGATCTGGATGTGGGTTTGGATTTGGGATTTGGATCTGGATGTGAGTTTGGATTTCGGTTATGGTGTTAGATTTGGATGTGGATTGGAGTTGGATTGTGGATCGGGATGTGGGTTTTGGAGATGTGGCGGCTGGATGAGAGAGGTGGAGGAGGGGAGGGTGCGCGGCAGGAGGAGAGGTGGAGGATGGGAGGCGGCAGCGTCTGGAGGAAGAGGGGAGGCAGCGGCACGGGAGGGCGGGAGCGGGTGTTAGGAACCTAGGAGAACTCACCCTTAAAAGCTAGCTGTTAAAGGGAGGGAGCCCAAGTTTATAACTACCCAACATTGGTTCCCCATATAACCGATGTGGGACTAAATTTGGATCATAACATTCCACCACGCTTCCGTAACCCGCCGCCCTCGGCGGTATTCACTCTAGCGACACTGGCCCGGCCCGGACCTACCAGTATTTTTAATCCAGCCTCTAGGTAGCCCTTTCCGACTCTCGGCGGCTTTCACTCTAGCGACACTGGCCCAACCCGGGTCTACCAGTAATTTTAATCCAGCCTCTAGAGCGAATTAAGAAGCATGGGGTCGGCTCTGATACCAATTGTTAGGAACCTAGGAGAACTTACCCTTAAAAGCTAGCTGTTAAAGGGAGGGAGCCCAAGTTTATAACTACCCAACATTGGTTCCCCATATAACCGATGTGGGACTAAATTTGGATCATAACAGCGGGATGCGGCATGAGGAGAAGGCAGCGGGAGGAAGAAGAAGATTTTTATTTTTTATTTTTTATTTACAGAGAAAAATAAAGATCAAGAGGTCCTAACTTTTTTTTTTGGTGAAATTTTTGTGTGTATAATGCCCTTATACCATATTGATGTATAATAAAGAGGGAGAAATAATACTTTATTGGATAAACTGAATATAATGTCTCCTATATATAAGAGAGTACAAAGAGTAAACTAAATATCTTTCCGATGTTGGACTAAAGTAAGCACTACTTTAACAATACTAAAGAACCTGTCTCTGTTATGACTAAACTTCTCATTTCATTCAATCTATTATCTTTTCAAATCAATTTTGGATCTTGTCATTAATATTTATTTGCTTCTGCAAACCCTCAAGAGCAAAGTGCCTTGGTCATGCCAGGAAGAAGCAGGAGAACTTGCAATGGTGGGAAAGCATAATAAAGGATGTCACTGCAAGAAATCAGGCTGCCTTAAAAAGTACTGTGAATGTTTCCAAGCTAACATTCTGTGCTCTGAAAATTGTAAATGCATGGATTGCAAGAACTTTGAAGGGAGTGAAGAGAGAAGAGCTCTCTTCAATGGTGACAGTCCCATGAGCTACATGCAACATGCTGCAAATACTGTTTTGAATGGGGCGATAGGTCCCTCAGGCTATGGCTCTCCTGCATCAAGAAAGAGAAAAAATCAGGAGCTATTCTTTCCCACCACAGTAAAAGATCAATCTGTTCACAGGCTTCCGCCAATCCCACAGGTATCTAATAGCACATGATGCTCTCATTTTTATTTTTGTTAATGGAAGCATAGTCTAAGTACAACTCCTAGATGCATGGGCACATGAGTTTAAACAATGCTGATTTAGTGCATTTCTTATCTGGCTGGCCACATCAAGACTGCAGGACCTTCTTCCACTTTCTCTTCTGCTCCTGTAGCCCGTGCTGTGAATCCTGCTCCTCCAGGATCTTCTAAAGTTACTTACAGGTGGGAATTATCTTCCAAATATCTTCATATATATGTGATTTGCATGTAAGTTCAAATTCTATATTTCTTCTTACAGATCACTTCTTGCTGATGTTGTTCAACATGAGGATGCAAAGGAGCTCTGCAGGATGTTGGTGCTAGTGTCACAAGCTGCCAAAGAACACTCTGGTATGGTGGCAAATTAAATTAGGAGAAATGGTTTTCATCAACTTTTTTGTTGTTGTTGGTAGTAATAGGATGCAATTTTCTTTTCATATAAAAATATTAGTGCAGTTATATTTGTAGAAAATGGTGCCAACTGCCAAGTACGTTGGTATATTTCCCTTGGCAGATTATCTTTCTTGCTTTGATATTCGATGCACTGGGCATGCTGTTTTGTACATTTTGAGGTGCATGATTGATTTCATTCTTGTAAACCTACTCTCTGTGGGTAGCTTATTAGGTGAATGAGGAGTTAATTTGTGATGGTATCTGATGGACTAAATGAGATTCAGTACTCCATGAAGGATCCAGTACATAGTGGAATGTTGCTGCTCATTCTTATAACGTGTGACATTATATTTATACCGTGTAACTCTATTTTGATTTTGTAGATAGAAAAATTCAGGAAGAGAGGCTGGCTGAGACAGGGGAGAAAATGGAAAGTTTCCTTGCAACATCAAACCATGACAAAGATGAGAGCCATAAAGAGCCAGATCTCGAGAAATCTTCAGCAGATGATCGGTCTAGTGGGACTCATGCAGAAAAAAACAGCACAGAGGAGTCTGGATCCGATGGTGCTGATGAGCAGAAAGGTGGTGGTAGGCCATTGTCGCCTGGAACACTTGCCTTGATGTGTGATGAGCAAGACACAATGTTTATGACCTCTCGGAATCCTAGTTCATCTCCAAGGTTTCCACAAAACGAGAGTGTTTCAGAGGTCTACGCAGATCAGGAGAGGGCTGTGCTGACAGCATTTCGTGACTCTCTTGTTAAGCTTATAAACTGTGGAAGAGTGAAAGGTAATCTTTATTCTTAAGCTTTGTGGGAACACAAACTAACATTCTCTACATATATTATAAAATAAATTTCACGGGAATTTGAAAGCCATCTAATATAAACTGGTAACACTGCTCCAGCCATTCTTTTTTGTCCAAATACAGTTAAAATAACCAGTTGATCTATTTTGTGTAGAATATCCTTGCGTACCCAAGTAGATGCCATTACATATATCGGATTGTTTGTATCACAGACTTGTCTAATTTATTCTGCCATGCTTAAATTCCAAATCCCAACTCTCAATCATCTTTTATGTATGATCAAGTCGAGTTTCAAAATATTGTACTATCAAAGTATCAATCTATAATTTCCAACCAGAACCCCAAGATATTTCTTTGGCATCTTCTCTTGTCATCTTTCTAGAATTTTCCCCCAAGTTTCATCTCCTAATCCTGTTCACGCCTTTCCAAAAGTACCCATTTGATTTGCTGAAATTAAAATTCTGGCCACTCCTTACGATAATCCTTCGTGTGACCCATAAGAGCTTCACAATCCCTTTACTTTGCCTTAAAACACTGGCAGACAGGCATCAAAATACACTTGTTGGCTAATTTAAACAGGATTCCCTAATTGGCTGTCCTCTATGTGGCCTCCATTCGAGCAAGTCCCCCACTTCATAATCGGGCACTCATTTTGAATGCCTGGGTATGAAGAGTAATGTGATACCTTCATACAAGGTTCCTTAGAAAGAAAGTTTAATGTAATAGGGCACTCATTTTGTATGTTGGTTCACGTAGTAGCTACTGCTTGCTTCAAAGATGTAGTTTCTGAACTAGCAGTTTCACTTTGTTTAATTTCTTACAACTACAAGACTGCAAAAGTGGCTGCTTGTTTTTTCTGACAAATGTGCTGTTACAGAAGCAAAGTACTCCTCGATGGCAATGAAGCCTGAATCAACTAGTCAGCAGGAACCAGTCACTAATGGTATTCCCAGAACGACGCCACCTAATTCAACATCTCAGATGATAATTGCAAGTGCGATCGATGCCTCTTCCAATAAGCTTCTGCCTCCTAAAGCTGGGCAACTAATAACAGAAAATGGCAATGTAAAACCAAAGGTCGAGAGTGGTGATGTGTAATATCGTAATAAATGGAAAGCAAAGCTATTCTCCTAAATTGCATTTCATATCCCCTGTAACATTTTGACAGCCATTGGATGCTGTGGTACTCTTCAAGTACAATTTCAGTCATTGTACCCGGCCATTCTATTGAGAGGGTGGAGGAAGCGAAAAGAAATAAATAATCTTAGCCCCGAGCACGTCAATTTTTTAAATTATGATTTATGTAATTTATATTTAGTTTATTTACTTTTTAAACTTTTTTTTTCATTGAAAAAAAATTGTGTTGAGTCATATTATGTTTGTGTCTAGTATCCAATGAAGTTGATAATGGTTTGATCCATGCTAGCAAGCAGGCCACTAGATAAAGAGCAACCATCGGTGTTGTTATCACTACTCTCAAAGTTATTTGAAGAAGGTCAAGTATTCTGCCTATTCAAAATTGTTGTCACTTATTCTATTGATCATGTTGCTTTATGTTTTATTTTATGTTCGTAGTTTGTACTTTGGCGCTGTATTCTAGGTTTATTTTATTAATTTCTGATTAATAAAACATGGTTGTCCTATTTCAATTTTTTCTATTAAAAAAAGTTCCTCAAAATTTTTTCAGAAAACGGGGATTGGTTGGATTTGAGTATAGAAGGCTGGCAGTGGAACATTCTATTCAGTCACTGTCAGCAAGGGCTAAAATGGAAGCAGGAGGAGCAGATTAGATTTGAAGTATTTTTCAGCTTTTGCATGTTTATTATATATATATATATATTTTTTGATAAAAAGATGACTAAGTGATCGCTTTATTAATTAGGAGTTAACGAAACAGGAACGGAAATACAAGTAGAGCCCGAAGGCGAACAATCATAAAGGTTCAGCTGCACTAAGGCAATAGCATGAACGACTCAAAATACATTGAACTAAACAAACATCCATTGAAGAAAATAAAACTGCTCCTTGATCCTCCTCCCTCCCATGAGCTACTCTTCCTCTTCCACTCTCCTCTTCTTTCTGGCACCGAGCAACCCTGTCCATTCAAAACTGCAAAATTGAATTTTATGCATCAGAACAGATAATCTATGATCAACGCTATTGAAACAGAAGTCGTTACGGTCTAGCCAAAGGTTCCACAAGATTGAGGCCACTAGTAAATCCCAATAAATTCTTGCTTCCCTCATCCTGTGCGATCTAATCTCCCCCCAGACCTCTGCACTAGACCCTGGACACTGAGCAACTCCGAACGCTAGACCTAATTTTTTCCACACCCATCTCGCTCTGATGCACTTAAAAAATATATGATTCGTATCCTCTTCGTGATTTAAGCACCTATTACAAGAAACGCAATTCAGGATACCCCTTTTTCTTAAGTTAACTTTTGACAGAATCGCGTCATTATCCACCAATCACAAAAATACTTTCACTTTAGAGGGAACCTTTATTACAGGTTGATGACTATTGAGCAACAAAACAAAAACAATATTTCGTTCACTATTTTATCTCTAAATTTGAAATTATTTTGAGATGTTGACAAGCTCTCGTTTGGAATTTATGATCCTCTTAATCCTCTTCAACCGCATGTCTTGGTTTCTTGTCGATTTATGGTATCTCAATTAAGTGAGAGATGATAGATCCGATTCCAGTCTTAAGATAGAATTGAATTTGGGATGCTGTAAAATCAGTCTATCTTCTACGACCGAAGGGCAATAAATATTTGATGCTGCGAGTTTGATTTAAAATGACAAAAGAAAGACTATGGTTGATAGGATTTTCTATAATCTTTGTCGACAATTCTCAAATACCAAATCCAATTGACAATGGTATACTAGCATCACACGAGAAAAAAAAAAAAAAACTTATGTCCAGATGGGATCGGACAGCATATGTTCAAGCTCAGACCGAAATTCTACTTGGACGGACTTATGTCTGGCTCAGTCCAGGTCAGACAAAAATTTTAAAGTCCGGACTAAGTTCGGTAAGACATCGGACCGCAATAATACTCGGACGAACTTATGTCCGGCTCAAGCTCGGTAAAACATCGGACATAATAATAATATGTTCAAGCTCGGTTCGTATAATAGTTCGGACGGTCCATGGTCGGACCATTTCTCGAGGCGGACTCGGACGGACGACGAACCGTCCTGTTCATTTTACACCCCTGGGGGGGGGGGGTAGTTTCAATGAACAAACATGCCCTTAGAGCATCTGCAGTCGTTATGCCCTTAGAGCATTTGTTGTCTTTGGTCATTTTCTTAAAATATCCAAAATTTGGCTAAAAATCAACTGTAGTCATTGGCCAGTTTTCAATTTTTTCGGTTTGGGGAAGGGGCGAAGCTAGAACAATTTTGTCCGGGGGGCCAAGAAAAAATCTTTTGGCTATATGTAGATATATATAAGGTTTTTTTCATAAAATTTAGGGTGGCCAAACCATAAAACTTAATTTTTTGTAGGGGCAAATAATAATATTTTGGGGTTTTTTTCAAAATTTTCAATAGTATGAAGGGGTTTTTGAAAATTTTGGGGGGGCCTGGGCCCCTCCGAGTCCTCACTAAGCTCCGCCTATGGTTTGGGGTGAACAGTTGCTGGCCATATTTGAAAGGAGGATATATTATTTTGCAAAATTTTGTTGTCAAAATATGATTTCTTGTCCGTTGCTCAGATTCTCAAAAAAATTGTAGGGACGATGAATGATCTTTCGTCCATATTTAAAAAAAAAAATTTAAACACATCGGACGGGACATCGGGATTTAAAAAAAAAAGAAAAGGAAAATGATATTCTGTCCCACAATTATTATTTTTTTGTCCCGGACGGTGTAAGATATCCCGCCCGTTGATTTTTTAAATTAAAAAAAAAAACACACCAACGGGTATGATTTCCCATCCCAAACTTTTCAATAAAAAAAATTTCATAATTTTTGAATGTGAAGGAAATTCATCTTTCCGTCAATTTATTTTTTACACTGAAAAATTATTTTTTGGGTTTAAACAAGTAAAACTCATTTCCAAATTTTCTATTCTTATTTATTAATTAGCCAAATTTGAACTTTCAACAACTACAAATGCTCTTACCATTTTAGTTTTACCATTTGGTTTTTGCAATGGGTCTTCTCTCTTCCTGCCAGGCCATTGCCCAATTTTTCTATAATAATAAAAAAAAACTAGCGATCATGTTGTCCACTGCAAAATGCGTTGGCACTTGCAGCCACCAGGCCCACTACGGCACCCAATTAATCCTGATAATAATCTCTAATATTATAATGGGAGAAGGCCTTAGTGTCATTTGTAAATGTTTGTCATTTTGTCAACACGTGCAGCGCACGTGTTGGTAGATTTTTTAATTTTTTTCGTCCTTCTAATTCTCCCTCCCCATTTTTCCCACGTGCAACGCACGCGCATAATACTAGATTTTTTTTTGTCCTTTTGATTTTTCCCTCCCCATTTTCTCCACGTTCAACGCACGTGTTGGTAGATTTTTTTTGTCCTTTTCATTTCCCTCTCTATTTTTTCCACGTGCAACGCACGTGTATAATACTTGTCCTGATAACTACAAAATTTCTCACCAATTTCCTTAAACCCCAAATTTCTAATTAATTTATTTTCCTTCTCCATTTATTGCACTCATCCAATTGCTTTAAATATTAATTTCAAACCCACCTGCCCACATTCAAACACATAGTATGACTTTACAGTGATTATTAAGCACAGTGTGAAGGAGCTGTAAAAAAGCGATAACCGATCACAATAAATTAATAAATTAACCAAGCAAATAAATTAAATCAAATACAAAGCACACAATTTTATTTCGGTTTAGATGAACCTAATTCAGAAAAAAAATAACTGAGATATTATTTAACTAGAGAAGATACAAGAGTTACAATCACACGCACCAAGAACCTATTTATCTACCAAGTCTTACTAGAAAATACTATGATGTTTACAATAGAAAACTTTCAGAAAAAAGGTGTTACTTCTCAATGATGGCCATTGCAATATAACATAGAGATCTAGAGAAACTCTAGATATAGTCTTAATACAATCACCGTCCAATATACTATAAAGAGAAAGCCGCACGATAGAAGCCGTATAATGTATCTTGGAAAAGAAGTTGGGCTCAAACTGATTCACCCAGAACCGACCCAATTGTTGTCGTTGCTTACTTGCAGTCGACTGCTCTCAAGTCAGAGAGAAGCTCAAACCTCTTGCAGTCGACTGTAATCCAATGCAGTCGACTGCAGCTGCTGCTCCTTCCATTTCCATATTCGCTTCAAATTATTTTCTCACTTCACTGTCTTCTCTTCATATCGAATCTGGTATGCAAAACATAAACCCAATAAAATGGATTTTCTATCAACTCCAGAAAACCCAACATTTACAACATAGAAATGGTTTAGAAAGCGGCAGAGTTCCGATCACATTTTCTAGAAATTGTCCTTTGTCCTCGTGAAAGTCTCCTAGGATTGTAAACCTCCTTTTTTTTGTTGGAAGAAGATGACCATGTTTGTAATCCTTCCTCTAAATCCAACTATTCCACCCCCACCCTCCCTAATTAGAGATACTTTCAACACTCCTGACGTGGCAAGATAGTTTTGCACTATCATATCTGTAACCTAACTTACCCTTAACGAGACACTTAATTCTGTTAGAACTGGAATATCATAAAATAGAAAATTCCTAACAATGTTTGTGAAGAACTACAAGTATAGGAATAAAAGAACAAACTAGACACTTCAATACAGAGTTGAGATTAAGATCTCTGTCCTTAAAGCAAAATTCGCCCCATAGTGTGATGGTAGTTGACGAATTGGCTCACAGGATACAACTGTATTATCTTTCTCTGAAGAGTAGCACCCTAGCTTCAGAGATATCAGTCGAACCTGTAGTTGTGATGTACTCTCAGACCCAGAGGAATAAGAAGAAGAAGATTATCAAGTTCAAAAAACTGTGTAACAGCAAAGTAATGTAGGCCAGGCCAGGCCAAACCAAACCAAACCAAGCCGGGGCCGAGCCGGGGGCGCGCGCGTGTGTAACTTTAGCAAGGTCCTCTCTCCACTACACGTTAGTGGTAACCCCAGGGCTACACCCTTTAGTCCATTTCTTTAGCTTATATACTAGAGAAATCTTTCCCAACTTCTGATCTGGGACTATCCATTTTCTCCAAATTCCCAAGTTAGTACATTTCGAGTATCCAACTTTGGACCAACATTTCTCATTCATACGGAATCCGTTTTTGGCAAATGAGTACATTATGAAATAGTACTCGACGAGAGGAACATAATCCAATAACTTTCCAGCGCCACCGGTGGACGGAGCCCACCGAAATTCGACCCCAAAAATATGCCAAAAATATTTTCAACAATCCCCCACATAAATGGAAATTACCAGACTATGCAATCCATACACGACAGAAAAGGACATGACAGAAAAAGACATGACAGAAAAGACTATGATAGTACAATCGAAAAATCACTGCATTAGGAATGGTAGTAATTTTTCAACTTTGAAACACCCTTAATGAGTAGCCATCAGATTCACTTGATTAGAAAGTGAACATGAAGTCTTGAACTACCAGGGCTTTGATGTGAACGTAGACAATAACTATCACACAATCTCATCTCCTCACAGAACTAGGTTCTCTTGTTGTGTTCATTTTGGCCTTGAACAACCCTAGTTAATCGTGAGTGAACTTGGAGAATGTAGCCTCTCTTCATTCTCCTAGAAACGACCCCATTTCACACTCACAAGGTGATTACCTATAAAGAGTATCTTGTCATACCCCACTTTTATTTCAAAGCTATGAGAATCATTAAAAGCCAAGCTTATCTTAACCCCTTACAGGCAGCACTGTTTTATCATCCTAAGAGTGGGTACGAGATTTTAATCTCTCAATGCTCACGTCGATTCAATAAGATTTAGTTGTCCCTTTGAACCTAGATCTTGGGATCTCCAATTCCTAGGCAGAGTTTCCATCAAGTATCCTCTTTCGTCATAGGCTTTAAACCCATTCCTCTTGATGATCTCACAACTTGCTCTCGTGAAAAATCTGTAGTAAATGGATCCGCTAGGTTGTCAGCCGATTTTATATATTCTATAGAGATTATTCTATTTAAGAGCAGTTGTCTAATAGTTTTGTGTCACCTTCTGATATGACGAGACTTACCATTATACATACAACTCAATGCCCTTGCTATAGCCGACTGGTTGTCACTGTGTACACATATAGCAAGCACTTTTTTTTCCCACTTAGGAATATCCTCTAAAAAGTTTCGAAGCCACTCTGCTTTCTCTGCCACTTCGTCTAAAGCAATAAACTCAGATTTCATGGTGGATCTGGCTAGTAACGTTTGTTCAGAGGATTTTCATGACACAACTGCACCGCTAAGAGTGAAGACATACCTACTTGTGGATTTTGAGTTCTTGGAGTCCGATATCCAGTTGGCATCACTGGAGCTTTCTAGTACGACTGGATATCTGGTGTAATGCAGTCCATAACTGTGAGTATGTCGCAAGTAGTTCAATACTCTAGTTATTCCTTTTCAGTGACTTCGTCTTTGATCACTTGTGTAGCAGCTCAACACATTTACTGAATGTGCCAAGTCCGATCTTGTATAATTTGTTAAGTACATCAGACTACCGATTACACGTGCATATTCCAATTGTGATATGCTGTCACCTGTGTTTTTGAACAAGTGAAGAATGGGATCCACAGGACTTTTGGCAGTCCCATTGGAGTAATTCTTGAATCTTTCAAGTACCTTCTCAGCGTAATGAGCTTGAGACAAAGTAATTCCCTCTGACGTCCTGAAAACATTGATTCCTAGTATGACATCTGCAACTCCTAAATCTTTCATATCAAACTTACTACTAAGCATGTTCTTAGTTTGTTTGATAATGTTATTATTGCTACCAATAATGAGCATGTCATCTACATACAGACACACCAGAATGTATCCGTTTGGAGTATCTTTGATGTAGATACACTTATCACATTCATTTATTTTGAAATTATTTGACATCATAACATTATTAAATTTTGCATGCTACTGCTTTGGAGCTTGTTTCAGTCCATACAAGGATTTTACAAGCCTGTACACCTTATTTTCCTATCCAGGAACTACATAACCCTCAGGTTGTTTCATGTATAATTCTACTTCTAAATTCACATTAATTAAAAATGTGGTTTTGACATCCATTTGATGTATTTCGAGGTTACGTAAGACTGCAATAGTTATCAGCATTCTTATCGAAGTTATTCTTGTGACCGGAAAAAAAGTATCAAAGAAGTCGAGGCCTTCCTTTTGCCTAAATCCTTGTACCACAAGTCTCGCCATATGTTTCTTTATTGTACCATCTGGTTTCAATTTTTGTTTGAAAATCCATTTACATCCTAGAGCTTTACACCCAGAAGGCAAATCGACCAACTCCCATGTATGATTTTGCATAATGGAGTATATTTCACTTTTAATTTCTTCCTTCCACATAGAAGCATCAGGCGTAGACATAGCTTATTTGAATGTTATGGGCTCATTCTCTAACAGAAAAGTAGTTACAAAGTCAGGACCAAATGACTTTAATGTTCTAGCTCGTTTACTTCGTCTAGGTTCATCATTATCATATCCTGGTTCATCAGCCGAGAACTTGCACTCCCTTACTGACGTGTATGTAGCATCCTTGCACGGAAACACGTGTTCAAAGAAGGAGGCATTCCTTGATTCCATTATTGTATTCACATGGACGTCCGGTATATCCGATTTATATACCAAGAATCGATATGCACTGCTGTTATGTGCATAGACTATGAATATACAATCAATGGTCTTAGGTCCTATTGTGACCTGTTTGGGATTAGGTACTGCTACCTTTGCTAGACACACCCACACTTTAAGGTATTTGTACGAAGGTACATTACCTTTCCACAGTTCGTATAGTGTCTTGCCAATTTTCTTGTGAGGTATTTTATCGAGAATATAGTTGACAGTCAGCAACGCTTCCCCCCACATGTTCTGGGGTAACCCAGAATTTAACAACAAGACATTCATCATCTCCTTCAGAGTTCAGTTCTTGCGTTCGGCAGTACTGTTTGATTCAGGTGAGTAAGGAGCAGTGGTCTGATAAACTATTCCATGTTCAGAACAGAGCATATTAAATGGTGATTCATATTTTCCTCCTCTATCACTCATAATGATTTTAATCGTTTTGTCAAGTTGATTCTCAATCTCAAGCTTATATTCCTTGAATTTATCCAATGCCTCATTTTTCATATGTAACAAGTATACATAGCAGTATTTTTTGTGAAATCGTCTATGAACGTCCCAAAATACTTTTTACTGCCTTTGGTCTGCATGTATTTTAAATCACATAGATCAGTGTGAATTATACCTAGAGTTTCAGTATTTTTTTATACAGAATGGGATGGAGTTTTAGTGAGTTTGGTCTCTGTGCAAACTTCACATTTGTCGCAGTTGTCTACCTTAAATTTTGGTAGTAAATTCATATTAATTAATCTACGCAGAGAATTGAAATTAACATGGCCTAGTCTTTCATGCCAAACAGAAGAAGACTCAACAACATAAGCAACTGGATTAATTTTATTAATTTTGGGAACAACAGGAACAAAAGATTTTGGGATGACTGTCATTACATTGAATTTGAACAGTCCGTCCTTTACATACTCTTTTCCCAAGTACACCTCATTCTTTGAAAGTACAAAATTATTAGATTCAAGAACGACCCTAAATCCATTATTGCTTAGCAAAGATCCCGAGACCAGGGTCTTTCGAATATCCAGAACGTGCAACACATTGGTTAGCGTTAGTTCCTTGCCAGAAGTCATCTTCAGCACTATCTTTCCTGTTCCTTCAATCTTGGAGGTGGAAGAATTCCCCATGAACAAATGTTCATTCTTGTTGCACTTCTGGTATGAAGTGTACATATCCTTATCCGAGCAGATGTGCTTGGTGGCCCCAGTATCATACCACCACTCACGAGGATTGCTCTCTACCAGATTGACCACCGATACAACATCACACAGGTCCAAGTCAGAGAGACCAGTGGACTGGTTCTCAGCAATGTGTGCATGAGATTTGTCATTCCCTTTTGCCTTTTTTGTTCCAACATGGATGTTATCCTTGCCGTGACAGTTAGAGATTTTGTGCCCCAGCTTACCACACTTGTGGCATTTTCCAGCAAACCTCTTTGCGGCAGTTTTTTTGTTTGAGGCTTGTGGCAAGAACTTCCTCTTTTTGCCCTTCTGTTCGTGCTCCACCATGTTGGCTTTTTCTATGGACTAATTTCCATAGGACTTGTCAGCCTTGCGATTCTCCTATTCAATCCGCAACCTGACAATCAGGCCCTCAAAAGACATTTTCTTTCGCTTGTGCTTGAGGTAGTTCTTAAAGTCCTTCCATCCAGGTGGAAGCTTCTCAATGAACGCTGCAACCTGGAATGGTTCACACAGCGTCATGTTCTCTGCAGTGATTTCATGCATTATTACCTGCAGTTCCTGAATTTGACTCACAACAGTCTTGGAGTCAACCATCTTGTAGTCCAGAAATTTGCCAACTACAAACTTCTTGGAGCCGGCATCTTCTGTTTTGTACTTCTTTTCCAAAGACCCCTACAGAAGTTTGGAAGTCTTGAAGACACGGTACACATTGTAGAGCGGGTCTACCAAGCAGTTCAGGATGAAATTTCTGTATAAATAGTCACCCTGAGTCCATGCATCAACCGCAGCAACGGAGTGCGATCCATAGGTGCCAGTATAGGGGCAGTTTCAGTCAGAAACCTATCCAGCTTCAAGGTGGTCAGGTAGAGCTCCATCTTCCCTTGCCACTTCTTGAATTTAGTTCCATTGAAATTTTCTTGTTTTTCTCCCACAGGTATATGTGTGGGCAGAACGACCGTTTGTACCACAACCGATTATGAAGTCACATTCTGGGTCACTGGTGTTTGAGCACTGAGAAGTCCACTGACATTCTCATTTTGTGTGTTTTCCATTTTTATTCTGAAACAGTTAAAAATCAACTGTTAGTTTTTTGTTTTGTTTTTTCCGAAATGATAACAGTACCTGTAAATAATCTTCACAAAAACTGTTAGAATAGAGAAAAAATTTTGCTTTAAGATTTTTAGAACTCGAATATCATAAAATAGAAAATGTTTGTGAAGAACTACAAGTACAGGAATAAAAGAACAAACCAGACACTTTAATACAAAGTCGAGATTAAGATTTCTGTCCTTAAAACAAAATTCGCCCTGTAGTATAACGGTAGTTGACAAATTGCCTCCCCGGATACAACTGTATTACCTTTCCCTGAAGAGCAGCACTCTAGATTTAGAGATATCAGCCAAACTTGTAGTTGTGATGTACTCTCAGACCCAGAGAAAGAAGAATAAGAAGATTATCAAGTTCAAAAAACTGTGTCTCTGGCCGACAAAATTGTAGAGTCTTATAGGTGATGAGGGCGTAACTGATGGATCATGGATCCATTACTCTGTAACAGCAGAGTAATGGCTCCAAAAACGTAACTGATGGATCCATTATTCTGCTGTTACAGAATTTCAAACGCCTAACAAAAATAGATCCAGTGGAAAAAAAATAATGTAGGCCAGGCCGAGGCCGGGCGCGTGTGTGCGTGTTTGTAACTTTGGTTAAGTACTCTCTCCACTACACGTTAGTAGTAACCCCAGGGCTACACCATTTAATCCATTTCTTTAGCTTATATATTAGATAAATCTTTCTCAACTTCCAATGTAGGACTATTCATTTTCTCCAAATTTTCAAGATAGTACATTTCGAGTACCCAACTTTGGACTAACATTTTTCATTCATACGGAATCCGTTTATGGAAAATGAGTACATTATGGAATAGTACTCGACGAGAGGAATGTAATCCAATCAATTTCCGGCACCTCCGGTGGCCGGAGCCCACCGGAATCTGGCCCGAAAAATATCCCAAAAATATTTCCAAAAAATTCATTTCCTTAATTTCTTATCCCTAATTCGAACCAACCTTTGGATAAACCCAATTCCTAAAGAAAGTCGAACTTATTCTAGCTTTAAATAGTTAAGATAAGTTGGAGTGATGGATGTGGTAGCGCTGACTAGGCATGCCACAACAAAACAGAGTGTTGAATGGATAGTGGAGTAAGGTGTGTGTCTAGAATTATTGATAAAGCTTCTTATTAAAGTTGCAGTTCCTCCAAGTGTTGAGGTTAGGAAGCCCGATTTATCAGGGGGACCTACCTCCATTTGGTAAAGAGGTTCGACAAATTTCTATGATTAATAAGTTTTTTAAAGAAAATTTATATTATGTATATTTTTGTGAATGCTTTTTTGAAGAAAGAGGGCTACGATGGAGCCTCATTTCAAAATTGAGACATTCCTTTATTCATCCCAATCTTTTACCATCTAAGCCTCAACTGAGAGGTTTGGAAATTTTTAGTTGATTTGTTGATTTTAATAGGACAGGTGATGGAATTTTGCACGAAGGTGTATTTAGGGCAATTCCTGAGGTGAAGGCCGGAGAGGCAGCCACCTCGGACTTTCGATTTTTGTGCATTTTTAGAGGCCCCCAATTTTTTTCCCTGATACCTATATACAAGTATTCTGTGTGAAGTCAAATTATAATGTGTAAATTTTATTTAGGGGCCCCCAAATCCCCCCCCCCCCCCCCCCCCCCCCCCCCCCCCCCCCTACCTATATATAAGTATTCTGTGCATAAAGTCAATTACAATTTGTATATTTTTTTAGTGGGGACTCAAATTTAATTTATGTGGGAGTTCTCCTCGGACCTCCATGAGCTCAGGGCCGGCCCTGGGTGTATTATGAGGATTTCAATGAGAGACTGGTTGAAGAAAACCTGTATGTGATTACAAAGGTTACCTAAATTTCTTCTTAATTTTCATTTCAAGAATGAGGTTATACATAGAGCTTATAATGAAGCTGTTATTGTCGTGTTGGTTCCATTTACGAGCATCCTCCGATCCGTTATTAGGCTTGCCCTCAATAATAACGAATTTCTTCAGCTTCTATAGTTGCTCTATCCAATTCTGAGGTGACTGATTCTGGAGAGTAATCTTAATTCTTTAACGTTTCTAAACGTCAGTAAATAAAGTATCAACACATACTGCTTCTCTGGCAACCATCAGGAACAAAACTTGTAGAGTGTTGTTTTCACACAATTTATCCTTCCAATTTTTTTTATCCTTTCCTTTCCCCAGTTCGCACGTTGTATTTGTGTGGAACATCTCTCCGATTTTTGCCACTCATTTTCATAAGTATGAGGCATTTCCATGTTTACTTCTTTCCCCATACCAGAATTTTTTTCTTCTCCGGTAAAGAGCCAACAATTTGCACCACCAATGTATTCGTCTTGTGTTCACCACCATTTACTCATCAGGGATTTATCCATATCTCTGAGGTCCAGTATACCTAACCCCCCTAATTCATTCATCTTGTAAACTCTGCCCCAATTCACTAGGTGAAATCCTTTTTCGTCTTCGCTTGCACATTTCCATCAGAATTTCCTTCAACTTTTATCAATTTTTTTAGTGACCCATTTCGAAAGTTCATAGATAAACATGAGATATGTTGGTAGACTGCTAAGAACTGCATTGATGAGCGTGATTCTTCCACCAGGCGACAAGAACCGACCTTTCCAGCCTGTCAGTCTCTTCTCATTTTTTTCAACTAACTGTTAGGAATTGTGGCCTTAAATACACGTAGGCATGTGGTACTTGAAGTTGGAGAAGAAGAGGACAAGACAAAGAAGTAAGGGAAGACAAGTAGCAAGTAGAAGAAGAGAAGTCTGGAGGGTTGCGGTCGACCGGCTAGGGGTGCGGTTGACCGACCCAGTCGACTGGGAGTTCTTCGAGTGTATTAGTCCAACAGAGGAGAGGACGGTCAACCGACCTTGGGGGTGCAGTCGACCGGTCCGCTCTCTGGGTTGGTTCTACACATTGCAGTCGACCGTCACTAGGGGTGCGGTTGACCGGCAATGTCGGCTGATTGTTTTGGGCTTACGGGAGAAAGGCCCAAATTGCTAGATTTGTGTATATCTTTTAGGATTTACTTGGAGGCTATATATATGGCCGTAAACTCTAGGGTTTAGTATATTGTGATCATTATTCAACTTCAAGAGAGATTGTGCTGAGTGTTTCAAAGGTGAGAGAGAGAGATTGAGAGTTGTAATCTTTCTTGTAATCTTTGTATTTATTTGGGAATAAGAAGTATTGGTTATCTCTGCATATTGGTTGTGTTCTTATGAGATCTATATATTATGGTGGTTTGTTCTTGGTTCATCTATTTCTTGAGAGTTTCTATTGTTTGTAGTGCACTTCCGCTATGAGCACTACGAGTTAGCAGTAGATTTTTCCGACAAGTGGTATAAGAGCAGTTGGTTCGAGATGGCCGATAACAAGATGAAGATCAAGAGATTCGATAGGAGTGACTTCGCGATGTGGAAGATTCATATGATAGTGTATATTCGTCAGAAAGATCTTGATGGTCCGTTGTTTGATGAGAAGCCTGTAGGTGTAGACAAGGATGCAAAGGTCTTGGCGGAGTGGAATCGTTTGGATCAGAAAGCGCTGGGGTAAATTCAGTTGGGACTGAGTAGGAAGACGTTATTTCATATCTCGAAGGTAAAGATCACAAAGGAGGCTATGGATATTCTCACGGATATGTATGAGAAACCGTCGGCATCTAATCAAATTCTTCATCTAAAAAAATTGGTTAATATGAAGTTGAAGGAAGGGGGTTCAGTAGCAGAGCATGTGAACAATTACTGTATGGTTTACAACCAGATTGAAGTTGCAGGTTTGAAATTTTCAGAGAGGGGGCAATCATTGTTACTTCTATCTACTTTACTCGATAGTTATGGTACGGTAGAATAGACTATTACAGGCACTATGACAGATTCGACGACTCTACAGGATGTGGTGAGTAGCATTCTGAATGAGGAGGTGAGAAGGATGAGAAATGGGGGATATCCATCATCATCTTCTATAGATTCCTCTATGTACGTTGAGAAGAGACGTGAGAGATCTAAGAGCAGTCGAAGAAGAAAGGATCAGAGTAGTTCATCTGAGAGTGGGTCTGATGACAGCGATGGGGGACATGGGCCTAAGTGTTGGTATTGTCACAAGAAGGATCACATGATGCGCAGTTGTAAGGCTTATATAAAGAAGAAGCAGGAGAAACCGAAGAGAGATACTCCAAAGGAAGCTCAAGTAGGGCTTGTTGAGGATTTATGCTTATCAGCTCGGGAGGAGTTGGACACTCAAGATTGGTGTATTGATTCGGGAGCTTCTTTTCATTGCACTCCGAGGAGAGAGGTGTTTGATGACTACGAGGAGGGTTCTTTTGGAGATGTGATCGTGGGGAATGGTCACCGGTGTCCGGTACGTAGGGTTGGTACTGTTCGCGTGAATACCATTGATGATCAAAGTGTTGTCTTGCGGGAGACAAGGCATGTTCCAGACTTGAAGAAAAATCTTATCTCGATTGGAAGGCTAGATAAAGAGGGATTGTCTACTACAGCTGGTAGTGGGGAGTGGTGCATAGCTGCAGGTTCAAGGGTGATTGCAAAAGGGAAGTGTGAGGGAACGCTGTATTTGCTTAGAGAAGTGAGGGGCATTTCTCCTGTAGTTGACTCTCAACCGGAATCGAGTAGTAGGTTGTGTGGGGTGCAACCGAGTTCTTTCAATTGTGGAGGGAAGGTTACTAATTTAGTGGGAGCTGCTGACCATGAAAGTGATCCTAGAGGGCAAGACGTTGCTGCAGTGAGGGTACTTTGCGAATTGGCAGTTGAAGCTTCAAGTCGCTCTTGTGTGATAGAGAGCACTAGTATCGATATGTGGGGTGATGTCGATGAGGGTAACCGAATTGGGACTGTAGGGGTTGAACAGTCTGCGGAGTTTGTGGAGGTGTCGTCCACGGAGGTTTCTAGTGCAGAGGATGTATTGAGAGGCTTCGAACCATGTCCAGTGTTAATGGAGATCTTGCGAGGTAGGGAGTCTCATAACACGGAATCCGACACAGGAGGTTGTTTCTCCGGTATTCGTGCTCTATGCGATTGGTGGAGCACATCGTTCATGAGGCGATGAGGGGTGGTTGGTGCACTCCACGTGGTGGAGTGACAGATGTGCTCTTTATGAGAGTGGGGAGTACTTGGGTCTTCCATGAAAGTGGAAGATGGCAGAGATAATGCGAGGAAAGATTGCAATAACTTTGAAGCGTGGTGTATTTGGTCCAAGTGGGAGATTGTTAGGAATTGTGGCATCAAATACACGTAGGCACGGGGTACTTGAAGTTGGAGAAGAAGAGGAGAAGACAAAGAAGCAAGGGAAGACAAGCAGCAAGTAGAAGAAGAGAAGTCTGGAGGGTTGTGGTCGACTGGCTAGGGGTGCGGTCGACCGACCCAGTCGACTGGGAGTTCTTCGAGTGTATTAGTCCAACAGAGGAGAGGATGGTCGATCGACCTTGGGGGTGCAATCAACCGGTCCGCTCTCTGGGTTGGTTCTACACATTGCAGTCGATCGTCACTAGGGGTGCGGCCGACCGGCAATGTCGGCTGATTGTTTTGGGCTTACGGGAGAAAGGTCCAATTTGCTAGATTTGTGTATATCTTTTAGGGTTTACTTGGGGGATATACATATGGCCGTAAACTCTAGGGTTTAGTATGCCGTGATCATTATTCAACTTCAAGAGAGATTGTGCCGAGTGTTTCAAAGGTGAGAGAGAGAGATTGAGAGTTGTAATCTTTCTTATAATCTTTGTATTTCTTTGGAAATAAGAAGTATTGGTTATCTCTGCATATTGGTTGTGTTCTTGTGAGATCCATATATTGTGGTGGCTTGTTCTTGATTCATCTATTTCTTTGGAGTTTCTATTACTTGTGGTGCACTTCCGCTATTAGCACGACGAGTTGGGAGTAGATTTCTCCGACACTAACGGCATCTAGTCTTCCTTTTGCAAAGCCTCAGGTCTAATTAGTGTACCCGGATATTTTAGTGGGAACTCCCCGATATCGCATCCTAAATAGTTTTTGATGTCCTCAACTGGGGTGGACAAAATGTCTCCAAATTGAGGGATAGAACTCTTGTTAAGGTTAACTCCAAGTCCAGACCAAGCCTCAACTCATTTCATGATAATACATAATGCCCCAATTTCCTCTTCCTTTGCCGTTCTTAACAACAAGATGTCATCAGCATACTGTAAAATTGCAAATGTGTCATCTATTCCTTTGATTGACAGCTCCCGGAGGATGTTCGAGTCTTTACCTCTCCTAATCATTTCTGCCGAACCGTCCACAATCAATGTGAATAGAAGTGGAGACAACAGATCCCCTTGTCTGAAACCCCTTCGACATCGAATTTTTGGTCCCAGCTTTCTGTTGAACTGTATGGAAGATTTCCCTCCTCTAATGCACATTTGCATCCACATTCTCCATTTTCGACCAAATCCATTGGGTTCCAATGCCTCATCAATATTATCTCATTCTACTATATCATATGCCTTTTCGAAGTCAATTTTAAAAGGAATTCGTCGGCTTTACACTTGCAACCTCTGAAAACAATCTTATGCGCCGACGTGACACTGTCAATAATGTCCTGGCCTTAACAAAGCCACTTAGAGATTCCCCCACAACATCATTCAGGTGGGGGGATAGTTTTTTCGCAAATACTTTAGTGATAATCTTAAATTATCAAATTTAGAAGGCTAATAGGCCTCAACCCCGATACCCTAAGCACCTTCGATCTTGTGGTATAAGGATAACATTTGCATAATTGAGTCAACCAATGTTCACAGTGTTAATATTTTACAAAAGAATCTAGGGAATCCGTCCAGACCGGACGCTTTCAAAATGATAAATCGTAATAGGGTGTCTCCATGTCATCTCTCTTAGCCCAGCCATCATCTTATTAATTTTCAATCAACTATGTATTATTGTAGATAATCCCATGATATTTCACATTCCTTAATTATTTTTTTCTTGATAGCTCATTCTTAATTAATTAATTGGAAGAACAATTATACACCAACCTACCGCCTAAAATCATTGCTTTCACCATTTTACCTAAAACCGCCCCTGCCGTTGACCCCGGCGATCTCTCCTTGATACTACCTCCTCCACTGTATCACCGAGATTAATTTGTATCGAAGAAAGTCCTGAAACTGATTTCATTAGCTTTGATAATTGAATAAAAAGATCATTTTCAATTTTGTCCAGTTTCTCAAAGCTTGAACTGCATCTTGAAGATCAAGAAAATCAAAATTCTTCATATTCAGCACAACACCTAAACATGGTTAACACGTTAACGAGAGTTTTCAGGATTAAAAAAAATTTAAAAATAAAATCAAAGTACTCAAAGATTGTTGGGTTAGGTGAGAATCATTTGCGGTACTAGCCCACTCTTTGAAACTATTTGTGATTTTAGGCCACATCCCAAACTATCAGCATTTTTAGCTAGCAAGTGCCACGTCAGCAGCGGTCGCTATTGGGAATAACGGCATCTTCATAGCGACCAACACATTGGACTTTCACACTTAGCAGTTTTATATAATTGCAAACCACTTAGTGTAACTGAGGTCGTTATTGTCAATAGCGGCCTTGTCTAACTAAGGTCGCTATTCCCAATAGCGACATCAGGTGGACCTAAAAGCGATTGGGCTAACCTGCGGTCGCTATTGACAATATAGACCCCAGTTACACCAAGTGGTTTGCAATTATACAAATTTGTCAAGTGTGGGAGTTCAATGTGTTGGTCGCTATGAAGAGGCCGCTATTCCCAATAGCGGTCGCTGCTGACGTGGCACTTGCTAGCCAAAAGTGTTAATAGCTTGTCAACTAGCCTAAAATCGCAATTAGCCTAGTACCGCAAAAAATTCGGTTAGGTGATGGGCACATGAATGATCGCATGTATGTATGAATTATTTATGAAAAATACAGGTCAGGCCCCCCTCGTTCAATCATGAATTTGCATGATCTTTTTTGGCTTTCTCCTTTTTTCTTTTCTTGTTTAACTTGACAGCAGAGTACACGAAAGAAATTGACCATCAATTCTTAGTGCCATTTAAGATTAGTACCAAATTAATATTTAGCAAGCATTTATAGTGCACTTGGTAATCTTCTTACTCTTAGAGCCGGTTTGTTTGCCTGGATTTCTATTGTAGGGAAAAAAATTTCCAGGAATTAGCACTGTAGCACCGGTTTGGAAACTTGAGTTTGGTTGGAAATGGATTCGCACTGAAGCGCTACAGTAGCTATTGTAGTGCCAAAAGAAATCCGTCAAAAATCTCGTGAACTCAGGGAAAAAAATGAAAAGCCAATTTAGCATTGTTGTAGCGTTATTGTAGCAATTTAAAAATTGTTTATCTCTCATACTTTTTACTGTAGTTAATAAAATAATTTCACCTAATTATCTACATTAAATTTCTTTCTCTCTTTTCTCTATTCTACAATACAATATAATTACATTCAACCAAACTATTTTTTAGAACTCATTTCTACAGATTTCTTTTCTTTACAGTAATCTTACAACCATAGAAATATTTTACAACCAAGCAAACACCCTCCTTAAAGGGTAAATGAAAAAAAATTAATTTAGAAGATTATAAAATTTCTCATTTCTCCAATATGGACAACTATGGCTGGTTGAATAATCCAGAAAAATTAAAAAAAAAAAAAAAATCTAAAAAGTTTCTCACCAATCTTCGTGATTTTTTTTTTTAATATGCCAAAATTTGAAACTATTTGCACTTATAGGACAGTTGTCAACATATTTGCGCTCATAGACTCAATAACTAAACTCGGCGTTCCCAACAGAGAGTTTAGTTGTTTCATCCTCGCTGTTAGGACAAGGCATGTTTAGTGCTAATTTTTTAGTGCAAAATTTTGAAAGAAGACTTGCCATTCCCAACGGCGATGACATTTATACTAGACCCGCTGTTGGAAACAGCGAGTTTAGTTCAAAATTTTCAATGTAGACTCGCTGTTCCCAACGGCGAGAACATTTACCTTAGACTCGCCATTGGGAATGAAGAGTTTAGTTTCAAAAAAAAAATCTATGGAGTTTTTTCTGAAAATTCACTAAGTCCAACAGAATGTTTCACTCTTTGAAAATTTTTCTACATCCTCGTCGTTCCCAACAGCGAGTCTAGTATAAATGTCATTGTCGTTAGGAACAGCGAGTCTTCTTTGAAAATTTTGAACTAAACTCGTTATTTCCAATAATGAGTCTAGTATAAATGCTCTCGCTGTTGGAAACGACGAATCTTCATTGAAAAATTAGAACTGAACTCGCCGTTGGGAACAATGAGTTTTTCAAATAAAAAGTAGCAATAAACTCGCCGTGTCCCGACGGCGAGCATGAAACAACTAAACTACGAAGAGTTTATTATTAAGTTCATAAGCACAAATACTTTGCCAACTTTCATTTGTCTGCAAATTTTTTTCGAATAGTGTCTTGTAAAAAGAAAATCAATCTTCGTACACGCCATGTTTCTCGATTAATTTATCTTTCTCCTTTTCTTGTACTCAATCCACTTGCTTTAATAATAATTTGCAACTGCCTATTTGTCCTGGTTCAAGATAATATGTCTTCATCTGCTGCAGTTACTGCGAAGCTCCATCTCCCTCCTAGTCCTTCACTTCCTTCTCACTATAAGTACCAATACTCAACTGCAAGTCGAGTTACAGTTGTAACTGGACTTTCAATCACATACAAGAAACCCATTAATTCAGGCATCAAAATGGTTCAGAAGGTGGCCGAGCTCAGATCTCAGTTCTTGGAAAGCCTCCTCAGTCGTCGCAAAAATCTCCTAGGTTTGTTTGTAGATTTGTAATTAATCATAATTTAATCCAACTATTTCTCTTTCCTTATTTAGAAGTGAAATATAATAATTAAGTTTAAAATTTTGCAGTTCCTTTGAGTGTTGAGGCTGGGAAGCCAGTGACAGACCCAATTCATCAGGGGGGACCTCCACCTTCTTATCGAGAGGTTACTTAGACACAAAATTAATTTCTATTATTTATGACTTTTAAAAAAAAAGAAATTCATATTGTTGGTAAATTTTGGTTAATTTGGTGATTTGAATGGGGGCAGATCATGAAATCTTGCCCAAAGGTGTATTTCGAGGATTTCGAGGAGAGATTGGCTGAAGAAAACCTGTTCTTGATTACTGAGGTTAGATGAATTTCTGATTTTTTGTTTTGGTTTCAAGAATGCACGAGGTGATAATTCACAAAAGTGTATATATATATAGAGAGAGAGAGAGAGATCTTCGGTTGCACACTACTTTGGTGAGCACTCCGTGAACACTCACGAACTAGAGGCCCTATGAAAAATCCGAACCGCGCATATTGTTCTATATGCCTAAGATAGCCTAACAATAAAAAATCAATTAATTTGAAGTTTATTTGTCCATGATTTACATCATCACAAAATTCTA